>JAEBUP010000056.1:0-365791 GCA_023014405.1 Amanita molliuscula
CTGTTGATAAACTGTCTGCATCTGGGATGCTGAAACTGGGGTGCAAGTGGGCAGTCCTCTCAAAGGACACACTGATTATGTCATCAGTTGCCTTTTCACCAGATGGAAAGAGGATTGCATCAGGTTCTGATGATAAAACTGTCTGCATCTGGGATGCTGAAACTGGGGTGCAAGTGGGCAGTCCTCTCAAAGGACACACTGATTATGTCAGATCAGTTGCCTTTTCACCAGATGGAAAGAGGATTGCATCAGGTTCTGATGAGGACACTGTCATCTGGAATTCTGAGACTCAGGTGCTCCATTCAACTCCTGTTATCAAATTTTCATCAAGAACTGAACATGCACTACATGAACCTTATCAGCTTTTTGAAAACATTCAGGAGGACTGGAGAAGCCATATTTCTGTAAATCACAACACTGGCTGGATTACTGGACCCCATGCTCGCTTACTGATGTGGCTACCACCAAGTAGCAGAGAGCAGCTACTGTTACCAAAGATGCATGTGATCATCCCCCATCCATTGTTTGAGTTGGATTTAAGCAAGATGGCTCATGGTAGCAAGTGGCACCAGTGCTATCAAGAATAGTTGATGATATCTGCTTATGCTCAATATGTGTATACTACCTTCCAATATGTATTCCTTTCCTATATGATTTGATTGATTGCAAAAGCTCAAACATTATTTCAGCTTGAGGTTACAGGCATGTGCTTGAGTATGCTGTTATGCACATTATTGTCCTTTCACCTTTTGCTAGTACCAAAATATAAGTATACATATCTATGTATATAACTAAGAACCATATTTATGCAAATAGATCTATATCATTTAAAAGCTTATATAAGGACTCATGTACATGCCACCCTAAACCATCCATGAGGACTCCTTGAGGCATAAGTACTGCATGGTCTGTGTGAGTCAGATAAAAGGTAACCAAACAGTCATTTAGGTACTCAAGGGCAAGTGTGATTTTCATACAGTCAGAATTGGAAGTGTTGATTAGCAAGTTGTTGTGGGGCTGAGGGGTTTTCTTTGTGGAACTTTTTAACTAATTGCCCAAATTGGAGACATTTGTTGCCAATTCCCATGATGATTCTTCCACCAGATAACTTTTCCATTTGACTAGATATTCCAACTGGCCTCTCCTCATCCACTGACTCAACTATCCAGGATCTCTTCAACTTCATACTCATCCTCCTGACTTTCCTCCATCATTTGTGCCTCCTTGCACCGAGTTTCTTTCTTTTTTGACAAGGAAAAACCAATTTGTAATAGAGTTTGAGCAACACTTCATTGAATACATTATAAACCCTCCAGGAGACTGGAACTTTGAGTCAATAGGCTGATGTGCCAACCTTTCTATCACCTCAAGTGGTCCTACAAGCTTGCAATCAATGTTGTTGAGGCTCTGAGGGTCAGCAGGTTTTCTGTACTGAGGTACACCTTGTCACCAGGTTGGTATTCCTGAGCTGGCTGCAGTTAGTGTTGCTGCAGCTCAGCTTGAACAAGCTGAGCCATCATTAGCCACAGCTTGGCTAGTGTCAGCTCAGCTATTAAACTAAACTGGCTTGGCTATGGCTTGCAGCTGACCTAAGCCAGCACCTTGCCCTGCTCTTGCCAGCACCCTCTCACCCTTGCCCTCACCCTCACCCATGCCTGTACCCAACACCCTTGCCCTGCTCTTGCCTGTTGTTAGGACATGCCTAAACACTAACTCTAGATAACCCTTATAGTGTGACTTGTTAAGTCTGAGATGAAACCGAATGCTATTAGGGGCTATAGCCTTACACAAGATGTGTTGTAGCATATAAACCACCTAGAGCCTTAAGGGCCCTAAGTCAAGAAATGACTCCCTACTTATATGAAGTCTCCTGGTCCATGTGCAGCTAAAACCCCTCATCCATAAAGGGGGTGCAGCAACAGACTCCACTCCCATCTAACCTTATACATGTGCACCCATCAGCTGTCCTTGGCTCCACAGTCTTGCTATTGTTTGGTGTCCTAACATTCCACTGCTAGTTCAGCACCCATCCCATGGGCATGGCATTGCCATAGATCCCTATCAGAGACCCACCATCCCAGCTCAGCATCTTGCTGACCTAATCCTTTCCTGTGTGCATACAGGCCACCATCATTGGGCCATTGTATTCCATTTATAGTGACTCCATGTCTTCATATGCTGCTAAGTCCCAGAGCCTCATCTGCTCTTCCATAAATCTTGAATAAATAGGGATAAATCCCCTAAGTCTTCAATCCACTGATCATGTGCATAAATAGAGGCAAGCACATAGTCATTAAGTTGTTGTTGCTGAATATAGGATTTTCCGAGTGCTTTACTCTCCCCCCCCTAAGATTCTCAGACTCCGAGCTGAGTCCTAGGACTACAAGGATTCAGCTCAGAGTCCAAGTCTTTTGAGTAAATGTGAAATTTTGGCTGGAAGCCCACCAAAATTAGGATTCATACTCTGAGTTGAGTACAAATCCAATCCAAATAGACTCTGAGCCATCATGAGACTGGGCTCGGAATCCTTTGGAATGGCAATACTCAGAGTCCGAGTGTTGGGAGGCATACTCATACAATCTGCCATACATATAAGGGAGTGTGACAGTGTGACACTGCAAACAAGCCGACGTGTTGTTGAATGTCACACACACTCATGTGACCACAAACAATGGACCATCAATGATTGATCAACAGCCTTCCCATCCACCTCCCATGCCCTCCATGTGATCCAACCAGTGTGCAAAACCTGCTGCAGCCCCCCAGAACATGAGCAAGAGGAGCTGGGCCTCCTCATCAGTCTCCATCAAGGAGATGAAGCAAGCCAAGATGGCCCATGAACATGATCGTCAAACAAGGTAAGTCACTCTTTTTACTTTGAAACTCATGTACTGATGAATATAGCAGGAAGACATCAAGTATGCAAGCTGAGGAAGATGCAGCTGCAGCCACTGAGATGCAAAAACCCACCCCATAAGTTTCTCTCTCTTTTTTTTCAACACTTTCACTGACAGTTCCTGCATCAAATGCCCTACCCTCACCCCCACCATTGCTATTGCACATCCTTGCTGTTGTGCTCATCAACTCCTGCACCCTCATGCTTGCCCTTGCCTGTGCCAATCCCATGCCCTGGCCCTCGTCCTTGCCTGCACACTTGCCAATGCCAATGCCCTTGCCCTTGCCCTCATGCTTGCCAATGCTCACACCCTCACCCATGCACATGCACACCCTCACCATTGTCAATGCCACACTTTCACCCTCACCCATGCCCTCCCAATGCCTACACCCTCACCCTCGTCAATGCTATGCTATTGCCCTCACCCTTGTCAATGCCCATGCCCACACCCTTGCCCTCACCCTTGTCAATGCCCACACCCTTGCCCATGCCCTCACCCTCATCAACGCTACACCCTCACCATCACACTTGTCAATGCTACACTTTCACACTCACCCATGCCCTCCCAATGCCTACATCCTCACCCTCATCAACACTACGCTATTGCCCTCGTGCTTGTCAATGCCCATGCCCTCACCCACACCCTCATGCTTGTCAATGCTACACCTCGCCCATGCTCTCACCCTCATCAATGCTACACTGTCACTCTTGTGCTTGTCAACACCCACACCCTCACCCTCGTCAATGCTATGCTTTTGCCCTCGCCCCCTCACCCATGCCCTTGTGCTTGTCAATGCCCTCACCCTTGTCAATGCTACACCATCGCCCTCGCCCACACCCTCACCCTCATCAATGCTATGCTTTTGCCCTCACCCCCTCACCCATGCCCTGTCCATGCCCTCGTGCTTGCCTCGCCCTCGCACTTGTCAATGCCCTCACCCTCATCAATGCTACACCCTCACCCTCGCACTTGTCAATGCCCATGTCCTCACCCTCATCAACACTACACTTTCACCCTCACCCCCTCACCTGTGCCCTGTCCATGCCCTTGTCCATGCCCTTGCCCCTGCCCTCACTCTTGTCACTGCCCACTCATCCACTCTATACATGAGCTAGGATGAGAATGTTGAGACTATTGAGGATGGGAATGAGAAGAAGACTGAGTGAGAATGAGATTGCAATTCCAGTAGGTGTAACTGCTCATGATTGTTTAAATTTCTAAACATGAGCTAGGATGAGAATGTTGAGAGAGATGAAAGGGGTGATAATGATGGCAAAGCACCTGCTGACATTGGGAATGAGGTTAGTCAGTTGACCTTATGTTGAATTCCTGTTAACAAAACAAAGTATCAGCTATCAAATTCATTTGACAATACTGAAGGTATGCTCTATCATTGAAGTTTTAACACCATTCCACTGAAACACTTAGAAGATGATCAACCCTTACAAGGTGCCTCTAGGACCACTGGGGGGATTATCAGGGGCAAGGCTACAGGAAATGTGTTTAGCCTGGCTGATGGCCCTGAGATCAGATCAGACATGATTAAACCACAGGGCTTGGTGAAGGTGTTCAAGTCCTGCATTGATATTTCCAATGATAAGATTAAACCAAACCTGGTCCTCAAGACACAGGTAACTCCATCCCTTGTAGGTGTTCTCCAGGACTTGGGTACCAAGTACTCTCCAATCAAGAGTAAGTATGCTTTAACTAAACTAAATTTTTCAAGCAGATTCACCACCTCACAGAGTATAATCAGAGGATCTATGTAAATGAGGAAGGCAACTGGATTATCAAAGGCAGGTACAAAGATGTTGTCAACAATGATGAAGAGGGGGTTGAGTGGTCCATTGCTGATGGAAAACATGTATTAACAATTTGTGCTGTGAGTTTCTATATTTCATGTTTTCCACTTTACTTACAATGTTTGCAGGAGGAAGAAGTCAATACTGCTGTTGGCACAAGTAGTGCCAGCCCCTTCATATCTGTTTCAGGATCCTCTGGAGTTGGTGTTTCTGGAGTTTCTCGTCTCACTGATGTTATTGGCATTTCTGGTGCTAGTGCTGTCCCCTCTCAGTTGTCCACTGATGAGCTGGTGGTTATTCTCAACATTCCTACATACCTGATTGACAAGGATGATACATCCTTGAAGTCATACTACCAGAAGTACAAAGCTTGCATCCATGCTCAGCACACTGTTGATGATTTGGCCTCAAAAGGCCAATGGCCTGCACAAAAGAAGCCAAGTATGACTGATTTGATCAAAATATTTGTTTCTCCTTCTATGTGGCACTCCCATGTCAAGAAGATGTCCAAAGTCCCTAACTATCCTGTCATGCAAGAGTGGTTGGAGGGTGGGCAGAGTGCCCCCAATGATATAGAAGTCTGGGGTTTCACAAAGACAAACTACAACTTTGTTGACTTGATGAGGTATTTTGATGAGCAGGACAAGCTCAAGGCTGGTAAAGGTAAAAAGAAACAGAATGTGGCAGAGGACACCACTGGGTCAAAGCACAAGAAGAAGAAGAAGAATGTAGATAAAGGTGAAGGAACTAGCAGGATGAAGTCTGCAAAGTAAGCTCTTTGGTCATGTGAAATGATGTATGTATGCAAGCCTTTGTAGTGTTACTTTTATGCCAATACAAGTTGTGTCACTGTGCAATGTGCTCTCAAACTATGCTTGGTTTTGGATCTTGTTATTTATTCCAGTGGTTACTGCAACAAACAAACAAGCCTTCCCAGAAATACCTTTTTCAACATTCTCCAAGTTTATTGAAAATAATTTCCATTCTACAATAACCCTTTCAACAGTTCTTATGATCCTATTTTCCATGACTGAAAATACTACCCTCCTAAGTATTCATGCATGTCAACAAACACCAGAATATAGAGGAGAAATATCAGGAATGGCTACTGGCTGGATGAAGTGCCTAACACGTGCAGTATTGCAGCGGGTGAGAAGAAGGGGTGACAGAAATTTTGCCAGACAGTAATGTGGACAATGATGAAGATGGTGACAATTGCACTGTCAAAGTGAGCTTGAAGTTTGATGCCTTGGCTAAGCTGCTGCAACTATATCCTTATGACAAGAAAGGAAAATTCACAGGAAAGCTTAAACCAGTGTCACACAAGGAGATATCTCCTGTGCATGTCATTTGCCCAGATTCAGTGGTCTGTGAATCTATTAACTGTAATCCAAGGTCACTACTGCAACACACCAAACCAAGGGACATTCCACTTGTGACATTAATGAAAGAATTTGCATCATATGAACAAATACAAGTACTCAGTGGATGTTGTCCAGATTGCAAGACTGTTTACTATGCAGATCATGAAAGAATACCAACTCAAGTGGAAAACAAGTATGACAGGCTATACTTGAACTCTGCTGCATATATTAAGATTGGACAGAGTTTATGGGTTGATAGATTATTCAATTCCACTGTTATGGGTGGCATGTATAGCTTCCATGCATCAACAGCCACTTATGCTGAGTTTTGGAACATGTCATTTGGTTCTGTGAAAGTGGCAAGAAGGCAAATATGGCAGGCATTTATACAAGAATCAATATGGATGCAAGCTACTGGGTCCAAGGTGAATTTCACAATTGAAGATGGCCTGCCAATAGATGATGTTACAAAAGGAGCATTTCAATTTCTGGGAAACAGTGGTATCATCACTGGATCATTGCAACACAGTTGTAATGAATGCACACAAAAGTACAGGGAGAGGTCTGGAGACATTCATGGCATGGATCCTTCAGCAACTGTTGGCATGGAAGACACTGTAATTCCACTTCCATTTCAAACTATTACCATTGAGGACTGTGCTCCTGTGAAAATGGTTGTATTGGATGGGATTGTAATGGGGCATACAGTAAGTTTTGAAAACCATGTTTGTCTGTTATTTATTACATGATCACAGTATTGTGGTTTTCCAAATTGTACTCATGACTTGTTGAATGCACACGGTGGGGTATATTGTGCATATCATGAAAATTTATTTGGAAGATTCTGTCATGTTGGTAATTGCAGCAATACTAAAATCCAAGGTACCCAAGCATGTGCACAGCACCAAGGGAGGTGGCAAAGACATGTCCTCAATCACAAAGCAAATATCTTGGGAGGATATAGAAGAGCAATGAGAAGATCAGATGAGACATGGCCATGGATGTCTGCTTATGATCATGAACAACAGCCTCATGACACTGAAGAGACAGTTGAAAGAAGAAATGCAGAACTCTTCACTCCTCCAAGAACATATTGTGTTGAAACAATTTGTGCACCTTGTGGTATTGTCATTGGATGGGCAAAATTCACAAAGGCAGAATCACCTGCAAATATATTGAGTTTTCTGGAACATGTATATCCAGATGATGAGAGCAGACCTTCATACATATGTATTGATAAAGCCTGCATGCTGCTTTGTTCAAGTGTCTCAAATGGTACATGGGATAGGTGGAAGAATACTAGCAGGTTAATTGTGGACTCTTATCATTATGAGAACCATTGTGCAAGTGATTCATTATGTTGTTGATGTGCAGCGTCGAGCTCAACACACCTAACCTCTTCAACTGAGGTGCACGGGCACTCCTTCAGGGAAAACAACCGAAGCTGACCAAAGTGGGCTCGAGGGTGGCTGAGGTGACAACTAACTCAAAACTGCAAAATGCGAGGCCGTTTCAGGGAACCAGACTTATACTGGACTAAGGGACTATGGCAAGGATGAGTAATGCAAGTAGGGGCTGGATCACAGCTGGACGAGGCTGGGACGAGGGCTAGGCAAGTCAAATTGAAGAGGGTGAGGGCGATAGTCAAGGTGATAAGTCGAGGACTAGGCAAATTGAAGTATGGGAACAAAGTGACAAGTGTGGCAAGGAGGGCGAGTGTGGCAGATGAGAGGGACTAAGCAAGATGAAGCTAGACAAGGCAAGTCGAGGCGAGGTGAGGCTAATCAAGGCAAAGGCTAGGTGAGACAAGTTGAGGACAAAGTGGGAACACAAGGCACTACCCAGACAAGCTCTGAGATGCCAAGGGAGAGGGGAACAATGGGCAATTCTTCTCTGTTGTATTTCGAAGACAGGAGGATATATATATAGAAAGATGGAAGATAAAAATAGTCCAAAACCGGAGCGTCAACCAAGGGTATGTCGGATACCTCTGGGATACTGCACTGTCGAAGGCAACAAAGAACTGTGCCAGGAACAAGGAACAGAATGATGAAATCAAAACAAGGATTGAAACCAACCAAAATGGCTATAACCCGACATCTCCACAATGTCCAAACATATCCATATGACTCTGAAACACCTCTGGAAAGTGGGCGCACCATAGACGAAGTCCAAAAAGTCTGACAAGGAACTTGACACATTGAGAGCAATTGAAGAGGCTGGAACTGGGCTCTAAGGGGCATCCTGCTTAGATGGATTGGGGTCTATGTCGAGTATGGAAGGTCTACTGGAGATCCTTGATGGCGATGATGGCAAATAACGTGTCTATTGACTTTTGGAAGAGTGTGATCAGCTCAACTGGTCTCGAATGGCTAGTAGTGTGTCCAATAATTGATGGCATGGTGAGGATAAGGCCTAAGGATAAAAGGCGTGCAAGATCAAAGGTGGGCGAAGGCAGGAATGGACTCCAAAAGCAAGACGAAGGCCCACAACTCTTTCAGGTCCAAATTTGTCTTTTCCTGATGTGCCAGGGCTGCAATTCAAAAGCGGATCACTTGTATGGGCATAGTGGCACCACAGCAATAACTCACCAAACTCATTGAGGTCAACCTCCTCTACCTTATTTGAGTTTGTAGCTGCCCAGATGATCATAATTGGTTTTGATTGGTTTGACTGGTTCTTGGGCAGTTATGTCCATTTTGAAATGTCAGGAACCATAACTGTAACCAGGGCCAAACTGGTTGCAACCAGACCATTGGTTATGGTTAGTGTTACTGTTAGGACTGGCCTAAACAAAACCCCAAAGATTTAGAGAAGGGATGGCTTGTTCAGCCAAAGATGAAACTGTAGATTGACCAGGAGTTCTGTCTAGGACAAGAAACTACCTAAAGTCTTAAGGACTGGCTACACTAAACTACAGCCCTTATATACCCCAACCCTGGTCTGTGTACAGTCAGTGCACAGCTAAAGTCCCTCACAATAGAGACAATGCGCAGCAGCCAATCTGTGCCCATGTAACCACTCCTAGCCCACTTCTCTCCCATGTATGGCAGTGTCTTATTGTTATGCACCTTCAGGCATTCCCATGTCACCCCTCAGGCACCATTAGGCCTGTGAACACATCACAGCCTAGGCCCATCATTGGGCCATGTTCCATTGGCACTTGGTCTATCTCCATAGCTGGTGCTTACCTCATCACCTTCCTAACAAGGGCTGCAGTTCTAACATAGCCAAGTCCTGCAACCATATCGTTGTCCTCATCTTGTAATCTATCATTTGAGTTCAGATAAAATGTGAAAAAGAAAAGAAAAATATGTCTGTCCTCTCCAAGTCTGTATCTTCATAAGTTGTATTGATGTCATTACTGTGAAATGAGTTTCTGCTTGTAACATGTCCCTCTCCTCAAGGCCTCGTGTCCCGAGATGCTGACATTTCCACATCCACATAGTGTGGATCCCTCTTCATTTGTTCATAAAAGTGGTCCAACTGCTCATCCCTCTCCTCAGGCATGAGTCCCATCTGCTCTGAGTCTTCATCCTTGATCTCCTCCATGGTGGTTTTATATTTTCTAACCTCTCCTGTCTTCTTTTTCTGGTGCATGGCACCTTTCAACTGTTTTTGATGGTCTTCCTCCAATTTGCTGCTCTCCTTAGCAGTCTCCATCCTTCCCTTCCTTGGGAAATTAAGCAAGGGTTTCACCTGCCTGCTGCACTCCAGATCTCTGGAGAATGTCCCATCAGTATTGTTGGGCAACTCTCTAATTGCTGCCTGATTGCCCTTCCAGTTGCACCATCTGTGCTCCATGTTTTCAAGGTACTCGCATCCAAAATGTCTGTCCTCCCATCTGAAGAGTTTGTGCAGAACCCGCACTGTGGTAAAGTTCTGGTATGGTTTGAAACCCACACCTCCCATGTTCCTCAAGCACCTTGGTGTGCTTGGGTTTTCCCTGTGGAATTTCTTCACCTTGGCTGGTGCATTGGCCACATTTTCGGCCAACTCCCAAGTTGACTCCTCCACCAGATAGTTTTTCCATTTAACAAGGTATTCCAGTGTA
This sequence comes from Amanita molliuscula, assembly GCA_023014405.1. Lineage (NCBI taxonomy): Eukaryota > Fungi > Basidiomycota > Agaricomycetes > Agaricales > Amanitaceae > Amanita > Amanita molliuscula. Next base: position 10,118 of record JAEBUP010000056.1, read on the forward strand.
CCTCCCCCTTGTCCACTGATGTGGCTGTCTAGGATTTCCTCAACTTCATATTCATCCTCCTGGGACTCCTCCACCATTTGCATGTCCTTGCGTGTCCTTGCATTTTCCTTTTGTTTGGGAAACTCTGGTTCCCTATATGGTTTCAACAGGACTTCATTGAAAATGTTGTAAACTCTCCATGACTTTGGGATTTTCAATTTATACAATGACTTGCCAACCTTGGTGACAACTTCCAATGGACCCACAAACTTCCTGTTGAGCTTCTTGCTTGCTTGAATGACCAGCAAGTTTTCAGTGCTGAGATAAACCTTGTCTCCTGGTTTATACTCCCATGCCACCTGACAATGGCTGTCATACTGCTCCTTCATTATTCAAGTGGCTTTCTCCAGAGCCTTTTTTCCCTTTGCATGCACATCCTCAGTTTCTTTTGCCAGCTGTTCCACTGCTATTGCCTTCGGCACATAGGTGGGGTCCAACCCTTTGTTGGGGTGCTGTCCATAGTTCATAAAGAACAGGGTGAAGCCTGTTGCTGAGTGAACTCTGTCATTGTGGCAGAATTGCGCCACTGACAACCAATCACTCCAGTTGTCTTGCCAGTTGTTCACAAACATTGTCAGGAACTCTTTTACTTCCTGATTCACCTGTTCTGTCTGTCCATCCATTTGTGGGTGATAGGCTGTTGATTGGTTGGCCTTTATACCCAACATCCCATATATATTGTTCACAAATTTAGAGGTGAACTGAGGGCCTCTGTCACTGATGACTTTCCTTGGGAGACCATGCTCCCAGAACACATTATCTCTGAACAGTACTGCTGTTCCTTGTGGTGTGATGGCCAATGTCATTGGCAAGAAGTAGGATTTTTTGGTGAACCTGTCCACTATCACCAATATCATGTTGTTGCCTTTTGACTCTGGCAATGGTCCTATGAAGTCAATGGAAATGACTTCCCATGGCTCTGTCAGGACCTTGTTCGGTCTTAGTGGTGCCACCCATGCTTGGCAATCCAGTTTTGCCTTCTGGCAAGTTTCACAACCTGGAATATAGCACTCAATGTCTTTGCACATGTTCAGCCACCAGAAATTTCTTGTTAAAGACTCCACGGTCTTTGCAACACCCAAGTGTCCCCATGAGTGGTGAATTGCAATGATGTCTTCTCGCAATGCCACAACCGCTGGTACATAGACTCTCCCCTTCCAGGTGATGAGTCCCTTCTCTAATTTATAGTCTCTGCTGACTTTCTCAAGTCCTTTGACCACCTGGGTCTCCCATTGTTGCTTGGGCACTTCTTTGATATCCTTCATGATGTCATCTAATGCATGATCATCATCAAACACTCGTATGAAGAGGTGTTCTTTCAGCAGAACCACCTCTTTATTATCATTCCCCCCACAGGCATGTCCCACCCATCTTGACAACAAGTCCACCTTTGTGTTGGACTTTCTGCTCCTATGCTTGATCACAAAATTGTAATCCTGCAAGTCCATAACCCATCTTGCCTGCTGCCTATTTAGGTTTTGCGCCTTTCTGAAATATGTGAGGTTTTGGTGATCTGTTAAAACCTCCACCATCTGTTTGGCTCCCTTTAAGTAATGGGACCACTCATAAAAGGCATGCATAACTGTGAGCATCTCTTTGTCATAGATCTTGTAGTTCCTTTTGGTGTCGTTCAGCAACTTGGAAATAAAAGCAACTGGCTTCCATTTGTTGTTCTCCACTTGTTGCAACAAGAGTCCTCCAATGGCAAAGTCTGAGGCATCCACCTCTACTCAGAACTGTCCATCCTCATTGGGGATTCACAACACCACCTCTTCTGCAATAGTTTTCTTTAGCTTGTCAAAAGCTATGTCCTGTAATTTGGTCCATCTCCACTTGTTTTTTCCAGTCAACTGGGTCAGCGGCTTTGCTGCTCACAAAGTTCTTTACAAAATGCCTATAGAAGTTCACAAAGCCCAGAAGCTGCTGGACTTCCCATTTACACATGGGTTTTGGCCATTCGGTTACTGCCTTAACCTTGGCAGATTCCATCCTGACTGAATCCTTACTGATGATGACTCCCAAGAAGTACATCTCCTCTTTATCAAAGAAACATTTTTCTGGTTTCAAAGACAGTTTGTGTTCCTCTAATTTTGCTAAAATATGGTTAACCTGAACTGTATGCTCTGCCTGGTTTTTCAAAAATACCAATATGTTGTCCATGTAAATGATGACCCATCCCTCTGCTATTTTGACTCGAAAGATGTCTCTCATCATAGTCTGGAAGGTTGCTGGCGAGTTTGTTAATCCAAAGAACATGACCAATGGCTCGAAGAGTCCTCTATTGGTTTGGAATGCTGCCTTCCACTTGTCTCCCTCTTTGATGTGCAGATTGTTGTATCCCCAATAAATGTCCATCTTAGAGAAGACCTTAGCCTGTGATAGTTTATCCACCAGCTCCCCAATAAGTGGGAGCAGGTAACGATTTTTGACCATCATCTTGTTTAGCTTTCAGTAATCCTGTACCAGTCATAACTTCCCATCCTTTTTCTTGACAAAGAAGAAAGGCGATGCCATTGGCTATTTACTTGACTGAATTCTTCCTGAATCCAGATTTTCTTTCAGAGATTCATCCAGCTGCTGTTGTTTGTCCTGATTCAGCAGGTAGATTTTACAGTCAACTGGGTTGGACCTGGGGATCAACTCAATAGCATGATCCCATCACTGCCATGGTGGTAACTCATCAAAAGTCTCCTTCTCAAAGACTTTGGATGACCTAAGTAGTGTCTGGGGACTGCCTCCTCCAGAGTTTGCTTCTTTGTTTTCTCTGCTTCCTCTGCTGCTATTTTTGTAGCCATTGACACATATGCCCTAATGCACAACTCTGGTTCTCCAATGTGAACTGCTAGTAATCTTTCTCCCTCCTCCAAGCATCATTTTACATCCATCTTGTCTTCCAGTTCTTGAACCATTGAAGACTTCCAGCAAGTTCCAGGACACTGGTTGAATTCTAATGATTGTTTCTTCCAGTTAATTGTTGGATTGTGATGTTTTAACCAGTCAAATCCCAAGAACAAGTCTGTCTTCCTGATGCATGTTACAGCACATTCTATAACCTCTTCATGCTCCCCAATTTGCAGTTTCACCTGTGCCATGTACTCTAGTTGTCCCATAGAATTTTGGGTTCTGTCTGCATTGTAGACCAGCAGGGGTCTCACCAGGCATCATTTCACTATCTGGTGTTTTTCCACAAACTCCTCACTAATACAGGATCTGGTAACCCCTGAATCCAACAACATTTTTATGTTGATTGTTTTTAGTGTATCCATAGTTGTAATGGTTCCTTTCAGGTCTAATTCCTGTGTGCCAGCTCCCTGCACTACTTTTCTTGTAAGTGTACCAGGTTCCACATGGCCTCTGTTTCTGTCATTGCATTTAACTGATCTACCAGTTGACTGTTCGCCTCCTTTATTCATTTTTGGTGTACCCACTGCTGTAGGCACTCCACTGCTATCTCTTTGGGTTGTTCCCAAATTCTTCTTAACATCCATTGAGGAGTCCATGTCCTCAGTCTTTCTCCTTTCTTTGCACTCACTTGCAGGTTTCTTAAATGATGTATGCTCCCACTTCATTCATAGAGTAAATCGTGCATGTTTACAGTGACTCAAAAAAGTGATTCAATGTTTGGTGCTTTTTGACTGTTTATGGCATAACTGAAAAACAAAGGCAAATAAGGGTAAATAGTGTGTGAGAGAATGGAGGTATCACATCAGGGTTGCACACTGATGAAAGAATTATGTAATTAGGCACAGTATCCATGGAGATATAGGCAATATAATTTGATGATTCATTGAATCACTTTTTTGAGTGTGCATCAGAAACATCAGAAACTGATATTGATGGGCTGCTATGACATGAAACTGATGATGGATGGTTATCATAATGATGGTACCTTAGCACCGATGCTATTTAAGCAGTGCTAAATGCTCATGGCTCCCCACTTCTGATATGTGCCCCATTTCTTCTTCCCACAAGGAAAACATCCTTTCCCTTGCCTCCCATGGTTACTCCACTTGCCATATTGCCTCTAAAACTGGTATTAGTCAGGCAACTGTCTCCAGAGTACTCCAGAATCTCCTTCCCAATCAACAAACCCCTCAGCTTGGTTGCCCTTCCAAGCTTTCTGCCACTGCCACACACTCCATCCTCACACAGATCACCACTGGCAAGGCTACCAATGCTGTCCAGGTTACCAGGCACATCAACACCATCATCCCCAACCCAGTCTCCACCCAGACAGTCAGAAACATTCTGAAGAAACACATTCAAAGCTGTAACAAAGGAGAAGAAGCCACTGCTCAGCACAGTGCACAGAAAGAAGCAGTTGGCCTTTGCTTTGAAACACAGGGAGTGGACTGTGGAGGACTGGAAGAGGGTAATTTGGTCAGGTGAGACCAAAATCAATAGGATTGGGTCAGATGGGAAGCAGTGGGTATGGAAACAGGTGGAGGAGGGGTTGATTGAAAGGGAGGTACAAGGAACAGTGAAATTTGGAGGTGGAAATATCATGGTATGGGGCTGTATGGGCTAGAATGGTGTGGGGGAGCTTGCAGAGGTTGAGGGTAGGATGGATGCTAACCAGTATGTGGACATTTTGGATGATCCCTTACTTCCAAGCTTGGAAGAATCTGGGATTGCTAAAGCAGAATACATTTTTCAGCAAGACAATGACCCAAAGCACACCTCCAAAAAAGCCAGAGACTGGATGAAAGAGAACAATATCACTCTTCTGGACTGGTCTCCACAGTCTCCAGACCTGAATCCCATTGAACACCTCTCTGATGCAGCTGGGCAAGCATGAAACACCAGCAAAAGGAGTTTGGCAGATATGGGAGAGAGTGGCAGAGGTGTGGGATAATATAGAGCCAGAGGTGTGTCAGAACTTAATTGAAAGCATGCCTAGAAGAGTGGAAGCAGTGATAAAAGTGAAGGGAGGCCATACAAAGTACTAGAATGACCAGTTTCTATATTTCTTATACACACTCAAAAAAGTGATTCAATGAATGATCAAATTAAATTGTCTATATCTCCATGGATACTGAGCCTAATTACATAATTCTTTTATCAGTGTGTAGCCCAGATGTGATACTGTTATTCTATCTCTCACTATTTACCTTTGTTTGTCTTTGTTTCTCAGTTATTTTATAAACAGTCAAAAAGCACCAAACATTGAATCACTTTTTTGAGTCACTGTATCTTGGAGTCTATGTTAGGATGACCCTAAACACAACCTAAAAGACTTCAAAGAGATGGCTTGTTAGGCCAAAGACAAAACTGTTTGCTCAAGAAGAAGTGTCTAGGACACAAACTATCTAGAGTCTTAGGGACTTGCTACCTAAGACAACAACCCTTATATACCCACTCCCTGGTCTGTGCGCAGACAGTGTTTTAGGGTTTTAGGGTTTAGGGTAGGCGGAGCCGCCGACGAAGTTGGCGGCGAGGCTTGGCGACAGCGGTGAGGCTAGAGAATAAACTTGCTGCACCACGTTGTGGTGCTGGGACAAGTTTCGCTAGAGCTCATCAGTATTCTCATGCGACTTATATACCTTGCAGAGCTGAGTTTGAAATCTGACCGATAACTCGGCTCTACTGGATTTGGCGAAATTGCTGTGGAAGTTACCGAATCGGGAACAATGCCAGGTACTGACCTATTCATGGATAAGCCAAGTTCGTGGCCTGGATCTGTCTAGACCTATGATGTCAATGGACCGCTGAGTCAGCGATTCTAGGCATCTTGTTCAGTAACATTATGTCAGCCCGCCCAGCGTCGGCGGCGGGCTTCCCTTATGTGGTTGGCTAGGTCAGGGGAGTTGGCGACTCCCATAGCTAGACTATAAACCCCCATCCTGTTGTTACACCTAAGAAGCTTAGAAGCCCATATCCACCACTACTCAACACAACTCTACTTGCCCAACCACCCAAAGAAGCAACCAGAGGCCTCTTGTCTAAAACCCTAAAACCCTAAACCCTAAAATCTTAATCATGGCCTGGACTATTTGTTCATTATAGGTAAGTATGATATCTTCTTACAGTTTTGGTTTGACCCAACAAACAGGAAGATAAGATATATGATAGGCCACACCTATGGCCAGCCAACCAACCACCACCACCACCACAACAACAACAGCAACAGGACACAAACAGCATAGGTATGGTATTTGTTATGAGCTGGAGAGAAGCCCCTAAGTGACATGATAGAGACCATACAGGAGTCAACAACTTTTGTTGGCAGGATAGCTCTGGGAAGGCTTAGTGATACCCTAAGGTGACAATAAAAGACATATCACACTAACAATGACACATGATGACATATCTATGCTTCAGTTGGGTTGGATTTGGTTTATGGCAATTATTCTTTATTTTTCAAGATTTATCTGAAGGCAGGATGATGCCTTACTCAAGAGTGACGATGGAGAATTGGTGTTATGAGCAGAAAACCCAGAAGGCAGTAACAACATCAATAATGATTATGACAGGACAGATGTATAGAGGCTTGGGATATTTTTCATTTCTTTTTATCTTTTTATCTAGACTCAAATGATAGGAAACAAGGGCTGGATGATGATACATATGTGATGAAGGAGATACCTATGTTAGGATTGCAGCCCATACTCATACCACCAACCTTGTTTACAACTTAAGCAAGCTTTGGCAAGGAGTAAAACCCCACCTACTAGTCACCAATGTAGAATATGTCCTCTCGGGTCGGTATTACCTCCTGACCTCTCCCTGGACTTACACTATTGCCAGTTCTTGGAGGGCTTTCCAGTATCTCTGCTCAGGAACTGTTGCCACAGCCAGCAGTCCAGCAGGAGGTTAGCACTCAGACAGCTCTTCCCATGTCCACCTGAAGCTTCATACCACCACAGCTCGGGCCCCTCTCGGGTACCTTTCCTGTTGCAAAATCTCCTTATGGATGAAGTTGCTCTATGCCTAGCCTTTTACAGGTGGAATGACTTCCCAACCTCTCTACCCATGGAGGATTAGACTAACCAAATTGCCTGCTGGGGTCGAACCAGTCTCAGACAACCCAGGGGTGTCCTGTCTACTGCCCCCGAGAGCATGTTAACTTGGCTATGCAGTAGTCGGATGGTTTTTAATCGGACCGCACACAGAAGATTCCCCTGTTCCTGCCTGAAGCTTGCCAGTGGCAGTGGCTTCAGCACAGGCTCTGTGCTGGCGTGCATTCCAATTCGTCCCAATACTGTTTTTTGATTAGAACCAGGTAACAGTAACCTGGTATGTCTGGGTTGAGGCCACTGTTGGCCCATGACATTTTTGGGTAAGGGTAGGGCAACCATGCCTCCTTTTCTACGATCCTTCTCCACTGATCGATTTCTCTCCATTTGTGAGCACTGTTTGCTCCTTGCAGGTACTCTTCATTTGAGAGCCAATCTGCTGCAGTGGGTACACCACCATGCCAATGTGCTGCATCACCCCCTTGTGTGACAACTCATGCTTTGTTTTCCTTACTGGCTTGAGCTGCTGCTGCGTATGATTGCGCTGGTTGCTCAACCAGTTTGGGTTCTACTACTACTGGGTATGTTCGTCCAGCCACCTCTGCATAGGCCTGTTCAACCATGACTGTTGTCCTGAGGTTGACTCATTTAATAGGTGCTTGGGCAAGCTTTTGCTGTGCTGCCCTGCATTTAGACTTTGACTGTCCTCCAAATCGCACCATCCATGTGTAGTGAGAGACCTTGTGCAGGTCCACCAGTTTGTCCCAGGTATACTCAATGTCATCTCGACGTATAGCTGACTCTTCAATGATGTGGCACCACCCTGGTCAAATACTATCCTGGATGGCAAAGACCACCATGTTGTCTCTTAACTCTGGCTCCCAATTAACGATATTGTAGAGAGTAGGCCAAGCTGGCCAGTTGTACTTGTCATAGTATTCTTCCTTGAACAGATACATGTAGCAGTATCCATTCTCTCTCCACTGGTTGGGTGCTATGAGACTTCTGGCCCTTGGTCCTGGTAATTGTGCTTTGATGTTAGCGTGCCATCCCAGTAACCTGGCCTTATGATTGTTCCATGAGTCCTCTCCAATGTCTTTGAGAAAATGCTCTAATCCGATAGAGCGAAGATGGTGTTGAGGCTCTGTGAGGAGCCATTCCAGTGTCCTGGCAATGATACCCCCAGGTGGTTTTGTGACAAGAAGGGGGTCGAATCTGATCCCCCTGCTCACACTTCCATTTAGCATAGCAAGTCACCTGTATGTTTCCATTCATTGCGTGCATCCATGCATTCCAATCCTCATGACTCATGGTCATGCCCTCGCATTCATACAACTCCTGTATGTGGTGCGCGCACTGAAGTCGTTCTACTGCTACCCAGTAACGCCAGATAGCCTTGTCACCATCGTTAATCAATAAGAGCCACTGGTTGTATTTTGACGAAACCAGGGCTAGCCAAATAGGGTTGGAGGTGTCACCTTTGTATTGGACCTCCAGTAACTGTATGAGGGTCTGATATTCCCTCTCTGCCTTTTTCATGGCACGCTCTGCTCACAAGACTGCATGAGTGGCGGCTCTTTCCATGAGTAAAGCCTCCCAGGCTTCCTTCTGCTCTAACTCCTGTGTGGCTTCTTGTTGCCTGAGGAGTAACTGTGCCTGAGCGTGTTCGAGTTGTCGTGACTCCTTCCAGTGTTTCCAATACAACCAGACATGGTTATCGTATTGGCGGATGACAGTATCCCCGATAAATTCTTTGGGCCCTGTCTGGACCGTATCACTGATGGTGACCCAGTCCACCTCGAAGATGCACCTGATCTCCAAGAGTGTTGCCTGGGTGTATGGTAGGATGTATGTGAATGTGCACTGCATTGCGCTTGATCGTTTGTTCTGCTGTAAAAAATCTTCAATCAAGTTCGGGCCTGCACTGACACTTGATCCATTCCTCTGGCAATAAATCTGTGCCAGTCGATGATGTCTCTTGGGAAACAAGAGAGTTACTGTCTGATTGTCGTGGGAACCGGATGCTTCCAACTGTGTGTGCCTGGCAATTTGCCTCAATGTCCTTGTGCCAAGTTATCAACCCAAAGTCAGGTAGGGTTGCTTGTACAGAGGGTATGAGAGGACTTCAGTTCAGCCTTGATACACACTAACAGCTGGTTTGTTTCGTTCGTTCCCTGAACTCTTCTGCAATTACAGTGTATGTTACCCCAGGCGCATCTGTGGTCTCCTGCCTATGCTGCTCCTGAGCAAACTTGTACTCTCGTCCGTAACTGTTGGTAGACTACCCAAGTAGGGTTTGTCGTCAGGCCCAATGGGGCATATTGAGGATCTCTCATTTGAGACCTGTTGACAGTGTGTGTGTTGTAATCGATGTTGCCTGGAGAGGATGCAGGCTATGCGATTACTTCCTCTCAGAAAGAAACTAGGCCATTGGCGCTGTGAGCAACGACGAGCAAGGCATGCTTGGTGCTGTAAGACCAACAGGGTAGAGTAGGAAAGACTCTAGATTATGTTAGGACGAGCCTAAACACAACCCAAAAGACTTATGAGAAGGATGGCTTGTTCAGCCAGAGACAAAGACTATTGCTCAAGAAGAAGTGTCTAGGACACAAACTATCTAGAGTCTTAGGGACTTGCTACCTAAGACAACAACCCTTATATACCTCTCTCCTGGTCTGTGCGCAGACAGCGTGCAGCTAAAGTCCCTCACAATAGGGACGATGCACAGCAGCTAAACCTGCACCCATATGACCATACCTGGAGCTACTCTCCCACACCAACACACTGTCCTTCCATCTATGGCCACACTTATTGTTCTGTGTCTTGGCTGATTCCCACATACGCCAGTACCAAGTCGTTGGTACTCTTTGGCGTTCCCATGTTGCCCCTCAGGCGCCGTGCTGCCCATGTATCCTTCCATGGCGTAGGCCCATCATCGGGCTGCTGTTCCTGTCGGCACTCAGTATGTCCCATAGCTGATGCTGACCTAACCACCTTCCATATAAGGGTTGCAGTCCTAACATAGCCAGCCCCTGCAACCATGGTATCATCTAAGTCCTGTTCCTATATGTTTGAGTGCAAATGAAAAGATAAAAAGAAAAAGAAAATATAGTTCAACTCCTCTGGTCCGTATCTTCATATATGTCATCGATGTCATTACTGTGAAAATTGTATGGGATGAGTTATGCTCATAACAGTCTAATCGTACAAACATTTCTTCCTTTAATAAAAGTACATCTTCATTATCTTTTAGACCCTTATCATAATCCACCCTTCGTGATAACAAATCTGCCTTAGAATTGGACTTTCCAGATCGATGCTTAATGACAAAATTATACTCTTGAAGATCTATTACCCATTGAGCTTGTCTTCTATTCAGGTTTTGTGGTTTCCTGAAGTATGTGAGATTTTGATGATCCATTAAAATCTCGATCGTCTCTTTTGCTCCTTTTAGGTATTGTGACCATTCATATAGTGAATGCATTATGGCTAGCATTTCTTTATCATATATTTCATAGTTTTGTTCAGCTGCATTCAAAGCCTTTGACATGAATGCTACTGGTCTCCAAACTCCCTCCCGCTGTTGAGATAAAATAGATCCCATGGCAAAGTCTGATGCATCTGTCTCAATTCTGAATTGTCCATTTTTGTTTGGTATTGCCAGTACTGCTTCTTCTGCTATCCTTTCTTCTAATTTACTCATGGCTTTGCTCTGTGGTTTTCCCCATTCCCATTCTTTCTTTCCTGTTAACTCAGTTAATGGCTTTGCTTCCTTAGCAAATCCTCTTGCAAATTGTCAATAAAAATTAACAAATCCGAAAAACTGCTGTACTTCTCATTTGCATTTTGGTTCTGGCCATTCCTTAATTGCTTTTACTTTAGCCTGATCCATTTTTATAGAGTCTTTGGTAATGATTACTCCTAAGAATTCAATTTCTTCCTTATCAAAGTAACATTTCTCTGGTTTTAATGACAATTTATTTTGCTTGAGTTTTGCCAATATTCAATTAACATGTTCTACATGTTGCTTCTTATTATTGGAGAATACCAAAATGTCATCCATGTAGATAACTACCCATCCCTCAGCAAGTTCCTCCTGGAACAAATCATTCATCATGGTTTGGAAAGTAGCAGGTGAATTTGTTAATCTGAAGAACATGACTAATGGTTCAAATAATCCTCTGTTTGTTTGGAATGCTGCTTTCCATTCATCTCCTTCCTTAATACAAATGTTATTGTATCCCCATCTGATGTCCATTTTGGAGAATATGTTTGCATGGCTGAGTTTATCAATTAATTCAGAGATTAAGGGTAATGGATATTGATTCTTTATTGTAATTTCATTTCATTTTCGATAATCCTGTACTGGGCGTAGTGATCCATCCTTTTTCTTGACAAAGAAGAATGGTGAAGCCATTGGTGATTTACTTGGCTTTATTCTTCCTGTATCTAAATTCTCCTTTAGGAAATCCTCTAACACCTGTTGCTCATCTCTGTTTAATGGGTATATTTTACAATCTAATGGTTTCGATCCTGGAACTAATTCAATGGCATGATCCCATGGCCTTCTTGGTGGTAATTCATCAAATGTCGTTTTTTCGAAGACTTTACGATGTCCTAAATAATGTTCTGGGACTATATCTTCTACTTTCCTCTTTTTAATATTTGCTGACACTATGTCTGTGGCCTTTGATTGATATGCCCTTGTTCTTAGTTCCTCTGGTCCTATATAGACTGCTAGCAGTTGTTCTCCCTCTTCCCAATGGACTCTATCCATTTCTTCTTCTGGTTCTAGACTTTCTGATCCCGTCCAACACGTACCAGGACATCAAGCAAATCGTATCTTCTGATTTCTCCAATCAATTTCAGGATTATGATATTTTAGCCAATTGTGACCTAGGAACATGTCTGTCTCCCCCAAGGCTGAAATCCCAAATTCTAATGATTCATAATGATTGCCTATTTGTACTTTTAGTTCGATCATTTCTTCCAATTGTCCTGCTATGTTGCAGGTTCCATCTGCATTAAATACTGGTATTGGTCTTGGTAATTTCCTAGTATTTAATTGATGATGTTCTACCCACTCCTTATTTACACAAGATCCTGTGCATCCTGAATCTATCAGGGCCTTTATTTTGAATCTTTCAACCAAATCTACAGTTGCTGTTATTACATCAATATCCATCTGATTTCTTCCTGTTGTTCACACAAACCTGGGTTTGTGTTTCAGATGGTTTAAATACCATAGTGCATCTGTTTCTGACATCTCATTCAAGTCTTTTATTAACTGTTCATTTATTTCTTCTGTTTGATCTTTCCTTGCCCAAGATCGAAGATCTCTCACAGCAATTTCCATTGACTGGTCCCATATCCTTCTTACTATCCATGGAGTAGACCAGGCCTTGAATCTTGGTTTTGTTGCACTTATGGGTGCATTCCTCAAACAATTTTGCATAGAATGGCATTCATATAATAATTCTGGTATAGTTATACATGAATTCTCGTACTGTACATTGTCCTTAACTCGTGAGGGGGAATGCATCCTCATGAGTTGTTCTGAAAACCCAAAGCCCCTGCCATTTCTCTTTTTTCTTCTTCTGTCATTTCTTCTGCAAACTTCTTAACAGTTGACCAGGTCCTAACGACCTGCTTTCCTTTGTCCTTCTTTGGAGCCCAGCAATCTCTTGCAAAGTGGCCTTTCTTGCCACAATTGTAACACTCCACTACTTGTTTTTGTCGGTTGATGTCCATGGTGTTTGGATCCTTCTTCGGGGCTCTGCATACATTTGCAGTGTGTCCTTGTTTTCCACAATTACAGCATGTGATAGGAGTTCATCCTCCTGTTGATGCGGATGCTGCTGCATTTGTATTTTGAACTGGACGACTTTGTTGAAGTTGGTTTGTAGTGGCTGGGTGACTCTGGGGATAAATTTGTTGCACATCCCTCCAGCTTCTTTCAACTTGTATTGCCCTATCGAACCAACATTGCAAATTGCCTTCTTGAGATCCATCTGCCATCCTTCCTCCATTAAGGACTTGTAATTCGACCAATCTCCTTCCTAGTGGTGGATGTAACCCTGCTCGAAATTGTGTGACCAGTGCTATTTCATTGTATTGAGTGAGGGATGCTACACTTTGAAAGTTGACTATGTAGTCTTCTGCTTTTAGACTCCCCTGTTTCATACTTTGGATTGTATGACATGCTTGATCTCTTGTTTCAGTAGTCAAGAAGTATTCTTTCATTTTTTCCATCATGTTGTTGAAAGTAATGAAGGGAAATTTATGAGTGATTGGTACTAACGCCCAAGTTTGTCCATCTGCACTTCTTATCCCATCATTCCATTGTTGTCGAGTATAGGTTGGCACTGGAGTTCCATCTGCTCCTATCATTTCTTCTCTCCTTTGGACTTCATTTCCTGCTGCTTCTATTTCAGCCATTTTAGCTGCTGCCCAGTTGCTGTGACCTTTCCGAACCCTTTGTAATACCATCTGGATCATGACATTGTTGTTAAAGACCCCTACTATGGCGAAGTATGAAGCCAAGCAGCTATTTCTTTTGGGTCTCCTTCATAGTAGTCTGGCATGTCCATATGGATGGTGGGATGTGGTTCCCTTGGTGGATGAATTGCCACATCAATGGCTTGTATTGCTTGAGCCAGGTTGGTTCCTTGGAGGACTCATTCATTATTTTGAGCCAGTGTAGCTGCTCCCCAAGTTGCCAGATACTCATGAGCAAATACAGTTATCCCCACTGTGATAAGTCCTATGCATCCTTGCACTACTGCTTGTGTTATTTCGAATCTGACTGAGAAATGTCTTGTGACAGAGTCATCTCCTCTGTAATACTCCAAAATGTCTGCTGCCTTTGGCAAGGCATTGTCTTCGTCTTTTTTGTGTGTGATGTGGTAACGACATGTGTTTGAGTTCATTTTTACTTTAAATCCTAAGACTGTATTTCTCATATCTGGTTCATATTGAGCAATAGTGTGCCAAGATGGGTTCTTGGGCCAAGCATAGCAGTTCCAGTACTGCCTTTTGAAGAGTGCTAAGTAGCACCAGCCATTGTCATTGGGAGTATGGTTGCCATGTCCAGGGGGGGGTAGAACAACCTTTCTGTATTCTTGAACTAAGTGATTCCATCTAGGAATATGAACTTTCTGTGTTAGTTCAATTCCATTGATGTCTTCTACCCAATCTTCAAGTTGCGCCCCTGTTCCATGAAACCATTGTCTCTGCAGTTGTTCGGATTTTATGACTGCTGTTCTTTTAGCTCCTGTTCAGGCAACTTGTGCATATGTTCTTGGTATTAGAACTATGTCACTCCCTACTCGTAAATGTTCTTCTTTGTGGAGTCTTAAGTCTGCCAGAAAGTTCCTTATTCCCACTGCCAACCAGAGCTTTGCAAATTTTTGTCCTTGAGCATGTTGGACTGACACATCTTTAACATGGATTTGTTCATTGATGAACATCTCCATGGTATACATTCCGTCCTTTCTTAGTGCTTCTGGAAACATGTTGCAAATTCTTCGCAATTGATCTGCTGTTGGGTTTTTTGGGAGTTCTTTCCACATCCAAGACCTGTGTTCTGTTTTGATCATTGCCAGCCAACAGTAGCCATGATCATGTGCTGTTGGGATAGGAACAATTTTCTTTTTGGGTTCCTGGATCTTAATTGCTACAACCAGTTTCTTACTTTCAACTGGTTTCCACGCAGTTGAAGGCTTAGTGACTACAGGGTTCTTAACTTCCTTTGGCATCTCAGGAAATTTTGGCATGAAAGTGGCAAGAGATGGTTGAGCTCTTGGCATGTACATTAATTGTACCTTGGTCTTCTCATTGACTTCTTGTAAATCAAGTTCTTCAATATTGTCCTCATAATTGGACTCATAGGCATAGGCAGTAACCCCAATGCATTCATCCCTGTCGTTGTTACAATTACAAAATTTCTCGACTTGGTTGCAATCCATGCAAAAACGAGTCGGCATTCCAAAGGTCCCAGTCTTTTTAACTACTACTTGTCCATTGCACTGAGTACAGTGCCTACTAGAGACTGTCGCAGAACAAGCACCCTTCTTATCTCTTCCTCTTCCTCCAAACCAAATATGTTCCCAGCAGCTGGGATCCGAATTCCTCAACTAGGGTTCCCAAAGTTCAGTTCAGTTCAGTTTGGGGCCGTTTTTGGCTGAACCGACCTGAACCGTGGGAAAAGCCTTTTCAATAGGAAATTTGAGCAAAACTGAAGAATAATCACATATTGGAACATGTTTGCATGTGTACACAGTGGCCCTGCACCTCCAGGATTTGTTATCAGTGCATATAGTGCACCAGCAAGGCAAGCAAGTGGTTGGGAAAGGTGGCAGTGGTGTGGTGTGGTGTGGTGTGGTGATGGTGAGGCAGTGGTGGGCAGAAGTGGTGAGGTGAGCAGGTGGTTGGTCCAGTGGTTGTCAAGGTAGCAGAGGTAATAGGCCACTACATTAATAGCAGCAAGATCACCTGTTGAAAACTTGAATAAGATTTTCATATACAACTACACAAGCACATAATGGTAGGAACTACTAAGCCACCTTGCTGGGTGCCCAGGCCTTTGGTTCCCATTTTTTGGCCTTTGCCTCATATCTCCATAAATGCATTGCATAAAAATATAAACTACTTAATTCCTGAGAGATGTGAATCAGGGCTTTCTAGCAAACCAAGAATTATGTAAATTGGACGGTTAGTTCCTGAGTTATTGACCAAATGAGCATAGTAGTTATGGTGTTGGGCAGTTGTATTGAGTCAGCAGGTCCATTGGCAGTTGATGGTGGGTGTTAACAGCAGTGACCAGGCAGGTGGAAGGTGTGGTGGGTGGTATGCAGTGGGGTGAGGATGGTGGTGTGGGTGGGCAGTGGTGGGTGGTGGGCAGTGGTGGGCAGGTAACACTGGATGGGTAGTTGCTAGGGAGGCCATGGTGGGCAATGTAGGTAGGCCATTGTAAGGTTGGGAAAGGGCTGGCAGCAGGGTAGTGGCAAGCAGGCAGCAGGCAGTGGTGGGCTAGTGGAAGTGGCAGGCAGCAGGCAGTGGTGGGCAAGTGGTGGTGGTGGGCAGCAGCCAGCAGTGGGCTAGTGGCCATGGCAAAGGCAGCAGGCAGTGGTGGGCAAGTGGTGGTGGCAGGCAGCAGTGGGCTAGTGGCCATGGAAAAGGTGGCAGGCCACAGGCAGCAGTGGGCTAAGGGGCATGGCAAAGGCAGCAGGCAGTGGCAGGCAAGTGGTAGTGGCAGGCAGCAGGCAGCAGTGGGCTAGTGGGCAAGGGTGAGCAGCAGTTGCAGTGGTAAATTGAGTTACAACCATGGAAAAAAACCACTGTGGCAGTGGCAGTAGCAGTAAAATTTCCTTTTTGGGAAGTCGGTTCAGGCAGTTCGGTTCGGGTTCGGGTGCTCTGGCAATTGCCCGAACCAGAACCAGAACCAACTGGCATTTGGCCAAACCGAACCTGAACCGAACCTGAACCATTGGTTCGGTTCAGCCAGTTCAGGTTTGAACCAAGGTTCAGAACCGAACTTCAGGATCCCTATCCTCAACTGTTTGAGGTGCTTCCAAGTATACACCTCTTCTCTGTGGCAAATTGCAGCATTCTCAACAACATGAAACCTGTTGTATTTGATGTTGTCCTGGAGCACAAAGCAGTAACTTTTGTTCTGCAACTCCAGTTCCCAGTCAAGAATTTCCTTAACAGTGGGCCATGCTGGCCAGACATATTTGTTGTAGTACTCTTCTTTGAAGAGCACCATGTAGCAGTAGCTGTTTTTTCGATATGGCTGCATTCCCATAACCAGCATCCCAATTGGACCCAGTAATTTAGCACAGCCAGTTGCTGACTTCCTCCATGTGCACACTTGATTGTGGCTTTCTCCAACATCTTTTAGGAACAAATCGAGACTCATGTTGAGTCTCAGGTCTAGCATCTCCCAGATCCCTTGTGTCAGATCATTGGGTGTGGGTGCGCACACCTTCCTCATTGGCCTGGTGGTGAGGTAAGGGTCATACCATACTGCCAACCTTCGTTCTGTTTGGACTTGTTCCCAGTGCATCCAGGCATATGTGGTGGCTCGAATATTGCCATTCTCTGCATGCTTGATTCAATTCCACTCTTCCACAGATAAGACAAGACCCTGGTGTCTCAACAATGGAATGTCTGGGCCGCCACCAAACTGCTCCAGCAACAGCAGGTTGCTGTTGACGCTGAGGAGTGCCTCCCATACCGGCATACTGGTTTTGAACGTCTGGAGGCATTTGAGCAGTGCCTCAAAAGCTGCATCTTGTTCAAGCATTTCCTGCTCGACCTGCTTCTGTTTGCGGAGCTTCTCCACCTTTTCGTGCTGCAAGGCCATCCAGGCCTCCTCCTGTTCTTTGATCGAGAGCTGCTTGATCTTCCACACCTCAATGTGTAGATGTCATTCTTTTTGCTGTTGCTCCTTAATGAGCCTCCAATAAGTTTTGACATGTGCATTGTGCTGCACACGCCTGATCAGCGTTGTGATGGTGATGGTGGCAGCCTTCTTAATTTCTGTGGCCGCGGCAACTACTTTCTTGGTAATGGCACATCCCCATGCCCAACTGATCTCAAATGTGGTGGTGATCTCCACCAGGGACATACCTGCATGGGGCAAGACATATTTGAAAGTCAGATCCATTGCTAGATCTGGCTTTATGAAACCTGTAAAAAATGTTCAATCTATTTCTGGCCCTCCATGGACAATAGATCTCTTCGTGCAGCTGTTCCACGAAAATCCAATGACATTTCCCAGTTGGGAAAGATGCTGATGTTGTGTAGTAAGAAACGGAATGCAACCTAGAAAGAGTGCCTGGCAATTCACTCAGATGTCCTTGTGCCTAGTTATCTGTGCGCAGCTTAATTTGCGCAGCTAGTACAGAGGGTATTCCAAGATTTAAATCTCTGCCTTGATACACTCAATCTAGATTATCTTTGCCCATTCCTTGGGTTCTTCCAATCCACTTGGTGTGACCTGCCTGGGTGTGCCTGCCTGCAACTACCACCGGCACACAATCACTCTCATCCAAGAGGACTTTGTAGACTAGCCCACTTGAGGGAGACCTCGTTTGAGGGGCTATTAAGAGAGTTCAATGTGCAGATGCAACGCCAAAGACAACAAGTCTTGAAGAGAGAAAGATGTACCAACAACCTTGATGAGGCTGATGGTAGTGAGAGAGTAAGAGTATCTAAACCCCAATGTAGGGCTTAGATGAGAGAACTAGGATATGTTCAACACATGTGACAATGAGCAAAGACTTTGCAGCATCATGTAACAATGTCAAACAGTAGGTTGATAAGCCTTAAGATTATGTTAAGAGGTGACCTCAACACAACCTAAGGTTTGAGACAGAGAGAGTAGAGAGCACCTAGTAGATTGTGTAGGCAACACAAACTATCTTAAGGCTAAGGAATACGACCTCTAAAGGCCCTAGTTATATACTACTTGCCTCATGTACTCCTCATGCCCTTTCCATATGTATCCACTTATGTAACTAAAGAAAAGAAAAGAAAAGAAATAGAAAATAGAAATCATACATTCTTAACACTCAGGTGCCATGCCACCCATGATTCCTTTCATGGCATAGGCCCATCATTGGGCCATCACCCAAGTTGGCATTTGGTCTAGTCTCATGGCCAATGCTGACCTAACCACTTTCCATATAAGGGCCATAGTGTTTGCATAGACTTTCCTGCTCCAAGTCTTGTCATCCTTTGTATCATATTGTTTGAGTGAGATAAAATAGAGAAAAAGAAAAGAAAAATAATGTCCAACTCCCCAGACCCATATCTTCATAAGTACCATTGATGTCGTTACTGTAGAATGAGTTTTATGGGGTATGCTCATAACATCACCCCCCCCTTAAGTCCTCGCATCCCGAGAGGCCGATGTAGCTGTGTCCACATAATGTGGATCCTTCTTCATTCATTCATAAAAGCGGGTCAACCACTCACTTCTTTCTTCAGGCGTCATCCCTGCATGCTCTGAATCCTTGTCTTCTTCCTCAACTGTGGTTTTGAACTTAACCACTTTCTGCTTCCAGCATCCTGCACCTGCAATTTGCTGCCATTGGTCATCTTCTGACTTGCTACTGTCTTTTGCAACTCCTATCACCTCCTTCTTTTTTAAGATTTTCTTAGTGAGATCAGCTGTGTCTTGCTCTTGAGCCTGTCATTCTTCTATTGGCTCAGCTATTTCCTTCTTTGGGAAATTAAGCATGGGTACAATCTGCCTGCCATGCTCTAGGTCTCTAGAAAACATCCCATCAGTATCATCTGGCAGTTCCTGAACTGCTGCCCAGCTCCCCTTCCATCAATGCCATCCACACTCCATGTTCTCAAGGTATTCTTGTCCAAATTGTCCATCCTCCCATCCAAATCATTTGTTCTGTCCCTGCATCCATAAATTCCATTGAGGGACATGGCCTGCCCCATAAGTGGTTCATAAATGCATTGGTACATTTGGATTCTCTCTGTGGAATTTCTTAACCTTTGCCTGGGCATTGGCAAGGTTTTCCACTGGTTCCCATGTGGACTCTTCCACTGGATAGTTTTTCCATTTGACAAGATACTCAAGTCTTCCCCCTCCTTGTCCACTAACTCGACTGTCCACAATTCCCTCAACCTCATATTTGTCCTCCTGGGAGTCTTCCACCATTTGCATGTCCTTGTGTGCTGCTGCTTTTGCCTTTTGTTTGGGAAAAACTGGTTCCTGGTTTTAAAAGGACTTCGTTGAAAACATTATAAACCTTCCAGGACACTGGGATTTTTAACTTATATGATGACTCGCCAATTTTGGTGATGACCTCCAAAGGTCCTACAAATTTTCTGTCCAGTTTTTTGGTCACTTGTATTACTGGTAAATTTTTATCACCCAGCTTGTACTCAATAGCCTGCTGACGATGTGTGTTGTAGCACTCCTTCATGACTTGAGCTGCCTTTTCTAATGCCTTCTTTGCTTTGGCATGTACCTCCTCCAATTCTTTAGCCAACTGTTCAACTGCCACTGCTTTGGGTGCATAGGTCAGATCCAATCCTTTATTTGGGTGTCATCCTGTCTGTCTGGGGGTGGTAAGCCATTGACCTGTTGGCCTTAATTCCCAATGCTCCATATAAATCATCCATGAATTTCGAGGCAAACTGAGGCCCCCTGTCACTGATGACCTTCCTTGGGAGTCCATGCTCCTGAAACACATTGTCCCTGAAGAGTACCACCGTTCCTTGAGAGGTGATTGCTGACATTGTTGGTAGGAAGTAGGATTTTTTGGTAAACTTATCCATGATTACCAAAATCATGTTGTTCCCCTTAGACTCCAGTAGTGGTCCAATGAAGTCAACCAAAATTATTTCCCATGGTTCCATTGGGACCTCATTTGGTTGTGATGGTGCTGCCTGCACCTGTCAATCTGGTTTGGCTTTTTTACAAGTTTCACATCCCAGGATGTATTTCTCAATGTCAGTGCACATGTTTGGCCACCAAAAATTTCTTGTCAAAGATTCGAGTGTCTTTGCAACCCCAGAGTGTCCCCATGAATGATGGATGGCAATGATATCTTCCCACAGTGCCACAACTGCTGGTACATAGACTCTCCCCTTCCAGGTGACAAGTCCTTTTTCTAATTTATAGTCCCTGCCTATTTTCTCGAGTCCTTGGACTACCTGGGTTTCCCATTGTCTCTTGGGTATTCCCTTTATGTCCTCTATAATATCATCTATTGCTTGATCATCATCAAATACCCATATATCAAAAAGGTATTTGTTAGGACTGCTCCTAAACACAACCCAAAGATCTTAGAGGGGATGGCTTGTTGGGCCAAAGACAAAACATTGCTCTATAGCTGTGTCTAGCAAACACAAAACTATCTAGAGTCTTAGGGACTTGCTACCTAAGACTACAACCCTTATATACCTCTTCCCTGGTCTGTGTGCAGACAGCACGCAGCTAAAGTCCCTCACAATGGAGACGATGCGCAGCAGCTAAGTCTGCGCCCATATGACCATACCTGGGATCATCCTCCCACACCAACACACTGTCTCCCCATATACGGTGGTGTCTTATTGTCTCTGCACTTGGCCATTTCCCATGTTGTCCCTCAGGCACCGTTCAGCCTATGTATCTGTCATAGCCTAGGCCCATCATCAGGCTGTTGTCCCTGTTGGCACTTGGTCTAGTCCTATAGCCGATGCTGACCTAACCACCTTCCTTATAAAGGTTGCAGTCCTAACATAGCCCACCCCTGCAACTGTGATATCGCCTAAGTCTTGTATCTAAATGTTTGAGTGCAATGAAATAGATAAAAAGAAAAGAAAAATATATCCCGACTCTCCAAGTCCGTATCTTCATGAGTGTCATTGATGTCGTTACTGTGAAAATTGACTGGAGTGAGTTATGGTCATAACATCACCCCTCCCTTAAGGCCTTGCATCCCGATGATGAGCATTGTTCCGAGCTAGGGGTGTAGAGGAGTCATCCGCAGGTATTCCGCGATAGCAACGAGCAACTCCGTGCAATTCCGCACAATTCCATGCAACTCCGCATTTTTCCGCAGTAAGGCAAGCATCACCCACACTCAACAAGCAAGTCGCCTCCCACATATGCCATCCATACCCCACACCAGTCAGTCATTTGCACCCGAAGTCAGCACCCCATTGGCCGAGTCGCATGAAAATCATCAGCTGGCACAGCTTAGTTCACCGGAGAAGGGACCACACCATCAAGCCATATCCGTGTTAGGAAGATCTACAGTCCAAGATCCAAGAGACACAGTCATCCATAGCAATGCACCAACATGGCAGAATAGGACCCTAGCGGACAAATAAAGCCATCGGCCGATGATCAGATATGGTATACATAGATTAGTCAGGTCCACGGAATATCAAGAACAGGGCCACGTCAAGACAGATGAACCCCGGAGTTGCTGCGCATGGCAATCAGGCAGGTCTATTTCAATCCGATGAGTCTATTAGCATCCCGCACAGGTTCGCAGTATTGGCTCTCACCGCAGCACTCATATTCCACCATTGTGTCCCTCAGCTAGCCCCATCGTGTGAAGACCTTTAAGACGGATTTGGATATATGGTTGCGAGGTGAAAATTTCACAAGTATTACTTCATTATTTAGAGTAGGAAAAAGTATATAAAGCCCATGTACAATAGGTTACCAGCTTATCATATCAGATTACCACAGTTTCCTTTCAAGTTTCAAGTCCTAGTCACGCCCTCCTTGTCTCATTTACGTCTCAAGTCTCATTGCACTCCACATTCCGTGTTCTTCGCTGTCACACCCTTGTGTGACGAACATCATTATCTGCAGAGTTGCCAGTTCCGCGCAGCATAACATTGTCATCGAGTGCCCCGGAGTTGACGGGAATCCTTTCACGACCTCACACCTCTCCCATTCCTCCCTATTTCCAATAGCGGAGTGAACTTATCACCGAGAGGCCGACGTTTCCGCATCCACATAGTGTGGATCCTTCCTCATCCTTTCGTAAAAATGGTCCAACTGCTCGCGTCGTTTGTCAGGTGTCAAGCCTGATTGTTCTGAGTCATCATCTTCAATCTCCTCCACAGTAGTCCTCCACTGGACTAATTTCCTTGTAGGGCATACAACACCCATAATTCTTTTTTGTTGGTCCTCTTCCGACTCACTACTCTCCTTCACAACTTCTGGTTTATCCACCCTCTTTAGAATTTTCTTTTTAAGACACTCAGTGTCTTTCTCTTGAGCAATCTGCTCCTCCTCCAGTTCTTTGCTCCCGTCTTCTGGGAAATTAAGCACGGGTTTAACCCACCCACCGTGCTCTAGATCTCTAGAGAACGTCCCATCGGTGTTGTCAGGCAGCTCCTGTATGCATGCCTGAGTCCCTTTCCAATTGCGCCACCAGCGCTCCATGTTGTCAAGGTAGTCGCTTCCAAAGCATCCATCCTGCCATCCGAATAATATTTTCTTTTTTTGTTCCTGTGGGGTCATCCTGTAGGGGTTCCATTGTCCTGTTACTATGTGTCAGACCTGTTTCAGTGTGCGAGGGTTTTCCCTATGGAATTTTTTTACTTTGGCCTGAGCATTGGCTACATTTTTTGCAGGTTCCCAAGTGGACTCTTCCACTGGATAGTTTTTCCATTTTATGAGGTATTCCAACCTCCCACCTCCTTGTCCACTGACGTGACTGTCCATGACTTCCTCTACCTTGTACTCATCCTCCTGGGATTCTTCCACCATTTGCGTGTCCTTTTGCACTGCTGCCTTTGCTTTTTGTCTGGGAAATTCTGGTTCCCTGTATGGCTTCAACAAGACTTTGTTGAAGATGTTATATACCCACCAGGATGCTGGGATTTTAAGTTTATATGATGACTCACTGACTTTGGTGAGGACTTCCAATGGTCTGACAAATTTTCCGTCAAGCTTTTTGGTTGCCCAAATGACTGGCAAGTTTTTGGTGTTAAGATAAACCTTGTCTCCTGGTTTATACTCTTGTGCTGCTTGACAATGGCTGTCATACTGCTCCTTCATGATCTGAGCAGCTTTCTCCAAAGCCTTCTTCACTTTTGCATGCATGTCCTCTATCTCTTTTGCCAGCTGTTCCATGGCTACTGCCTTCAGTGCATACATGGGGTCCAACCCCTTATTGGGGTGTTGTCCATAGTTCATGAAAAAAGGCATGAAGCCCGTCGCCGAATGTACTCTGTCATTGTGGCAAATTTGCGCCACTGACAGCCAATTGCTCCAATTATCTTGGCGATTGTTGACAAACATGGTCAAGAATTCCTTAACTTCTTGATTGACTCATTCTGTTTGTCCGTCTGTCTGGGGATGGTAGGCCATTGATCGATTGTCCTTAATCCCTAACATTCCATACAAGTCATCCATGAATTTTGAAGCAAACTGCAGTCCTCTGTCACTTATAACTTTCCTTGGAAGGCCATGCTCCTGGAAAACATTATCCCTGAACAGCACTGCTGTTCCCTGCGATGTAATTTCTTTCATGGTAGGCAAGAAGTACGACTTCTTGGTAAACCTATCCACCACCACCATGATCGTATTGTTTCCTTTTGATTCAGGTAACAGTCCCATGAAATCTACTGAAATGATTTCCCATGGTTCTGTTGGGACTTCATTTGGTCAGAGTGGTGCCATGCATGCCTGTCAATCTGGTTTTGCTTTCTGACATGTCTTGCAACCCAGAATATAATGTTCTATATCCTCGCGCATATTTGGCCACCAAAAGTTCCTTGTCAAAGATTCCAATGTCTTTGCAACTCCTGAATGTCCCCATGAATGATGGATTGTGATAATGTCCTCTCGCAATGCCATGACTGCTGGTACGTAGACTCGTCCCTTCCAGGTGACAAGTCCTCTTTCTTGTTTGTAGTCTCCTCTGACTTTTTCCAGACCTTTGACAACCTGTGTCTCCCACTGCCACTTGGGCACATTTCTGATATCTTTCATGATGTTGTCTATAGCATGATCATCATTGAACACTTGTATGAAGAGATGTTCTTTCAACAGAACCACCCCTTCATTATCATTCCCTCTGTGAGTATGTCCTGCTCATCTAGATAATAAGTCCACCTTTGTATTGGACTTTCTGCTCCTATGTTTTATGATGAAATTGTAATCTGGCAAATCCGTCACCCATCGTGCCTGCCATCAATTTAAGTTTTGTGCTTTTCTGAAATATGTTAAGTTCTGATGATCCATCAGAACTTCCACTGTTTGTTTGGCCCCTTTAGGTAATGTGACCATTCATAAAAAGCATGCATCACTGCAAGCATCTCCTTGTCATAGATCTCGTAGTTGCATTCAGCATTGTTAAGGGATTTTGAAATGAAAGCCACTGGCTTCCAAACATCATTCTCCACCTGCTGCGACAAAATTCCTCCAATAGCAAAATCAGAGGCATCCACCTCTACTCGAAACTGTCCATCTTCACTGGGGATTCACAGCACTACCTCCTCTGCAATGGTTTTCTTTAGCTTATCAAAAGCTACATCTTGGAGTTCCATCCATCTCCACTTGTCTTTTCCCATTAGCCGAGTCAGCAGTTTTGCCACTTTGGCAAAATCTTTTACAAAATGTCAATAGAAATTTACAAAGCCCAAGAACTGTTGGACTTCTCACTTGCAAGTTGGCTTAGGCCAGTTGGTTACTGCCTTTACTTTAGTGGACTCCATCTGTACTGAGTCCTTGCTAATGACAACCCCCAAAAGTCCATTTCTTCTTTGTCAAAGAAATACTTCTCGGGCTTCAGCAATAATTTATGTTCCTCTAGTTTTGCTAGGATACGGTTAACCTGCACCATATGTTCTGCCTGATTCTTTGAAAATACAAGGATGTTGTCCATGTAAATGACGACCCATCCTTCTGCTATCTCAACTCTAAAGATGTCATTCATCATTGTTTGAAAGGTGGCTGGTGAATTTGTAAGTCCGAAAAACATAACCAATGGCTTGAAGAGTCCTCTATTGGTTCGGAAAGCTGCCTTCCACTCATCTCCTTCTTTGATGCATATGTTGTTATATCCCCAATGTATGTCCATTTTGGAGAAGACCTTAGCTTGTGGTAATTTATCCACTAGCTCTCCTATTAATGGTAGTGGATATCGATTTTTGACCGTCATCTCGTTAAGTCATTGGTAATCCTGTACTGGTCTCAGTTTTCCATCCTTTTTCTTGACAAAGAAGAAAGGAGATGCCATAGGCGATTTGCTCGACTGAATCCTTCCAGAATCCAGGTTTTCTTTCAGAAATTCGTCCAGTTGTAACTGCTCATCCCAATTCAGTGGGTATATCTTGCAGTCAACTGGGTTGGACCCAGGGATCAATTCAATAGCGTGATCCCATCGCCTCCATGGTGGTAACTCATTGAAAGTCTCCTTCTCAAAGACCTTTCAATGTTTTAAGTAATGTGTGGGGACCATCTCTTCTAGTGTCCACTTCTTGGTCTGTTCTGCCTCCCTTGCTGCTATCTTTGTAGCAGTTGATGCATATGCTTGGATGTGTAACTCTGGTTCGCGAATGTGAACTGCTAACAATCGTTCCCCTTCTTCGAGGCATCATGCTACATCAATCTCATCTTCTGGCTCCTGGACTGACAAAGACTTCCAACATGTCCCTGGACATCGGTTAAACTCCAAAGACTGTTTCTTCCAGTTGATGGTTGGGTTATGGTGTCTCAACCAGTCAAATCCTAGAAAGAGATCCATCTTTCCAATGTGCATTACTGCACATTCTATTATCTCCTTGTGCTCTCCAATTTGTAACTTAACTTCTGCCATGTATTCCAAGGACCCCATCGAGTTTTTGGTCCCATCTGCATTGTACACTGGTACTGGTCGAATCAAATGTCTTTTTGCGATCTGATGTCTTTCCACAAAGTCCTTGCTAATACAAGATCCCGTGCACCCGGAATCAAGTAACATATCCACATGGATTGTTTTTAGCATATCCATAGTGGTTATGGTCCCTTTCAGATCTAATTCGTTTTTTCCTGTTCCCTGCACCTTTTTTTGTTGCAAGTGTATCAGGTTCCACATTGCATCTGCTTCTGTCATAGCATTCAGCTGATCCACCAGTTGTCCATCTGCTTTGCTCCTTCGTTTTGTATGCACCCATTGTTGCAAACATTCTACTGCTATCTGTTTGGGTTGTTCCCAAATCCTTCTTAATACCCACTGTGGGGTCCACGTTTTCAACCTTCCTCCCTGTTTTGTGCTTATCCTCAGGTTTCTTATCTGGTGTACATTCCCACTGCATTCATAGAGTAAATCCTGCACATCTATTTGGGAGTCTGTATATACTTGTACACCAGTATTTGAAACCTGTTTAGTAGCCAGCAGTGCTAAGCACTCACCTACTGGCTTTCTGCAAAATCTGAGACCTCTTCTATATGTCCGACTGGGGTTGTTTCCCCTTGTTCTACACTTCTCATAACCCTCTTGCCCTTCTCTCCCATTGTGATCCTCTTGGGCTTTTTACATGTCCAGGCCATATGCCCTTTCTCACCACAATTGTAACATTCTTTTCCTTTTAGTCTACACTCTTTTTCTGAGTGTCCTCACTTTTTGCAGTAGGAACAAACAACTATTGTCCTCTGTTTATCAACGTCCATTGTGTTAGGATCAGACTGACTTCCTGATGCAACTGGGGGTGGTGCTCTGTACTGCCACTGGGGTCGACCATTGGGGGCTGGGGCTCGCTCTTTGTATTCTCTTTGTACTTTAGAGAATCCATAGGCCTTGTTGGCCTTTCGATAAGCTCTTGTGAGCGCCATTACCCTTGTTTGAATTTGATGCAGAGTAGCATTGTCTGGTAAGTCTCCATAACAGATTAACTCTCTGCACAATGCTGGGTTAAGGTGGTTCTGAAATTGTGAGATTAAAGCCTGGTCATTCCAGTCGGTTAAAGCAGTGAGGGAGTTGAACTTGATGATATAATATTCTACTATCATCAACCCTTGTTGTAACTTCAACAACACTTCAATAGCTTTTTATTTGGTCTCTGTCGACATGAAAAACTCATGCATCTGAGGTTTGAAGTCTGCCCAGTCTGTGAAGGGGAATTGGTTGTTCAATGGTCATCTGACCCATGCCTGATCATCAGTGGTGCTTTCTCCTGCATTGAGTTGTCCCCAGTCTAATTCTGCACTCCATCCATTGTTGTCAATTTTATCTTGGAATTCCTGCTGTGCTTCCTGAAAAGCCTTGAGCTTTACCCCACTCCAATCTGCTGCTCTATCTCCTTTTCCACCTTTAATCCTGTACAGGCAGATTGACACTTTTTGTTGAGGATCTTTTTTGTTTGCCAGCATGAAGTAGGTTTCCATCTGGTGTAACCATCCATCCACCATTCTGGGGTCCCTGTTAGGAGGTCCCTAAACATAACCCTTACAACATCCCACAGTGATGGCTTGCTAGGCCAAAGACGAAACTATCTAGAGACTTAAGGGATGTCTACACTAAACTACAGCCCTTATAAAGTCTCTTCCTGGTCTGTGTGCCACTCGTGCGCAGCTATAACCCCTCACAATAAGAGGAGAAGCGCAGCTGCTGATGTCTGCGCCCATATGACCATACCCAGCCCAATCTCTCCATATATGGCAGCGCTTTATTGTATAGCGCTATCAGCCGTTCCCGCTGATGCCAGTACCGAGTCCTTGGTACCTCTAGGCATTCCCATGTCGCTCCTCAGGCGCCATGCTGCTCATGTATCTTATCATAGCATAGGCCCATCATCAGGCCGTCTCCTACGTCGGCACTCGGACTAGTCCCATAGCCAGTGCTGACCTAACCACCTTCCATATAAGGGCTGCAGCTTTCGCATAGGCTTTCCATCTTAGTGGCTTCTCGTCCTAGCCCTTGTATCTAAACGTTTGAGTGCAGATAAAAAGATAAAAAGAAAAGAAAAAACATATCCTGACTCCTCTAGTCCATATTTTCATAAGTTGTATTGATGTCGTTACTGTAAAAATGATAGGGTTATGAGGTATGCTCATAACATCACCCCCCCCCTAAGGCCTCGCATCCCGAGAGGCTGAAGTGGCTGAGTCCACATAGTGTGGATCTTTTTTCATGCATTCATAGAAGCGGGCTAACTGCTCATGTTGTTCCTCAGGCGTCAAGCCTGACCATTCTGCGTCGTCGTCTTCCACCTCTTCTATGGTGGTATTCCATTTGACAAGCTTCTTTTCCAGGTGTGCAATGCCCTTGATCCTTTTCTGTCGGTCCTCCTCCGACTCGCTGCTTTCTTTAGCAGCCTCTAGTTTCCCTTCTCTTTTTAGGATTTTCTTTTGAAGACATTTGGTGTCTTTCTCGTGCGCTCTGCACTCCTCCTCCAATTCTTCTTTTTCTCCCCTTTTTGGGAAATCAAGCACAGGTGACTGCCTGCCACGCTCCAGGTCTCTGGAGAACATCCCATCGGTATCATCCGGAAGTTCCATAATTGCTTTCTGGGTTCCTTTCCAAGTGCGCCATCTGCGCTCCATATTTTCCAAATATTGTGGCCCAAATCTGCCATCGTCCCAACCAAAAAGTCATGCGTCCTTCCAATGGGCTCCTTGACTTTGTTTGTGCCTTGGTGCACTAGGGGTTTGTCGAGGAATGGTTTCTGTAAATTGGATATACACCTTTCCGTTTTTCATATTTCAGATGTACTTAGGTGCCTTCGGATTTTCTCTGTGAAACTTTTTGACTAAGGCCATTGCATTAGCCACATTTCCTGCTGGTTCCCAGGTGGACTCTTCCACTGGATAATTTTTCCATTTAATGAGGTATTCCAACCTCCCTCCTTGGCATCCACTGACACGACTATCCATGACTTCTTGCACCTCATATTCGCCCTCCTGGGACTCTTCCACCATTCGTGTGTCCTTGCGCGCTGCTGCTTTCTCTTTTTGCTTGGGGAATTCCGGTTCCCTGTATGGCTTCAACAAGACTTTGTTGAAGACATTATAGACTTTCCAGGATGCTGGAATTTTTAACTTGTAAGACGATTCGCCGACTTTAGCAAGAACTTCCAATGGACCAACGAATTTGCTGTCAAGTTTTTTAGTTGCTCGAATGACTGGTAAGTTTTCCATACTGAGGTAAACCTTGTCACCAGGTTTATACTCGTGCGCCTCTTGGCGATGCATGTCATAGCGCTCCTTCATAACTTGAGTGGCTTTTTCTAAGGCTTTCTTTGCCTTTGCATGTACCTCTTCCAGCTCCTTGGTGAGCTGTTCTACTGCGACCGCCTTCAGAGCATACGTAGGGTCTAACCCCTTGTTGGGGTGTCGTCCATAGTTCATAAAGAATGGGGTGAATCCTGTTGCTGAGTGAACTCGATCGTTGTGGCAGAACTGTGCCACTGACAACCAATTGCTCCAGTTGTCTTGTCGATTGTTCACAAATATTGTCAGGAATTCTTTTACTTCCTGATTCACTCGTTCTGTTTGCCTGTCCGTTTGGGGGTGATAGGCCGTTGATCTATTGGCCTTAATCCCCAACATCCCATATAAATTATCCATAAATTTGAGGCAAACTGAGGCCCCCTGTCACTAATCACTTTCCTCGGGAGGCCATGCTCCTGGAACACATTATCTCTGAATAACATCGCTGTTCCTTGCAATGTGATTTCTTTCATTGTTGGCAAGAAGTACGATTTTTTGGTGAACCTGTCCACCACCACCATTATCGTGTCGTTTCCCTTTGATGCAGGGTAACAGTCCCATGAAGTCGACTGATATGACTTCCCATGGTTCTGAGGGGACCTCATTTGGTCGGAGTGGCGCTGCACATGCAGTCCTGTCTGGCTTTGCTTTCTGGCAAGTCTCACAGCCAGGAATGTAGCGTTCGATGTCTTTTCGCATGTTAGGCCACCAAAAGTTCCTGGTCAGGGATTCCAAAGTTTTAGCAACTCCAGAGTGTCCCCATGAATGATGAATTGCAATAATGTCCTCTCGCAATGCCACCACTGCCGGTACGTATACTTGTCCCTTCCAGGTGACAAGTCCTTTTTCGTATTTATAATCTTCCCCAGCCTTTTCAAGGCCTTCGACAACCTGTGTGTCAGGACTGCCCTAGACACAACCTAAACGACTCAAGTGATGACTTGTTAAGTCGAAAACGATTCTGATTGCTCTGTAGCTATGTCTAGTGACAATAGACTATCTAGAGACTTAAGAGTCTCCTACTGTAAACTACGGCCCTTATATACCGCTCCCCTGGTCTGTGCGCAGACAGTGCGCAGCTAAAGTCCCTCACTGGGGATCAATGTGCAGCAGCTCATTCTGCGCCCATCTAACCATTCGTGGAGAGTTCCTCCCACACCCAACTCCTGGGTTATCCGCATGCGGCCTTGCTATTGTTCAAGCTTGTCAGCCGATTCCCATGCATGCCATACCGTTGACTCGGTACTCCTCGGCGTTCCCATGTCGCCCCTCAGGCGCCATGCCGCTCATGATTCCTTTCATGGCGTAGGCCCATCATCGGGCCACATCTCCTGTCGGCACTTGGTCCTATCCATAACCGATGCTGACCTAACCACCTTCCTAATAGGGACCGCAGTTCACGTAGGCCATCCTCCTAGAGTCCCATTGCGTAGTCTTTGCTCATAGACGTTTGAGCGTGGTAAAATAGATAAAAAGAAATGAAAAATATCCTTCGACTCCTCGTGATTGTATCTTCATAAGTGTCATCGATGTCGTTACTGTAAAGTTGAAAATAAGAGGTGTGCTCATAACATCACCCCCCCCTCAAGGCCTCGCGTCCCGAGAGGCTGACATGGCGGAGTCCACATATCTTGGGTCCTCCTTCATTCTTGCATAAAACGCGGCCAAGCGCGCTTGCTGGTCATCGGGCGACAGCCCAGTTTGTTCTGAGTCGACGTCCTCGACGTCTTCAATAGTGGTTTTGTAACTGACCAATGGTTTTTCTTGGCGTCTTGCGCCTTTAATCCTCCTTTGTCGGTCTTCTTCCGACTCACTGCTTTCCTGAGCAGCTGCTACCATTCCCTTTTTTAAGATTTTCTTGGCAAGTACTGCCATATCTTTCGCCTGAGCTTTTTTCTCCTCCACTAGCTCCTCCTCTTCCGTCTTCTGGGGGAAATTAAGCATGGGTTTAGACCGCCCGCTGCACTCCAGGTCTCTGGAGAACGTCCCATCGGTGTCAGTCAGGCAATTCCATGATTGCCGCTCGATCGCCCTTCCAATTGCGCCATCTGCGCTCCATGTTCTCCAGGTACTTTGGCCCAAAACGGCCATCTTCCCATCCAAACAGTCTTTGTCGGTCTTTCCAATGAGTCCCTCGAGCCTTGTTGTGCCTTGCTGCATTAGTAGGCTGTTTAGATGTATTGGGACTCTTTTTTGGTTTCGTTTCTGTGTACTGGATGTATAATATCCCATCTCGAATGTTTCTCACGAGCTTGGGAGCATCGGGATTTGCCCTGTGGAATTTCTTTACAATGGCGGGTGCATTGATGACATTTTTCACTGGTTCCCAGGTGGCCTCTTCCACCGGATAATTTTTCCATTTGACGAGGTACTCCAGCCTCGCTCCTCCTCTGCCGCTCACTCGGCTTTCTAGAATTTCTTCAACTTCATATTCGCCTTCTTGCGATTCTTCCACCATCTGCGCGTCTTTGCAGTGCTGCTGCCTTTGCTTGCTGTTTTGGGAAAGCCGGTTCCCTGTACGGCTTCAAGAGGACTTCGTTGAAGACCTTATAGACCTTCCATGAGGCCAGAATTTTTAATTTGTATGAGGATTCGCCCACTTTGGCAAGTACTTCTAGTGGGCCCACGAACTTTCCATCTAGTTTTTTAGTGGCCCAAATGACCAGTAGGTTCTCTGTACTAAGATAAACCTTGTTGCCAGGTTTATATTCGACAGCCTGTCTTCGGTGTGTATCGTAGCGCTCCTTCATGATTTGCGCTGCTTTCTCTAGTGCCATCTTTGCCTTGGCATGAATGTCCTCTAATTCTTTTGCTAACTGTTCGACTGCTACTGCCTTTGGTGCATAGGTAGGGTCGAGTCCCTTATTTGGATGTCTCCCATAGTTCATGTAGAAAGGGGTGAAGCCTGTTGCGGAATGGACTCTGTCGTTATGACAGAACTGTGCTACCGATAGCCAATCTGACCAGTTGTCCTGTCGGTTATTCACGAAGATTGTTAGGAATTCTTTCAATTCCTGGTTGACTCGTTCTGTCTGTCCATCCATCTGCGGATGGTAGGCTGTAGACTTGTTGGCTTTGATTCCCAACATTCCGTATAGGTCCATCATAAATTTGGAGGCGAATTGAGGTCCTCGATCGCTGATTACTTTTCTGGGGAGTCCGTGCTCCCTGAAGACATTATCTCTGAACAGCACTGCTGTTCCTTGTGATGTAATTTCCAAGGTAGTCGGTATGAAATAGGATTTTTTGGTAAATCAATCCACAATGACCAGAACCATGTTATTTCCTTTTGACTCTGGTAACAGTCCTACGAAGTCGACCGAGATGATTTCCCAAGGTTCCGAAGGAACCTCATTTGGTCATAAGGGTGCTGCTCGGGCAGTCCTATCTGGCTTGGCTTTTTGGCATGTTTCGCAGCCAGGGATGTAATGTTCTATATCCTTGCGCATGTTGGGCCACCAGAAGTTCCTGGTGAGTGACTCCAACGTTTTTGCTACTCCGGAATGTCCCCATGAGTGATGGATCGCTATGATATCTTCCCGTAATGCTGGTACCGCTGGTACATAAATGCGTCCCTGCCAGGTGACCAATCCTTTCTCCAGTTTATATTCTCCGCCAGCGATTTCTAACCCTTTGACCACTTGGGTTTCCCATTGGCGACGTGGAACTTCTCCTATGTCTTTGATGATAGCATCTATGGCTCGATCATCATCAAATACTCTGATGAAAAGATGTTCTTTAAGTAGGATGACGCCTTCGTTGTCATTTCCTCCTTTATCATGTCCCGCTTGTCGGGATAGTAAGTCAGCTTTGGTGTTAGACTTGCCACTCCGGTGTTTTATTACAAAATTGTAGTCTTGCAAGTCAGTTACCCATCTCGCTTGTCGCTGATTGAGGTTTTGTGCTTTTCGGAAATATGTTAGGTTCTGATGATCTGTCAGAACCTCGATGGTTTGCTTTGCTCCTTTAAGGTAATGTGCCCATTCGTAAAAGGCGTGCATTACCGCTAGCATTTCCTTGTCATATATTTCGTAGTTGCGTTCAGCGTCATTTAGTGATTTTGAGATGAAAGCCACCAGCTTCCATAATCTGTCCTCAGCGTTGCTGCGATAGTATACCCCCAATGGCGAAATCAGAAGCGTCCACCTCTACTCGGAATTGTCCCTCTTTGTTTGGAATTTGAAGGACCACCTCTTCCGCTATGGTTTTCTTGAGCCTTTCAAAGGCTTCGTCTTGCAGCTGTGTCCACAGCCATTCCTCTTTTCCTGTGAGCTGTGTCAACGGCTTTGCTAGTTTTGCGAAGTCTTTAACAAATCTCCGATAGAAATTTACGAAGCCCAGAAACTGCTGGACTTCTTTTTTACATTTTGGTCGAGGCCAGTCGGATACTGCTTTAACTTTAGCCGGATCCATTCAAACCGTGTCTTTTCCAATGATTACTCCTAAGAAGTCTATTTCGCTTTTATCAAAGAAACACTTCTTGGGCTTTAGCGCCAGCTTGTGTTTCTCCAACTTCTCCAGTATTTGGTTAACATGTTTCGTGTGTTCTTCTTGGTTCTTTGAGAATACCAAGATGTCATCCATGTAAATGACGACCCATCCTTCTGCTATTTCGACTCAAAATATGTTGTTCATCATAGTTTGGCAGGTGGCGGGTGAGTTAGTTAAACCAAAGAACATGACGAGTGGTTCGAACAACCCTCGATTGGTTCGGAAAGTGGCCTTCCATTCGTCTCCCTCTTTTATACGAACATTGTTGTAGCCCCATCGTATGTCCATTTTTGAGAATACCTTGGCCTGGGACAACTGATCAACTAGCTCCCCAATTAAGGGTAGAGGGTAACAGTTTTTGACCGTCATTTCGTTTAGTTTCCTGTAATCCTGTACAGGTCTTCCTAAGAAGTCTATTTCGCTTTTATCAAAGAAACACTTCTTGGGCTTTAGCGCCAGCTTGTGTTTCTCCAACTTCTCCAGTATTTGGTTAACATGTTTCGTGTGTTCTTCTTGGTTCTTTGAGAATACCAAGATGTCATCCATGTAAATGACGACCCATCCTTCTGCTATTTCGACTCAAAATATGTTGTTCATCATAGTTTGGCAGGTGGCGGGTGAGTTAGTTAAACCAAAGAACATGACGAGTGGTTCGAACAACCCTCGATTGGTTCGGAAAGTGGCCTTCCATTCGTCTCCCTCTTTTATACGAACATTGTTGTAGCCCCATCGTATGTCCATTTTTGAGAATACCTTGGCCTGGGACAACTGATCAACTAGCTCCCCAATTAAGGGTAGAGGGTAACAGTTTTTGACCGTCATTTCGTTTAGTTTCCTGTAATCCTGTACAGGTCTGAGCTTTCCATCCTTCTTTTTGACGAAAAAGAAAGGCGACGCCATTGGCGATTTGCTGGGTTGGATTCGTCCAGAATCCAAATTCTCTTTCAGGAACTCGTCCAGTTGTTGCTGCTCGTCCTGGTTTAAAGGATAGATTTTGCAGTCTACTGGAGTCGAACCAGGTATAAGTTCAATTGCATGATCCCATCGTCGTCTCGGTGGGAGTTCGTCAAAGGTTTCTTTCTCGAAAACCTTTCTGTGCTTCAGATAATGAGTGGGGACTGCCTCCTCAAGTGTACGCTTCTTTTCCATTTTTGCCTGCTCCGCAGCTATTTTTGTGGCTGTTGAGGCAAAAGCTCGTACTCGTAATTCGGGTTCCCCGATGTGAACAGCTAGAAGGCGATCTCCTTTGTGTAAGCAGTATGAGACGTCAATCTCATCTTCGGGTTCTTGGACTGATGATGGTTTCCAGCAAGTACCAGGACAACGGTTGAATTCCAAGGATTTCTTTTTCCAGTTAATGGTTGGATTATGATGTTCCAACCAATCGTGTCCCAGGAAGAGATCGGTTTTGCTTAGTGTGGCGACGGCACAGTCCATGATCTCTTCATGAGATCCGATACGTAACTTGAACTGGACAAAGTACTCCACACTGCCTGATCCATTTCGAGTTCCATCTGCATTATACACTGGTATAGGACGCAGCAATTTCTTTTTGTTCATTTTGTGTTTTTCAACAAACTCCTTGCTTATACATGAGGCAGTGCATCCTGAATCCAGCAGCATGGTGACATTGGTGGATTGGAAAGTGTCCATTGTGGTGAGCATTCCTTTCAGGTCCAACTCCTGCTTTCCAATCCCTTGTACTACTTTTCTCGTAAGTGTACCATATTCCAAAGGGCGTCGGTTTCTGATAAGGCGTTTAACTGTTGGACCAGTTCTCCGTCCACTTCTTTTACTCATTTGGGTTCTACCCACTGCCATAGACATTCTACTGCTGTCTGTTTGGGCTGTTCCCAAATCCTTCGTAGCATCCATTGTGGGGTCCAAGCTTTTAGACGTTCCCCTTGTTTGGCGCTTATTCGTAAATTCCTTAAGTGATGTATACTCCCACTGCACTCATACAGTAGAGTCTGCAGTTTGATTTTGGAGTCTTCATATTTATTTTCATCACTTTCTAGAATTTGAGTGTTTTGCGACATGGAGTGTCCTTCTGCTGGCCCCTCACAAGATTTTTGAGCTTTCCCTGCTCCTGTTGTTGCCTTTGTGTTTTTGGCAAGGATAGTTCGCATGGCCTTTTGGCCTGTCATGTTCTTTTTACATGTTAATACGGTGTGGCCGTCTTCTCCACACTTATAACATGTCACCATTCTTTCCGGTGCTCTACACTCTTTCCCTGAATGTCCTCTTCGTTTGCAATTAAAACAAACGACCTTCCTGTCAATGTTCATAGCATTAGGATCCCTTTCTGTTTTCAAGGGTTCCATAGGGGTTTGTTCGTGAAGTTGCTGTGGAGGTTGATTATTAATGACCGGCGTTTGTTTTTTATATTCCCTCTGTACTTCAGGGAACCTATAGGCCTCGTTTGCCTTCCTCTCAGCTCGTGCAAGCGTTGTTACCCTTTCTTGGATTTGGCGTAGAGTGGCACTATCTGTTAGGCCTCCATGTCGAATTAACTCTCTTCCTAATACTGGATTTAGATGATTTTGAAACTGCGAGATCAACGCCTGATCGTTCCAGTCCGTTAACGACGTAAGGGAGTTAAATCGAATGATGTAGTCTTCTACCATCATGGTCCCTTGTTGTAATTTTAGTAAAGCTTCAATAGCTTTCTCCTTTGTCTCGGTTGACATGAAGAATTCATGCATCTGGTTTTTAAAATCTGTCCAGTCTTTGAATGGGAATTGATGTACTAGAGGTTGTCTCCTCCAGTTATTATCGTCTGTGGTTTCTCCCGTGTTTAGCTGAGCCCAGTCTAATTCGGTGCTCCAGCCATTGTTACTAATTCCGTTCTGAAACTCTTGTTGCGCTTCCTGGAACGCTTTGAGTTTTACTCCACACCAGTCTGTCGCTCTGTCTCCTTTTCCACCTTTAATTCTGTTTAGGCAGATTAGAATCTTCCGACGATCCTCCGTTTCTTTTGTCAGCATGAAATACATTTCCATCTGGCGCAACCATCCATCTACGGTTCATGGATCTCCTTCATAGTAATCAGGCATTTCTGCCTTTGTGAGAGGGATAGGCTTTGACTTGCTAGATTGTTGATATGCATTTATCATATCGGCAATGACATGTCCTATGTCCGTGACTGCCTGTTGTCGATTTTCTATTTGCCTGTCTATTGCCTCTTCTTGAGCTGCTCTAACTGTTGCCGGTCTCGTTGGGGAACAAGGTCTGATGGTCCTGGAGTTACTCCAGTGCTGTTCCCATCCGTTCATCGCTCTATACACTTGTTCGGCCATTTGTGCTGTGAACCGAAACACTCCGAGTCGATGTGATCCACTACTGTCCTGCAACATTTCTTTTACTCGTGACCAGCCAAGAGTGCCTCCTGATACTCGAACGAGATGCCACATGTTATGACATCCCTTCGTTTGTCTCCAGTATATAGGCTGGTATTTATTTCTGAGGTCTGGATCCCATTCACATATTTCCTGCAAAATCGGTCACTCTAGCCTGAAATACACAAGGAAACTAGAGAGGGGAGCAATCACATTCAAGGCGGGAGCTGGCGCTCAACCAGCGATGACACTGTGAAGCCTAGCCCATAACACCAATCCTGTTTACAACTTAAGCAAGCTTCAGGAAAGATTCCATTACTCCTCTGGACTCATGCCACATGGGCAGCCTGGTGGTAAGTTTGGACTTCCCCTACTAATCACTGACATAGAATATGTCCTCTCGGGTCGGTATCGCCTCCTGACCTCCCCTGCTGGACTTACGAAAAGTCTGCCAGGTCCAGGGGGCTTTCCAGTCACTTGTGCGGGAACTATAGCCACAGTCCACAGTCCAGCAGGAGGTTAGCACTCAGACGGCTCTACCCACGTCTGCCTGAAGCTTCGTACTGCCACAGCTCAGGTACCTTTCCTGTTGCAAAGTCTCCTTGCAGAGTAAGTTGCTCTATGTCTTGCCTTTTACAGGGGGCCCAATCCCAAACCTTGAGGCGTTAATCGCTCTCTCAAGGATCAGACTAACCAAATTGCCTTTATCCCAGCGATCCAGAGGTGTCCTGTCTACTGGTGTCCGCATACGGGGGCTAAGTTTGCCCGCGGCCTGTGACAGTAGTCGGATGGTTTTTAATCAGGCATGGTCACAGTTTTATTCCTCTGTTCCTGGCCGTACTTGGCGTATGTTCAACCAGGCTCTGTGCCAGCGTGTATTCCGATTGTGGGATATGCAGGCCATTTGTACATGTTCCAATACCGTTCCTTTATTAACCAGAGGTAACAGTATCCTGCTAGTCATGGGTGTAGATTGTTTCGTCCCCACTCATTAATCGTTGGACACCCGTAGAGGGTTGTATTCTCGAGTTCCGACTGAGCTGCCACTGCGACTTTGCGCACTGGTTGCTCGTCTCCTATGTTTCCAGTTTAATGCATGCATCCATGCATTCCAGTCGGCATGTTCCATTGTCATGCCTTCATGCTCATACAGTTCTTTTGCATGGCATTCATATTGTATTGTGTGAGGTGCTATCTCAGAAGTTCGAATAGCCTTTTCTCCGTCAATGATGATCGTAAGCCACTGGTTATATTTGGATTCCATCATGGCTTTCCATATAGGACTGGATGCATCCCCTTTGAACGTGTCGTTTAATAAATTGGTCAGGGTTAAGTATTCC
Source organism: Amanita molliuscula (assembly GCA_023014405.1). Taxonomy (NCBI): domain Eukaryota; kingdom Fungi; phylum Basidiomycota; class Agaricomycetes; order Agaricales; family Amanitaceae; genus Amanita; species Amanita molliuscula. Next base: position 48,954 of record JAEBUP010000056.1, read on the forward strand.
CTATGTGCTCTCTCGAGGGCTTTGATTGCCCATAACGTAGCTCGCTTTGCTGCCCATTGTATTAGTAAAGCATTCCATGCTTCTAATTGAATTCGTGATTCCTCGGCTTCACGTTGCCGGATGATCTCTTGTGCGTGTGCACGCTTCTTTTGACGTCTCTCTTTTAAGAACGCCCACCACAGTCATACGTGGTTATCGTATCGGTGGTAAATAGTATCGCCAGTAATTTCGATGGTTCTAATAGAGACCTTGTCGTTATCTGTAACCCAATCCGCTTCGAAGATGCATCCAATCTCCGAAAGTGTCGCTTGGGCGTGTGGTAAGAGGTAATTGAATGAGCAACGCATTGCTCTTCACGTATGTGTTTTTCTCCTAAAAATAAAATCTTCAACCGACTTCAGGCCCTCCACTGACAATCGGTCCGTTCTTCTGGCTGTCCGGAAATAGTCCGTGCCTGTCGATGACGTCTCTTGGGAAACAAGAGAGATATTGTCTGCAGTGTCGTGGGTCTGCAAGCTATTAAAATATGTGTGCCCGGCAATTCGCCTCACTATCTTTGTGCCAAGTTATCAACCCGAAATCAGGTAGGGTTGCTTGTACAGGGAGTATGTGAGGAACTTTGTATCAGCCTTGATACACAATGTAAATCAAATTTCTTCGCTCGTTCCTGAGCTCTTCCGAAATAGCAGTGTACTATACCCGGGGTGCGTCTATGGTCTCCTGCCTACGCTCTCCCAGTGCACTAGTACTCTCTCCTGCTACTTTGTGTAGACTACCCAAGTAGGGTTTGTCGCCAGGCCCCTGTGGGCGTATTGAGGACACTTAAACAGTGCCCGTTGACAGTGGTCTGTTGAATTCGAAGTCGCCAACAGTTCCGGGATAATCGGATTACAACCGTCAAAGTATGTCGTGGTCGACGTCGCCTGGAGAGGGTGCGGGCTACGCGATTACTCCCTCTCAGTAGAAACTAGGCTGTTAACGTAGTGAGCAACGACGAGTAAATAGTACTCGGTGCTATATGATCAACAGGGTAGAGAAGAAAGTCTCTAGATTATGTCAGGACTGCCCTAGACACAACCTAAATGACTCAAGTGATGACTTGTTAAGTCGAAAACGATTCTGATTGCTCTGTAGCTATGTCTAGTGACAATAGACTATCTAGAGACTTAAGAGTCTCCTACTGTAAACTACGGCCCTTATATACCACTCCCCTGGTCTGTGCGCAGACAGCGCGCAGCTAAAGTCCCTCACTGGGGATCAATGTGCAGCAGCTCATTCTGTGCCCATCTAACCATTCGTGGAGAGTTCCTCCCACACCCAACTCCTGGGTTATCCGCATGCGGCCTTGCTATTGTTCAAGCTTGTCAGCCGATTCCCATGCACGCCATACCATTGACTCGGTACTCCTCGGCGTTCCCATGTCGCCCCTCAGGCGCCGTGCCACTCATGATTCCTTTCATGGCGTAGGCCCATCATCGGGCCACATCTCCTGTCGGCACTTGGTCCTATCCATAACCGATGCTGACCTAACCACCTTCCTAATAGGGACCGCAGTTCACGTAGGCCATCCTCCTAGAGTCCCATTGCGTAGTCTTTGCTCATAGACGTTTGAGCGTGGTAAAATAGATAAAAAGAAATGAAAAATATCCTTCGACTCCTCGTGATCGTATCTTCATAAGTGTCATCGATGTCGTTACTGTAAAGTTGAAAATAAGAGGTGTGCTCATAACACTGTGTCTCCCATTGCTGCTTGGGCACGTCCTTAATGTCCTTTATGATGTCGTCTATTGCACGATCATCATCAAACACCCATACAAAGAGGTGTTCTTTTAATAGAACCACCCCTTCATTATCGTTTTCTCCCTGGGCATGTCCTGCCCATCATGATAACAAGTCCACCTTTGTATTGGACTTTCCACTCCTGTGCCTAATCACGAAATTGTATTCTTGTAAGTCTGTGACCCACTGAGCCTGTCATCGGTTTAAGTTCTGCGCTTTCCTGAAGTATGTGAGGTTTTGGTGATCTGTCAAAACCTCCACTGTCTGTTTGGCTCCCTTTAAGTAGTGGGACCATTCGTAGAATGCGTGCATTACTGCGAGCATCTCTTTGTCATAGATCTCATAGTTTCTTTCAGCGTCATTAAGAGATTTGGAAATGAAAGCAACTGGCTTCCACTTGTCATCTTCTACCTGTTGCAACAGGATTCCCCCAATGGCAAAGTCAGAAGCATCTACTTCGACCCTAAACTGCCCATCTTCATTGGGGATTTGCAACACAACTTCCTCTTCAATTATTTCTTTTATTTTTTCAAAAGCTTCGTCCTGTAACTCTGTCCATTTCCACTTGTCTTTACCAGTAAGGCGAGTCAGGGGTTTCACCGTCTTGGCGAAGTCTTTTATAAAGTGTCTGTAAAAGTTTACGAAGCCTAGAAATTGCTGGACCTCTTTCTTGCATGTAGGCTTTGGCCATTCAGTTACTGCCTTTACTTTGGCAGATTCCATTCGAACCAAGTTTTCACTGATGACGACCCCTAAAAAGTCCATTTCTGCTTTGTTGAAGAAGCATTTTTCTGGCTTTAATGACAGTTTGTGCTCCTCGAGTTTTTTCAAGATATGGTTAACCTGAACCATATGTTCCACCTGGTTTTTAGAAAATATGAGTATGTCATCCATATAAATGACGACCCATCCTTCCGCTATTTCGACTCGAAATATATCATTCATCATAGTTTGGAAAGTTGCCAGCAAGTTTGTCAATCTGAAAAACATGACCAGAGGCTCAAAGAGTCCTCTATTGGTTCGGAATGCCGCCTTCCATTCGTCTCCTTCTTTGATGCGTACATTGTTGTAGCCCCAACGAATGTCCATCTTTGAGAAGACTTTTGCCTGTGATAATTTGTCAACTAACTCCCCTATAAGTGGGAGTGGGTAGTGGTTTTTTATTGTCAGCTCGTTTAGTTTCCAGTAGTCCTGTACCAGTCTTAATTTTCTGTCCTTCTTCTTGACAAAGAAGAAAGGTGATGCCATGGGTGATTTGCTTGGCTGAATCCTTCCAGAATCCAGATTCTCTTTTAGAAATCTGTCCAATTGTTGTTGTTTGTCTCTATTCAATGGATAGATTTTGCAATCAACTGGGTTAGACCTGGGGATCAACTCTATAGTGTGATCCCATCGCCGCCATGGGGGTAATTCATCAAAGGTTTCTTTCTCGAAGACCTTTCGATGTCCTAAGTAATGTCTGGGGACTGCCTCTTCCAGAGTTCGTTTTTTAGTTTTTTCAGCCTCCTTTGCTGCTATTTTCATTGCCGTGGATGCATATGCTTGGATATTAAGTTCCGGTTCCCCAATGTGGACTGCCAACAGTCTGTCCTCCGCTTCAAGGTCCTCTGTTATATCCATTTCATCCTCGGGTTCCTGGACAGCGGAACCTTTCCAACAAGTACCTGGACAACGGTTAAACTCCAGCGTCTGCTTTTTCCAGTTGATGGTTGGGTTGTGCTTCCTCAACCAATCGAAACCTAAGAAGATGCTTGTCTTTGAGAGATGTGTTACTGCACACTCGATGACCTCTTCATGTTCACCGATGCATAGTTTTATCTTGGCCATGTATTCTAAGGCACCTCTCGAGTTCTTGGTCCCGTCCACATTATATATTGGCATAGGTCGGACTAAACGTCTTTTAGGGATTTGATGTTTTTCTACAAAATTGGTGCTGATACAAGTTCCGGTGGCTCCGGAATCTAGCAACATTTTAATGCAGACACTCTTTGATCTGTCCATCTTTGTTATGACTCCTGTCAGGTCTATTTTGTTGTAACCAGTTCCCTGCACTGTTTTCTCTCGTAAATGCACCAAATTCCACATAGCATCGGCTTCTGTCATAGTGTTCAAATCCTCCACTAGTTGCGTATCCACTTCGTCCACTCGTTTGGTGTCTACACATTGTTGTAGACACTCCACCGCTATCTGTTTGGGTTGCTCCCAAATCCTTCTTAACATCCATTGTGGGGACCATGCTTTCAGGCGTTCCCCTTGCTTTGTGCTTACTCGTAGGTTCCTTAAGTAAGGCGCCTCTCGAATTCTTTGTTCTGTCTGCATTATACACAGAAATTGGTCGGACTAAGCGTTGTTTCACTATTTGGTGTTTTTCTACGAAGTCGGTGCTAATACAGGTTCCAGTGGCACCAGAGTCTAACAACATTTTGACACGGACGCTTTTTGATTTGTCCATCTTTGTTACGACCCCGGTTATGTCTATTTCATGGTATCCTGTTCCCTGTACTACTTTCTTCCGTAAGTGTTCCAAATTCCACATAGCATCGACTTCTGTCATAGCATTTAAGTCATCCACTAGGTGTCCATCAACCTCATGTATTTTTTTATCATCTACCCATTGTTGTAGACATTCCACCGCTATTTGTTTGGGTTGTTCCCAAATTCTTCTTAACATCCATGGCGGCATCCATGGTTGCAGTCGTTGTCCCTTTTTTGCACTCACTCTTAGGTTTCTTAGGTGATGTACCTTCCCACTGCATTCGTAAAGTAAATCATGCAATTTAATTTGGGAATCTATTACTGGTACATCACTACTAGAGACCTGAGTAGCAGCCAGCAGCGCTGAGTGCTCGCCTACTGGCTTTCCACAAAATCCGAGACCTCCTCTATATGTCTGACTGGGGTCATTTCCCTGTTGTCGACATATCTGACCACCTGCTTTCCTTTATCTCCTGTCATAGTATTTTTGGGTTTTCTACAAGTCCATGCCACATGTCCCTTCTCTTTACATTTTGGACAAGTTAATTCTGCATGTTGTTTCTTGGCCCAACATTCCTTTACTATGTGCCCTTTCTTTCGGCAATAGGAACAAGCCTTATCATCTTGGCCGTCTACTTCCATTGCATTGGGATCAGATCGACTTCCTGATGCAATCGGCGGTGGCGCTCTGAATTGCCATTGAGGGCATCCATTGTGTGCTGGAGCTCGCTCTCTGTAATCTTTTTGTGTTCTCTGGAAACCATAAGCTTCATTGGCTTTTCGGTAAGCTCTTGCGAGCGCCGTAACTCGTGTCTGAATTTGCTGTAATGTGGCATTGTCTGCCAACCCTCCATATCGGATGAGTTCTCGACCAAGGACAGGGTTGAGATGATTTGTAAACTAGGAGATTAGGGCCTGATCATTCCAGTCCGTCAACGAGGTAAGGGAGTTGAACTTGATGATGTAGTCTTCTACAATCATCGTCCCTTGTTGTAACTTTAATAATGCCTCAATGGCTTTTTCCTTTGTTTCGGTAGACATGAAAAACTCATGCATCTGGTTTTTAAAGTCTGTCCAGTCTACGAAGGGGAACTGGTTTTCCAGCGGTCGTCTGACCCATGCTCGATCGTCAGCAGTGGATTCCCCTGCATTGAGTTGAGCCCAATCTAGTTCCCTACTCCATCCATTGTTCTCGATTTTGTCCTGAAACTCCTGTTGCGCCTCCTGAAAGGCTTTGAGTTTCACACCACTCCAGTCTGCCGCTCTATCTCCTTTTCCTCCCTTCATTCGATATAAACAGATTGAGACTTTTCGCTTTGGATCTACTTCATGGGCTAACATGAAATATGTCTCCATTTGTCGTAACCACCCATCTACTGTTCGAGGATCTCCTTCATAAAAGGCGGGCATTTCTGCTTTTGTGAGAGGCCCGGGTTCCTGACGATTGGATCACTGATACTCATTTATCATTGCAGCGAGAGCTTGACCAGCGCTGGTAATAGCTTGCTGTCTTTCTTCCGCCTGTCAATGAATATCATCTTCCCTTGCCGTGACAGCTGCTGCTGGTTGTGTAGTGGGTAGGGGCTCAATCGTCTGGGTGTCTTGCCAGTATTCTCTCCAGCCCAAGACAGCTTGGTAGGCGTGGGTGATCATTTCAACAGTCAACCTGAAGGGAGTTGCGCCTAGCTTGTAGTGACTCATTCCTTCTCAGTTGAGACACTCGACGTGGAACCATCCTCTGCAGTTACTGTTATACTTTTTGATATGCAAAGTGGTGTCCTTGTCGTAGGCTTTTCGGATGATGGTGGTCACTTCTGTTTCTCGCAGGTTGTGGTCCCAAGAGCAGATTTCTTGGATCTGAGGGTAGGCTGGCCACAAAAATTCGTCCCAGTACTGTTTTTTAATCAAAACCAGGTAACAGTAACCTGGTATGTCAGGGTTAAAGCCGCTATTGGCCCATGACATTTTTGGGTAAGGGTAGGGCAACCATGCCTCCCTTTCGACGATCCTTCGCCACTGGTCGATTTCCCGGTGTTTGTGAGCATTGTTTGCTCCTTGTGGGTACTCTTCGTTCGAGAGCCAATCTGCTGTAGTGGGTACACCACCATGCCAATGCACTGCGTCTCCTCCTTGAGTGACTGACTCGTGCTTTATTTTCTTTAGGCCCCTTTGCTGCCGCTGCGTATGATCGCGCTGGTTGCACGAGGGGCTTCGGTTCTACTACTGCTGGGTATGCTCGTCCAGCTGCCTCTGCATAGGCTTGCTCAACCGTGACCGTGGTCCTGAGGTTGACTCGTTTAATGGGTGTTTGGGCAAGCTTCTGCTGTGCTGCCCTTCTTTTTGACTTGGATTGTCCACCGAACCGTACTGTCCATGTGTAATGAGAGACCTTGTGTAGGTCTACCAATTCGTCCCAGGTGTACTCGATATTGTCTCGTCGTACAGCTGATTCCTCCACAATATGACACCGCCCAGGTCAGATGCTATCCTGGATGGCGAAGACTACTGTGTCGTCTCGGAGTTCCGGTTCCCAACTGATTATGTCATAGAGAGTGGGCCATGCTGGCCAGTTGTATTTATCATAGTACTCTTCTTTGAACAGGTACATATAGCAGTACCCGTTCTCCCTCCACTGGTTAGGGGCAATAGGACTCCTGGCTCCTGGTCCTGGGAGTTGTGCTTTGACACTGGCACACCATCCCAGAAGTCTGGCTTTGTGATCATTCCATGATGCCTCCCCAATGTCTTTGAGAAAGTGATCTAACCCAATTGAATGAAGATGGGGGAGTGGTTCAGTGCACAGTCGTTCCGGTGTCCTGGCGATGATAGCCCCAGGTGGCTTGGTGATTAAGAGGGGGTCAAATCGAATCCCCTTGCGGTGTTCTTCCTCTTCCTGCTCACGCTTCCATTTAGCGTAGCGGGTCACCCATATGTTCCTGTTCATTGCGTGCATCCACGCGTTCCAGTCCGCATGACTCATCGTCATGCCTTCATGCTCGTATAACTCCTCTACATGGTGCGCGCATTGGAGTCGTTCTATTGCCACCTTATAACATCGGATGGCCTTGTCACCGTTGTTGATTAACAGTAACCATTGATTGTATTTTGACGCCATTAGCGCCAACCAGACAGGGTTGGAGGTGTCGCCTTTATACTGGACCTCCAGTAATTCGATGAGGGTTTGGTACTCCCTCTCTGCCTTTTTTCATGGCACGTTCTGCTCACAAGACAGCGCGAGTAGCGGCTCTTTCCATGAGTAAGGCCTCCCAGGCCTCCTTTTGTTCCCACTCTTGTTGGGCTTCTCACTCCCATAGGAGGATCTGCGCCTGTGCGCGCTCTCATCGTCTCGACTCTTTTCGGTGTTTCCACCATAGTCGAATGTGGTTGTCATATCGGCGTATGACAGTGTCACTGATGAATTCCCTAGGTCCTGTTTGGACCGTGTCGTGAATTGTGACCCAGTCCGCATTGAAGATGCATCCGATCTCCAATAGTGACGCCTGGGCGTAAGGTAGGATATATGTAAATGAGCACTGCATTGTGTCTTGTTTGGGTTTTGCTGTAATAAAATCTTCAATCAAGTTCGGGCCTCCTCTGACACTTGATCCGTTCCTCTGGCAATAAATCCGCGCCGGTCGATGATATCCCTTGGGAAACAAGGGAGTTGTTGTCTGCTGCGTTGTGGGTCCGAAAGCTGTCAATAAACGTGTGCCTGGCAATTTGCCCTAATGTCCTTGTGCCTAGTTATCAGCCCCAATAACAAAGTAGGGGCTGCTAGTACAGAGGGTATGAAGGGACTTTGGTTCAGCCTTGATACACAACGTCTACTGAGTGTTTTCACTCGTTCCTGAGCTTTTCGGCAATAACGGTATACTATGCTCGGGGCGCATCTGTGGTCTCCTGCCTATGCTCTCCCGACACACTAGTATTCTCTTCCGTTACTGTTTTATAGACAGACCCTAAGGGGTGTATTGAGGACGTCTCGTTTGATGCCCGTTGACAGTACTGTGTCGTAGTCGCCTGGAGAGGTCGCAGGCTGCGTGGTTACTACCTCTCAGAATAAAACTAGGCCGTTGGGGTTCTGAGCAATGACGAGCCAATCATGCTTGATGCTAACCAACGGGGTAGAGTAGTATAAGACTCTAGATTATGTTAGGACCACGCCTAAACACAACCTGAAGACTTAAGAGTGGGGCTTGTTAAGCCAAAGACAAGACTGTTTGCTCAAGTAGCTGTCTAGGTATGACAAACTATCTAGAGTCTTAGGGACTTGCTACCTAAGACTACAACCCTTATATACCTATCTCCTGGTCTGTGCGCAGTCAGCGTGCAGCTAAAGTCCCTCACAATAGAGACAATGCGCAGCAACTGGATCTGCGCCCATACGACTTTACTTGGAGATCTTCTCCCACTGTCCTTCCATATACGGCCACGCCTATTGTCATGCATCTCGGCCGATTCCCACATATGCCAGTACCTAGTCATCAGTACATCTCGGCATTCCCATGTCGCCCCTCAGGCGCCATGCCGCTCATGTATCCTTCCATGGCTTAGGCCCATCATCGGGCCGTTCTTCCTGTCAGCACTCGGTCTATTCCCATAGCCAATGCTGACCTAACCACCTTCCATATAAGGGTCGCAGTCCTAATGTAGTTTGTCCCTGCGACCAAGGTATTGTCTGAGTCCTATATCCTATCGTTTGAGCGTAGTGAAATAGATAGAAAGAAAAGAAAAATAGAATCCGACTCCCTATGTCCATATCTTCATTAGTGTCATCGACGTCATTACTGTGAAAATTGATGGGGACGAGGTATGCTCATAACAATAAGAATTTGTCCCAGTACTGTTTTTTAATCAGAACCAGGTAACAGTAACCTGGTATGTCTGGGTTAAAGCAACTGTTGGCCCAAGACATTTTGGGTAAGGGTAAGCCAACCAAGCCTCCCTTTCAACGATCCTCCTCCATTGTTTGATTTCTCTTTTCTTATGAGCATTATTTGCTCCTTGCAGATACTCTTCGTTCAAGAGCCAGTCTGCCATTGTGGCCACGCCACCATTCCAATGTGCTGCGTCACCTCCCTGAGTGATGACTTGTGCCTTGTTTTTCTTGCCATTTTGTGCTGCCACTGCGTATGACCACGCTGGTTGCACAACTGGTTTGGGCTCTATCACTGCTGGGTAGGTTCGTCCAGCTGCCTCTGTGTACGCCTGTTCAACTGTGACTGTTGTCCTGAGGTTGACCCTTTTTATTGGTGTCTGGGCAAGCTTTTGTTGCTGTGCCCTGCGCTTGGACTTTGACTGTCCTCCAAAGCATACTGTCCATGTGTAGTGGGAGACCTTGTGAAGGTCCACCAACTCGTCCCAGGTATACTCAATGTCATCTCGATGTATAGCTGACTCCTCAATTATATGGCACCATCCAGGTCGAATGCTGTCCTGGATTGCAAAAACCACTGTGTCATCCCTGAGCTCTGGTTCCCAGCTGAGAACATCATAAAGAGTAGGCCAAGCTGGCCAGTTGTACTTGTTGTAGTACTCTTCTTTAAATAGGTACATATAACAATACCCATTTTCTCTCCACTGGTTTGGTGCGATGGGACTCCTGGCCCTTGGTCCTGGTAGGTGCACTTTGACACTTGCGCGCCATCCCAATAATCTGGCCTTGTGGTTGTTCCACGAGTTCTCTCCAACTTCTCCAAGAAAGTGGTCCATCCCAATAGAGCAGAGATGGTTTTGTGGTTCTGTGAGAAGTCATTCCAGTGTCCTGGCAATGATAGCTCCAGGTGGCTTTGTGATGAGAAGGGGATCAAATCAGATTCCCCTGCAGCATTCCTCCTCCTCCTGCTCACGCTTCCATTTAGTGTAGCAGGTCACCCATATATTTCCATTTATTGCATGCATCCACACATTCCAATCCTTGTGACTCATTGTCATCCCTTTGTGCTCGTACAATTCTTGTACGTGGTGTGCGCACTGCAATCATTCCACAGCTACCTGGTATTGCCAGATAGCCTTATTGCCATTGTTAATTAACATGAGCCACTGGTTATATTTTGACGATACCAGGGCTAGCCAGATTGGGTTGGACGTGTTGCCTTTGTACTGGACTTCCAACAATTCTATGAGGGTTTGGTACTCCCTCTCTGCCTTCCTCATTGCGCATTCCACCCATAGGACTGCTCGGGTGGCTGCTCATTCCATAAGTAAAGCCTCCCAGGCTTCCTTCTGCTCCAACTCCTGATCAGCTTCGTGTTGCTGCAGGATCAACTGTGCTTGAGCACACTCAATCTTGTGCTCCTCCTTTCGGTGTTTCCACCACAACCAGACATGGTTGTCATATCAGCGAATGACCGTATCTCTGATAAATTCTCTTGGTCCTGTCTGGACTGTGTCACTGATGGTGACCCAGTCCACCTCAAAGATGCATCCAATCTCCGAGAGTGTTGCCTGGGTGTAGGGTAAAATATATGTAAACAAGCACTGCATTGTGTCTTGTTGTTTGTTTCACTGTAAAAAATCTTCAACCAAGTTCGGGCCTCCACTGACACTTGATCCATTCCTCTGGCAATAAATCCGTGCCAGTCGATGATGTCCTTTGGGAAACAAAGGAGTTACTGTCTGATTGTTGTGGGAACCTGATGCTTCCAACTGCATGTGCCTGGCAATTTGCCCTAATGTCCTTGTGCCAAGTTATCAGTCCCAAAACAAAATAGGGACTGCTTGTACAGAGGGTATGAAGGGACTTTGGTTCAGCCTTGATACACACTAACAGCTGGTTTGTTGCACTTGTTCCCTGAGCTCTTCTGCAATTACAGTATATGTTACCCCAGGCATGTCTATGGGCTCCTGCCTATGCTATCACCTGAGTGAACTCGTATTCTCTTCTGTAACTGTTGGGTAGACAGGCCCTACACTGGGCATATTGAGGATCACTCATTAGTGACCCATTGACAGTATGTGTGCTGTTGTTGATGTTGCCTAGAGGTCATGGGCTATGCGGTTACTACCTCTCAGAATAGAACTAGGCCATTGGTGCTGTGAGCAACAACAAGCAAGGCATGCTCAGTGCTGTAAGACCAATGGGGTAGATAGTGAAGACTCTAGATTATGTTAGGACTGCTCCTAAACACAACCCAAAGATCTTAGAGGGGATGGCTTGTTGGGCCAAAGACAAAATGTTGCTCTATAGCTGTGTCTAGTGAACACAAAACTATCTAGAGTCTTAGGGACTTGCTACCTAAGACTACAACCCTTATATACCTCTTCCCTGGTCTGTGCGCAGACAGCACGCAGCTAAAGTCCCTCACAATAGAGACGATGTGCAGCAGCTAAGTCTGCACCCATATGACCATATCTGGGATCATCCTCCCACACCAACACACTGTCTCCCCATATACAGTGGTGTCTTATTGTCTCTGCACTTGGCCATTTCCCATGTTGTCCCTCAGGTGCCATTCAGCCTATGTATCTGTCATAGCCTAGGCCCATCATCGGGCCGTTGTCCCTGTTGGCACTTGGTCTAGTCCTATAGCCGATGCTGACCTAACCACCTTCCCTATAAAGGTTGCAGTCCTAACATAGCCTGCCCCTGCAACTGTGATATCGCCTAAGTCTTGTATCTAAATGTTTGAGTGCAATGAAATAGATAAAAAGAAAAGAAAAATATATCCCGACTTTCCAAGTCCATATCTTCATGAGTGTCATTGATGTCATTACTGTGAAAATTGACTGGAGTGATTTATGCTCATAACAGTATTCTTTAAGTAAAACTACTCCTTCATTGTTGTTTTCTCCACACTTGTGTCCTGTCCTCCACAATAGTAAGTCGGCTTTTGTGTTAGACTTGCTGCTCCTATGCTTGATTACAAAGTTGTAATCCTGCAAGTCTGTCACCCATCTTGCCTGTCGCCTATTGAGGTTCTGTGCCTTGCTGAAGTATGTCAGGTTTTGATGATCCATCAAAACCTCCACCACCTGTTTAGCCCCTTTAAGATAATGGGACCATTTGTAAAAGGCATGCATAACGGCAAGCATCTCTTTGTCATAAATCTCGTAATTTCAATCTGCATCATTGAGTGATTTTGAGATAAAGGCCACAGGTTTCCATATACCATCCTCCTTTTGCTGCAACAGGATTCCACCAATAGCAAAGTCTGAGGCATCCACCTCAACTCTGAATTGTCCATCTTTGTTTGGAATCTGTAACACTACTTCTTCCTCTATAACCTTCTTCAGCTTATCGAAAGCTTCATTTTGCAGCTGTGTCCACTGCTATCCTTCCTTTCTGGTCAGCTGTGTTAAAGGTTTGGCTATTCTTGTTACAAGCTCTCACTCATGAACAAACCCCAAAGCCTCGCAGAGGTGGAGTGTTACTCCAGAGACGAAACCAAGGCTATATTGCAAGCCCTACTACAAAGATGGCCCTACTAGAGAGAGCTAACTCCTAGTGAGAGAAAAACCATCTTGAGTCTTAAGGACTCAAGACTACAACTGTCCGACCTTTATATACCTCCAGGGAATTCCCCCTGGTACCTCCCATAGACCACTAACACTCCCTCCATGTTCCAGCACCCATCCCTATTGTCTGGCACATGTTTCAAGTGAGTGCATATGAGCACAATCCTCCCACAACAACTCTATCCCTTAACTGGCTGCCTCTAGCTAATCCTGGATCTTCATGGACCACCCTAGACTGTCCCAACCTTATGGTTCATCAGTGCACATATATCCATGTATAGGATTATATGCTGCTGGGCCTGTTTCATTACTCATGCCTTCCCTTGGCTATTGAGTCTGCTGTTGGTGTCTGTGTCCAATATCCCTAAGCTGGTGTGTACCTTCCCAGCATATGCTGTGAGTGCTAAGTATGAGTGCTGCCTTGTGTTTGTTGTCATGCAGCATTTCCGCCATTGGTCTAGTGACCTTTCCCCCTCTACCATTGTTTCAGGTTCGTCTGAGCTGTGCCTGTGTCTGGACTGTGTCTGGACCCTTCCTAGACCTGTTGCCTAAGCCGCTGTTGCTGCATGCTCTCCTTATGGCTAAACAATCCTTGGTCTTGATCCTGCGATGTATCTATCCATATATGTCCTAGTGGCTGTGCTCCTTTACTAATCCTTTCCCTTCCTCATATGGCAGGTGCTGAGCTAATCCCTCATAGGGGCTTCTGTGGCTGCATCCCTAATGACTTTGGACTCCTATGCCTGTCCACTCTTGGCCCTGTCTGGCCCTGTGGCTGTACCCATGCCATATCCTTGATGTGACTCGTGATGCTGATGTAATGTGCCCATAACGATAGGGGTGTCACCCTCCTTCCTGGTATACTGATGGCTCCTTGACTGGCCATCGTCTCATAGTCTCCTGAACATTCCCATGCCTTGATGCATGTGAAGTGTCCCCCTGGTCTCCTATGACTGTCTCCGACTGTCTCCTGCCTTCCCACAGTGGTCTCTGACCACTAGAATGAAAAATAAAAGGTGCCTGCTAGGATCCATTCCTAACATCACCCTTTCCTCAAAGGTTCTTGTCCCGAGAACCAAGAAGCATTGTCCTGCTTGCCTTCTTCCTTCAACTTCTTCCTTTTAAGTCATGAATGCACAACTCCCCTGACCAATCCTCCTCTACATTGGTCATCCCCCAATGCTGTACGGCTGTCTATTGGCTTTCTTTTAAGTGGTCCCCACAGGTGCCCCCCTGTACTTCATCCACCTCAACAGCCTAATTTGAGTTTTATTTCTCCAGTCCTCCACTGGACATCAATAACTTTGATCCATGATTATCGTCTGGCTCTGACTCTTGACCTGTTCATTGGTCCTCTGGTTACTGGCCTCCCTAGTATAATCCTCTTGGATGTCCACACTTAGAACTCCCATCTGCTATGACTTTAATCTTGCACCAGTTTATGGGTCCCTCCCCCCTGGTGTCTTCATGCTTTTGGTGACCCAGCACCTTACTGGGATATGTGCACTGTCATCCCTGCTGATCCAGTGCCTTCCTTCATGCTTTTGGTGACCCAGCACCTTACTGGGATCTGTTACAATTTCTTTCTCTAATGCTTGCTTGTTACAACAGCCTTTCTTCACTTTGCCGCTACACTCTGTTACTTGTTTCATCTACCTGTTTCACCCCTTGTTTCATTTCCTTTTATACTTCCCCATTGTCCTTCAGACAGTATATAAACCCACACATGTACCGTAGTTCTCTAGTTCCAACTTAGTCAAGTATTGCTCTCAATTGAACAATCCTCTTGCCCCCGCCTTCCACAACTGCTTGAGCTACCTTCCTTGTTGTCTAGTACAGCGTTGAGGTCTACTTTGTCCATTGACTGGGATTAGACTGAGACTCTAGTTGTCACTGTTGACCTTGTAATGAACCAAGGGCATTGACCTTAACATAAGTTGGAACTCACCAAACTGCTTAGTGCATCGTCACTAGCCAGACAATATAGATCTGAAACAACCCGAAACCAGACTCTCTAGCCAGAGACCACCGAACAAATCCTTTCTCTATAAAGGAACATATTACCTAGAAGGACAGGAGCTCTTTTTCTCAACACTACATAAGCATTGGGAATTTTGAGGAGTAGGAAAGAAACAGAACACCCCAGTATCCAATGAATACCTTGAAGGGGATTATACCGAAGGAGATGAAAACTCACTACCTGGAAAACTTTGGGTTGAGTGGAGAAACAAACAAAAGGAACCAGAAGAAGAACCAGAATGATACTTTGAAAGACCCAAAGAGACTCTTTGGTGGGAAGAATACTGTGATGCTGATTTTGATTTTGACGGAACTGATCCATACTACGCTCTCCCTGAAAGGGCTATAGCCAGGTGGAACACCTTTTTAGAACAAAAACAGATTGAATATGAACTAGGAAACCCGAAACATGAAACTGATGCCGAAACAGACACAAAACAAATGGCAACCAACACTGAAACTGCCAACACCCCAAGGGGAGATATCAAACCAGTTTCAGCACGAATCTTCACAGGAGATTGGACTGAAGCCAGATCATTCATCAATTGGTTTAGCGACTTCTTCACCATAAATGCCCACAACTATGAGGGAAAACATGAAAAGAAAATAAGATATGTCCTCCAATGCCTAGGAAAGGAACTGGATGACTGGAAAGAGATAATCCACAATCGGCTGGATGAAAAAGATGGACTTACCTGGGAAAATTATGACACCTTTGTCAAACAATTCCTTGAAGATTGGGGAGAAGTAAATACAGCAGTCAGGGTGCTAAATGAACTCACAAAATCATGAGTTGGAGGAGAAATCACCGTTCCAATCTATGTCCAAAAATTCAGAATGCTCATAGGATCTTCTGGATTAACCGGAATCACTGCCCAACGTCAGGCCTTTGTCCGAGGTCTACCCACTACCATTGCTGCCAAAATTCTCAAAGGACAAGGTGACTTTAAGGCTATTACAGACACCTACAGAAAAGCCAAACAACTCAATGCAGCATGGGAAATGATGAAAGCGCTAGGAAAATCTGAAACAGGGTGTCAATTTAATAAAACAGGAGGACCTAAGGCAGTTCATACCATGCCAATTGGATGTTTGACTGATGGACAACAAGAAGAATATATGCACTCTGGTAAGTGTTTTAGATGTGGAACCATTGGTCACTTATCCCAAAACTGCCAAAAGAAAGATACCACAAAGAATCCATCTCCTCCAGGATGATTCACCAGAACAATTACTGAAGACAATGATGCCAAGAAAATTTGCGCAATGATTGCAGCACTCAGCACTGAGGAACGAGACACTCTCCTCACCAACCTCGAAACTGAGGGTTTTTAAAGCAGAGGAACCAGAAAGTGGTTGGAACCTCCCAGAACAATTATGGACAGTTAGCACTCGACTCTGTAATAGTAAGATCAAATAATAATCAACAACTCTCAATAACTGTCCAATTGCCCAAATTACCCACTGAAATATCTCCCCTTGTTGACTGTGGAGCAGAAGGAAACTTTATTGATGAAACCATAACAAAAACATTGAGCAAAGATGCATTAACCTGACCAATATGAGTTAAGAATGCCAATGGAACAGTTAATCTAAACGGCATGATCACACATAAAGTCAGAATCCCATACCACATTGGAAATCAGCAAATCAAAACAAACTTCCTGATCACCAAACTGGGAGACCAGAAGCTCATACTTGGACTCCCCTGGTTAGAAAAACACAACCTGGCAATAAATTGGAAAGAATGGACCCTTTGGTTTGATCATCTAACCCCAGAAAAACCAATAAGACAAATAGCGAAGAACTTAGATCAGGAAATTAATGAGTACTGGATCAGGGTTAAAACTTCAGTGTCACAAGCACTAGAACATACACTACACAAGGAAACCTTGACAACTCTACCAGATGAATATCAGGAATGGAAATCTACCTTTGAAAAGCAGCTTTGGAACGATTCCCAATTAGGCACACATGGGACCATACAATCAATCTCAAAACTGGATTTACCCCAAAAGTCAGCAAGATCTACCCATTATCAATAAAAGAACAATCATCCCTCGACGAATGGATCACTGAACAACTGGCTAAAGGATACATCAGACCATCCAAATCCCCACAAGCCTCACCATTCTTCTTCATTGCAAAAAAGGAAAGCAGAGCACTCCGACCATGCCAAGACTACCAATACCTAAATGAATGGACAATAAAAAACACATACCCACTACCACTAATCTCTGATCTAATGACCAAACTATCTGGCACCCAATATTTTACAAAGCTAGATCTCCAATGGGGCTACAATAATGTCCAAATAAAGGAGGGAGACAAATGGAAGGCAGCCTTCATAACCAACAAAGGATTATATGAACCAACTGTCATGTTCTTTGGTTTATGCAATTCCCCATCCACTGTCCAGACAATGATGAACAAATACTTCCAAGATATGATCAATGAAGGATGGTTGATCATCTACATGGACAATATTCTAATATGTGGAACAATGATCACAGATTTAGAAACCTGGACAAAACATGTCCTAAAATGGCTGAAAGAGAACAACTTATTCCTCAAACTCGAAAAATGCAAGTTTTGCACTCAGGAAATTGAATTCCTTGGAATGATAATCAGACCTGGGGAGATAACAATGGACCCAATCAAACTAGCAGGAATAGCGGACTGGCCAACACCAACAACGGTCAAACAAGTACAATCCTTCTTGGGATTTGGAAACTTCTACCAGCGATTCATTGGAAATTTTGCAACTCTTGCTTGACCACTTATTGATCTCACAAAGAAGAATGAAATGTTCCTCTGGACACCAGAAAGACAGATAGCATTTAATGACCTGAAACACCAATTTACAACTGCCCCAGTACTTCGAATGCCAGATATCACCTGACCATTCATTCTGCAAACTGATGCCTCAAACAAGGCAACAGGAGCAGTATTTAAACAAGCTGATGAAATGGGACTCCTACACCCTTGCAGCTTCATTTCACATGCCCTAACTACAGCAGGACAGAACTATCAGATTTATGACAGAGAGCTACTAGCAATTGTCAAAGGACTCACAGCATGGTGACACTTCCTTCATGGATCACCCCATACCACCATCATTCACTGTGACCATAAGAACCTATCCTTTTATCGAATGCCACAATGCCTTACCCCCAGACAAGCAAGATGGTCTTCCTTCTTAAGCAAATTCAATCTTTGAATAGAACACATCCCAGGAACCAAAATGTTTGAAGCAGATGCCTTATCTCGACGACCAGACCACATTGGAACTGATGATACCCCAGAAGAAACCACTGTGCTACCACCTGAATGATTCATCAGACTCATAGCAGACAACCTAGCAGAGAAGTTGCACAAAGGCATGACCACAGACAACTTTGGACATATACTAGTTGAAGTAATCCAGAATCATCATGCACCACCAATAAAATCGAAGCTCCAAGACTGGACATACTCTGACCACCTTGTACATTATCAAGGGAAAGTATATGTCCCAGATCAAGACAGACTATGCACCCAGCTCATCAAAATCACACATGAATCACCCACATCTGGACACCCAGGACAATTCAAAACCTTGGAATTACTTAAACAAAACTACTGGTGGCCTGGGATGAACAAACATACTCAAGAATGGATTGAAGGGTGTGCGCTTTGCCAGAAAATGAAAGTTAACACCCATCCAAACACCCCTGCCCTACACCCAATCAAATCTAATGCAACTCAACCTTTTCAGCAGGTTACAATCAACTTCATTACAGATCTACCAGTTGCTGATGGCTGCGACTCAATCATGGTCACAGTGGACCATGGCCTTACAAAGGGGGTAACCTTTTCCCCTTGCAACAAAATGATCAATGCACTAGAAACTGCAAACCTATACATAAATGAAAACTTCAGATGATTTGGTCTACCTGACATCCTCATATCCAACAGAGGACCACAGTTCACATCAAAAGTATTCCAAGAGATAGGAAAGGCATTAGGAAACAACCATAGAATGAGCACAGCCTATCACCCTCAAACAGATGGTGAAACAGAACAAGTCAACCAGGAACTAGAAGTCTACCTCCAAATGTTCTGTACAAATGAACCATACAAATGGAAATCGCTACTCCCAATCACAGAATTCGCTCACAACAACCAACACCATGATACCATCAAAGCATCACTGTTTCAGCTAATGTACAGAACAGACCCTGTCACCATTCCCACAGCTGCACACCCAATGACAACCCCAGCAGCTGAAGATCGACTATGAATGCTACAGAAGGCCAGAGAAGAGGCACTCGCCACACATGAACTGGTTAGACAAATGATGGCACTCCAAACAAAAGACAAAAGCATCAGATTTGAAAAGGGGGACAGAGTCTGGCTCGAAAACCAGAACCTCCGAATACCCTATGAATCAAGGAAGCTAGTGCCAAAAAGAGAAGGACCTTTGTTATGAGCACACCTCTTATTTTCAAACCATTACAGTAACGACATAACGATAACTATGAAGACACGCACTTAGAGGCAACGCTGTCAATAGAAGATCGGAAGATACGGACTCGGAGAGTCGGACTATATTTTTCTTTTCTTTTTAGCTATTTTACTTCACTCAAACGTTAGGATACAAGGGCTGGACGAGACGCCACTAGGATGGGAACTCTGTGCGAACACTATGGTCCTTATATGGAAGGTGGTTAGGTCAGCATCGGCTATGGAGATAGACCGAGTGCCGACTTAGGAGGTGGCCCGATGATGGGCCTACGCCATGAAAGGAATCATGAGCGGTATGGCGCCTGAGGGGCGACATGGGAACGCCGAGGAATACCGAGTCAATGGTACGGCGTGCATGGGAATCGGCCGAAGTCCTGAACAATAGGAAGGCCGCATGTGGACAACCCAGGAGTTGGGTGTGGAAGGATCTCTCCATGAATGGATAGATGGGCGCAGAATGAGTCGCTGCGCATTGTCTCTATTGTGAGGGACTTTAGCTGCGCGCTGTCTGCGCACAGACCAGGAGAGCGGTATATAAGGGCCGTAGTTTACAGTAGGAGACTCTTAAGTCTCTAGATAGTCTATTGTCACTAGACATAGCTTCTGAGCAACTCGTTTCATCTTTGGACTGAACAAGTCCCCACTCTGAGTCATTAGGTTGTGTCTAGGGCAGTCCTGACATAATCTAGAGACTTTATTCTCTACCCCGTTGCTAGCTGTCCAGCACCGAGCACGCCGCTCGTAGCTGCAAAGGACATTCAACGGCCTAGTTTTATTCTTTGACGGTTGTAACCCGATTATCCCGGGACCGTTGGCGACATCGACTTCGACACACATACTGTCAACGGGTCTCGAACGAGAGATCCTCAATACGCCCGTTGGGCCTGTCTACAAAACAGTTGCAGACGAGAGTACGAGTTCGCCCGAGAGCAGTGTAGGCAGGAGACCATAGACACGCTCAGGGTAACGTACACTGCAGTTGCGGAAAAGCTCAGGAACGAGCGAAACAAACCAGTTATTGTGCATATCAAGGCTGACTTGAAGTCCTCTCATACCCTCTGTATCAGCAGCCCTACCTAACTTCGGGCTGATAACTGAGCACAAGGACATTGAGGCGAATTGCCGGGTGCACCTAACTGAGTAGCTTGCGGACCCACGACACTGCAGACGATATCCCTCTTGTTTCCCAAGAGACGTCATCGACAGGCGCGGATTCCGACTGCCGAAAGAACGGATCAAGTGTCAGTGGAGGGCCTGAACTTGATTGAAGATTTTTTACAGGAACATCCTTACACCTTCCCTCATCGCAAAATGAATTGCTATTTTCAATACGTACTCCCATACGCCCAGGCGACACTCTTAGAGATCGGTCAGATCTTTGAGGCGGACTGGGCTGACACCACCGAACTTGTCCTTGTTAGGACACCAACCTTCATTGGCGACACCATCGTGCGCCACTACGACAACCACGTCAGACTATACTGGCGTCACCGCAAAGATGAGCGGAAGAGGGAACGCGCGGAGGCGCAGAAATTACTACGAAAAAGAGAGCTCCAGCAAGAGCTCGAACAGAAGGAAGCTTGGGAGGCCCTTCTGGCAGAACGAGCAGTAAGCAAAGCTGTTCTAAGGGCAGAGCGCGCCATGCGCAAAGCCGAGAAAGAATACCAAACTCTCATTACATTATTGGAAGAACAATATCAAGGCGATACTTCTAATCCTATTTGGCTCGCCCTCGTTTCGTCAAAATATAATCAATGGTTGATGTTAATCAACAATGGCGACAAGGCAATAATGAAATATCGGGTGGCGGCCGAGCGACTTCAATGTGCTCACCACGTGGAAGAATTGTACGCCCACGAAGGCATGACGATGAGCCACGAGGACTGGAATGCCTGGATGCATGCGCTAAACGGAAATATCTTACCCGGCTTTTGGTGGACAATTCGAATGGGGCCCATTCCGGAACAATTGGCACCTACAGTTCCAGGATTTTGTTACCTCTGCCTTATCAAGCCAGAGTACTGGAATAAATATGAATGGCCGGCGTACCCAACCATTGAAGCTATCTGGCAGATGGAGAAACAATTCCGAGAAGAAGGGATTAGGACAAGGTGGACTGCAACAGAACGACCTGATGTTGTGCATGTAGGCCTAGAAATGGCTGATATCAACGGATGGGATATGGTGGAAAAGTTACTCACCAGTGGTCACCAAATGCTCCGTGTTGGAGCAGAACAAATGAAAGACTCCGAGATAGGCGAGATAATAAGCCTAGGAGAAGAAAGCGACACAAGACTATCAGAGCAACCAGCGCGATCGAACGCAGCGGCAGCTCTGGTAGAAATAAATCCTTGTTTACGAAATGATTGTCCAGGTCTAACTGAACAACACCAGAACAAGTTACACCCGAAACACCCGGGGTATTGTTACCTGTGGCTGGTAAAAAGAAAATACTGGAACGAATACAAATGGCCGGCATACCCGACCATCAGAGAAATTTATGGATGGGATCCGGAACTCATGGACGAGGACCGACCCATATACTGGAGACGAACAAAAGGATGTAGTCACATGTGGCATTGCGTTCGAGTCTCAGGAGAGCCAGGAGGATGGCCGTGGATGAAGGAAATGATGTGGAATGGATACGGATCACACCGAGTAGGAGTAGGAACCTTTCGACTAACAGTTGATATGGTCACTCAAGCCTACCACGCATTACTCGGATGGAGGAATCATTGGGCAGACTCCGAAACACTGGAATCTCTTCCGGACACTCAGCCAGCTGCAGCAGTCGCGGCACGGGAAAACGAAATTCACCGTCAGGAGGAGGAAAGACAGCGAGCCATCACTAGTGCTGGACAGGCTCTTGTCGCTATTATTAATGAGTATCAACGAAGCTCGCAACCAGAACCAGGACCCCTCACAAAGGCAGAAATGCCTGATTACTACCAAGGGGATCCAAGGACAGTCAACAGTTGGTTACGGCAGATGGGGACCTACTTCATGTTGTCAAGGGAAATAGACCCAAAACGGATGATCTCCATATGTCTATACCGAATGAAAGGCGGGAGAGGAGATAGGGCAGCGGACTGGAGCGGTGTGAAGCTCAAAGCGCTCCAAGAAGCGTTGCAGGAATTCCAAGACAAAATAGATAACAGCAGATGGGATTCACGGCTCAATTGGCAGCAATTGAATGAGGGGGAATCCACTGAAGACAATCGAGCATGGGTACGAAGACCCTTAGTTAACCAATTCCCGTTCACGGATTGGACTGACTTTAAAAACCAAATGCACGAATTCTTCATGTCGACAGAGACGAAAGAAAAGGCAATAGAAGCCTTATTGAAACTGCGACAAGGAACGATGTTGGTTGAAGACTACATTGTGAAATTTAACTCCCTCACTACGCTCACGGACTGGAATGATCAGGCGTTGATCTCTCAGTTCCAAAGTAATCTCAACCCAGCTCTAGGACGAGACCTGATTCGATACGGAGGACTCCCCGACAACGCTACTCTACTCCAAATACAAACGCGAGTGACCGCACTTGCCCGAGCTTATAGGAAAGCCAATGAAGCATACGGCTTCCCGAAAGCACGACAAGAGTATCGGGAGCAAACTCCGAGTAGTAATCCTCATCCTCAGTACCAATACAAAGCACCAGCTCCCTTCGCATCTGGCAGTAGAGATCCAAACGCAATGGATGTTGACAGGAAACCACGTACTAGGCTGTGGTGTTATAACTGTCAGAAAGAAGGACATACTAAGTGGAGATGTCCACAGCTCAGAGAAAGAGCAACTCCCGAATGCGCCAATTGTGGCAGAAAAGGACACCTGACAGAAAGGTGTCGGGAAAGAAAAAGAATTACCGCCGGCGAAGGCAAACAAATCATACGAGCAACCAGCGCGATGAAACGCAGCGGCAGCTCAGGGGAAACGACCCCAGAAGGATGTGCCAAAATAGAGGAGGTCTCGGATTTTGGCGAAAGCCAGTAGACAAGCGCTCTGTCTCACTGGCCTCGAGTTCAAGTTCTCTTAGTGGTGTACCAGTACCAGTAGATTCCCAAATAAACATGCATGCCTTACTTTATGAATGCAAAGGGAATGTACACCACATAAGAAACTTAGAAATGAGCGCAAAACCCGAAAAAAGATTAAAAACATGGACGCCGCCATGGGTGCTGAGACGCATCTGGCAGCAAGACGAACAAACGGCAATTGAATGTCTACGCCACTGGGTAGACGACAAGCGAGTAAAAGAAGTAGACGGAAAGCTGGTCCAGCAGTTAAATGCCTTATCCGAAACCGATGCCCTATGGAACCTTGTACACTTAAGGGAAAAAGTAGTACAAGGAATTGGGAAGCAGGAGTTAGACCTTAAAGGCACACTCACCACCATGGACACTTATCAATCTGCTGACGTCACGATGTTACTGGACTCCGGATGTACCACCTCATGTATAAGCGAGGAGTTCGTTGAAAAACACAGGATGAACAAAAAGAAATTGTTGCGTCCTATACCAGTATACAATGCGGACGGTACTCGAAATGGATCCGGAAGTGTGGAATACTTCGTCCAGTTTAAACTACGAATAGGATCCCATGAAGAGATAATGGACTGTGCTGTCGCTACGCTCAGCAAAACAGACCTATTCCTGGGACATGATTGGTTGGAACATCACAATCCAACTATTAACTGGAAGAAGAAATCCCTGGAGTTTAGCCGCTGTCCAGGAACCTGTTGGAAGCCATCTTCAGTTCAAGAACCTGAAGATGAGATTGACGTTTCATATTGCCTACACGAAGGAGACCGCCTTCTAGCTGTCCATATCGGGGAACCCGAGCTAAGAGTACGAGCCTTTGCCTCGACCGCCACAAAGATAGCTGCAGAACAGGCGAGAATGGAGAAGAAACGGACATTAGAGGAGGCAGTCCCCTATCATTACTTAAAACATAGAAAGGTCTTCGAAAAAGAAACCTTTGACGAACTCCCACCGAGATGACGATGGGACCACGCAATTGAATTGATACCGGGTTCGACTCCAGTGGACTGCAAAATTTACCCCTTAAACCGGGACGAGCAGCAGCAACTGGACGAGTTCCTGAAAGAGAATCTGGATTCGGGATGAATCCAACCTAGCAAATCGCCCATGGCATCTCCTTTCTTCTTTGTAAAGAAGAAAGACGGAAAGCTCAGACCTGTACAGGATTACAGGAAGTTAAATGAAATGACGGTCAAGAATCGCTATCCTTTGCCCCTCATAGGAGAGCTTGTGGACCAATTATCCCAAGCCAAAGTGTTTTCAAAAATGGATATACGATGGGGGTACAATAATGTTCGGATCAAGGAAGGCGATGAGTGGAAAGCCGCTTTCAGAACAAATAGAGGATTGTTTGAACCATTGGTCATGTTCTTCGGTCTCACCAATTCACCCGCCACTTTCCAGACCATGATGAACGATATATTTCGAGTCGAAATAGCGGAAGGATGGGTGGTGATTTACATGGATGACATCTTGGTGTTCTCAAAGAACCAAGAAGAGCATACAAAACATGTAAACCGAATACTCGAAAAATTAGAGAAACACAAGTTATCGCTGAAGCCTGAGAAGTGCTTCTTTGACAAAAATAAAATCGATTTCTTAGGAGTCATCATTGGGAAAGACACAGTACGAATGGACCCTGCAAAAGTTAAAGCAGTATCCGAGTGGCCGACGCCCAAGTGTAAAAAAGAAGTCCAACAGTTCCTGGGCTTCGTTAATTTCTATCGACGCTTCATTAAAGATTTCGCGAAACTAGCAAAGCCGTTGACACGGCTTACGGGAAAGGAAGAATGGCTGTGGACACAGCTACAAGATGAAGCCTTTGACAGGCTCAAAACAACCATAGCGGAAGAAGTAGTACTCCGAATCCCCAATGAAGAAGGGCAATTCCGAGTAGAAGTGGATGCTTCCGATTTCGCCATAGGAGGAATATTGTCCCAGCAAAGAGAGGATGGGTTGTGGAAACCGGTGGCCTTCATCTCAAAATCGCTCAATGACGCCGAGCGCAATTATGAAATATACGATAAAGAAATGCTCGCAGTAATGCATGCCTTTTACGAATGGGCACATTACTTGAAGGGAGCAAAACAGACTATCGAGGTTCTAACAGATCATCAGAACCTAACATACTTCCGGAAGGCGCAGAACCTCAACCGACGGCAAGCGAGATGGGTCACCGACTTACAAGATTACAACTTCGTAATCAAGCACAGAAGCGGCAAGTCTAACACAAAGGCCGACCTCTTATCCCGACGGGCGGGACATAACACAGGAGAAAGTGATAATGAAGGTGTCATTCTTCTTAAAGAACACCTTTTCATCAACGTTCTTGATGATGATCGAGCAATAGACGACATCATCAAAGATATCAGAGAAGTCCCTCGACGGCAGTGGGAGACCCAGGTGGTAAAAGGACTAGAAAACGCCGGAGGAGAATATAAAATCGACAAAGGGCTAATCACTTGGCAAGGACGAGTTTACGTGCCAGCAGTGCCAGCGTTACGAGAAGATATTATTGCCATCCACCACTCATGGGGACATTCCGGAGTGGCTAAAACGTTGGAATCGCTCACCAGGAACTTCTGGTGGCCCAATATGCGAAAGGATATCGAACGCTACATCCCTGGCTGTGAAATATGCCAGAAAGCAAAGCCAGACAGGACTGCCCGGGCAGCGCCTTTACGGCCAAACGAGGTTCCTTCCGAACCATGGGAGATTATCTCGGTCGATTTCATCGGACCACTACCAGAATCAAAAGGAAACAACATGGTTCTGGTCATTGTAGATCGCTTCACGAAAAAATCCTACTTCATACCAACTACTTCGGAAATTACTTCACAGGGAACAGCGGTGCTGTTTCGAGACAATGTATTTAGGGAGCACGGACTCCCCAGAAAGGTCATTAGCGACAGAGGACCGCAATTTGCCTCAAAATTCATGACGGACCTATACGGAATGTTGGGAATCAAAGCCAACAAGTCTACCGCTTACCACCCGCAAACAGATGGACAGACAGAACGTGTGAACCAGGAGTTAAAAGAGTTCCTGACCATCTTTGTGAACAACCGACAGGATAACTGGTCGGATTGGTTATCTGTGGCTCAATTCTGCCACAATGATCGGATACACTCAGCCACGGGATTCACCCCTTTTTACATGAATTATGGACGGCATCCAAACAAAGGTCTCGACCCTACATACGCACCAAAGGCGGTAGCGGTCGAACAGCTCGCAAAAGAATTAGAGGACGTACATGCCAAAGCCAAGTTGGCATTAGAAAAAGCAGCGCAAATAATGAAAGAGCGCTACGACACTCACCGAAAACAGGCTGTTGAGTATAAACCTGGGGACAAGGTTTATCTTAGCACGGAGAATTTACCAGTAATTCGGGCAACAAAGAAGCTGGATGGAAAGTTTGTCGGACCGCTAGAAGTACTCGCCAAAGTAGGCGAATCCTCGTATAAATTGAAAATTCCGGCCTCATGGAAGGTCTACAACGTTTTCAACGAAGTCCTCTTGAAGCCGTATAGGGAACCGGTTTTCCCAAAACAACAGGCAAAAGCAGCGGCACGCAAGGACGCGCAGATGGTGGAAGAATCCCAGGAAGGGGAATACGAAGTGGAAGAAATCTTGGAAAGCCGAGTTAGCGGCAGAGGTGGAGCGAGGCTGGAATACCTCGTTAAATGGAAGAACTACCCAGTGGAGGAAGCCACTTGGGAACCAGTAAAAAATGTCGTCAATGCACTGGCCATTGTTAAAAAATTCCATAAAGCGAACCCTGATGCTCCCAAACTCGTCAGAAACATTCGAGATGGGATTCTATACATCCAATATACGGAGACCCAGCCAAAAAAGGGGTCTAATACGCCTAAACAACCTACTAGTGCAGCAAGGCACAGTAAAGGTCGAGGAGTTCATTGGAAAGACCGACAAAGACTGTTCGGATGGGAAGACGGCCGTTTCGGGCCAAAGTACCTAGCAAATATGGAGCGCCGATGGCGCAACTGGAAAGGAGAAAGGGCAGCAATCATGGAGCTGCCAGACGACACCGATGGGACGTTCTCCAGAGACCTGGAGCGCGGCGGGCGGTCTGTACCCGTGCTTAATTTCCCTCAGACGACGGAAGCGGAGGAGCTAGCGGAGGAGAAAAGAGCTCAGGAGAAAGACATGGCAGTACTTGCCAAGAAAATATTAAAGAAGAAGACGGTAGCGGCTGCTAAAGAGAGCAGTGAGTCGGAAGAAGACCGACAGAGGAGGATCAAGGGCGCAAGTCGCCAGAAAAAACCATTGGTCAATTACAAGACCATCATCGAAGACGTCGAGGACGTCGACTCAGAACAATTCGGGCTGTCGCCCAATGAACAACAAGCGCGCTTGGCCGCGTTTTATGCAAGAATGCGGGAGGATCCAAGATATGTGGACTCCGCCACATCAGCCTCTCGGGACGCGAGGCCTTAAGGGGGGGGTGATGTTATGAGCACACCTCTTATTTTCAAACCATTACAGTAACGACATAACGATAACTATGAAGACACGCACTTAGAGGCAACGCTGTCAATAGAAGATCGGAAGATACGGACTCGGAGAGTCGGACTATATTTTTCTTTTCTTTTTAGCTATTTTACTTCACTCAAACGTTAGGATACAAGGGCTGGACGAGACGCCACTAGGATGGGAACTCTGTGCAAACACTATGGTCCTTATATGGAAGGTGGTTAGGTCAGCATCGGCTATGGAGATAGACCGAGTGCCGACTTAGGAGGTGGCCCGATGATGGGCCTACGCCATGAAAGGAATCATGAGCGGTATGGCGCCTGAGGGGCGACATGGGAACGCCGAGGAATACCGAGTCAATGGTACGGCGTGCATGGGAATCGGCCGAAGTCCTGAACAATAGGAAGGCCGCATGTGGACAACCCAGGAGTTGGGTGTGGAAGGATCTCTCCATGAATGGATAGATGGGCGCAGAATGAGTCGCTGCGCATTGTCTCTATTGTGAGGGACTTTAGCTGCGCGCTGTCTGCGCACAGACCAGGAGAGCGGTATATAAGGGCCGTAGTTTACAGTAGGAGACTCTTAAGTCTCTAGATAGTCTATTGTCACTAGACATAGCTTCTGAGCAACTCGTTTCATCTTTGGACTGAACAAGTCCCCACTCTGAGTCATTAGGTTGTGTCTAGGGCAGTCCTGACAACCTTTCATGACCAAACAGGTACTAGGACTTGTTACCTACAAACTGAAACTCCCCAAACAATGGCACATCCATCCTGTGTTTCACACTGCATTATTAACCCCATACAAGGAAACAACAACACATGGACCAAACTTTATGAGACCACCCCCTGACCTTGTAAATGGACAAGAAGAGTTTGAAATAGAAGCAATTGTTATGCACAGGAAGCAAGGAACCGGCCATCAATACCTAGTCAAATGGAAGGGGTATGGACCAAATGAAAACTTGTGGGAACCCGAAACAAACCTCAAAAATGCTGCAGATATCCTCAGAGCATATAAGAACTGTCAGAATATGCTATGAACACCATGGTTCAGTATTGCAACAAACAGATTCTCAGACAAAATACCAGATATACCAAAAACATCGCCTCCCCCTACTCTCGATTCTCCCCTAGACAATCTATCCCGAAGCTCAGACATCTAATCATCCAACTCCCTAATCGAACTCACCCCCACCAAGGATGATGTGCAATAGGAACAGTCTTCCTCGAATTATGCAAAATCTTGCTCTACCAAACAAAAGTACCTTCACTACACCCCATATATGGACCACTACCTGGCTCAAACCACCGAACAACAGCCAAGACCATCATCAGGAACTGCCATACCAGAGAAGCACAGAGGGCATTAAACTTGTGGATCATTGACTGAACAAGAGACCTGGAAGTGGCAGGAGTGACCTGCCTACACCACACAGCTGCACTATTCCCTGATAGGGTCAACTTCCCATCCAGCAGACCACTAGACCTGGACCTACCCCCAAACTACCTGTACATCTCACATGGGGGAATACCACCCCCATATCCAAACCTGCCACAACCACCCCACTACCAAAACTTCGAATGGGAATCAGGGTACCCCATGATCATGGGTATCATCCATCATATGAATCACAGAACAATTACACATTGAATTACACCCAGATCACTACATGAACCCCATTCAGCTGAAAGAATCCCCACACAACCTAACACTCCCAGACCAGAAACACTAGCTGATCAGCTCTTATCAGAAATCCTCTCTATTGATGCAGACAACTCATTTTGGGATATGGAATACCTTGATGAAACCACTCCCACATGTTCCTACTTCCTAGCCCCAACCAACATCGCATACACAAAGATGTTCTTTTTTACTGCCATCCTTGTCACTCTCATCTCTGCCTTCTTCCCCTCAGTTATTGTTGGTGGACTCGTCCTCACCACCCTGCTTGCCGTACTCACCCTTGCCTACTCATTCCCTGCCAAACTCCCTGAACTTGATGTCTTCATGCCTCCCCTTGAAATTTTCATCAAAACCAAAACCATAACTTACACTGACAACAACTTGCACATCCACCCACCCGAACTCATTGAGGAGCTGCCAATCAAAGAAGAAATCATCCCTGCTCCCATTCCTTGATCCAACCCCCTCGTCACTGCTGCATCGCTAGAAGCTTCATATATCGTAGCCAACCTCCATGACCTTTCTGCCCCGCTTGGAGCCCTTACAGGACTTATCCTCACCACCAACCCAAATGCCATGACATATGCCAAATGGGACCTCGCACTTCGAGAACTCCGACAACTGAAAGTCACCCTCAACTCCATGAGATGGCATGTAGATACAATGCAAAAGGATGTTGAAAACATCATCCACTGGTATGAATCGAGGAGGGATCATGCCTGGACAACCCAGGGCTGGCCTTGAGAAGTTGGTGACTTCTCGCATAGAAGGGGGGTAATGTTACAATTTCTTTCTCTAACACTTGCTTGTTACAACAGCCTTTCTTCACTTCGCTGCTACACTCTGTTACTTGTTTCATCTACCTGTTTCACCCCTTGTTTCATTTCCTTTTATACTTCCCCATTGTCCTCCAGACAGTATATAAACCCGCACATGTACCATAGTTCTCTAGTTCCAACTTAGTCAAGTATTGCTCTCAATTGAATGATCCTCTTGCTCTTGCCTTCCACAACTGCTGATGCGCAGCGTCGAGCTCAACACACCTAACCTCTTCAACTGAGGTGCACGGGCACTCCTTCAGGGAAAACAACCGAAGCTGTCCAAAGTGGGCTTGAGGGTGGCTGAGGTGACAACTAACTCGAAACTGCAAAACACGAGGCCGTTTCAGGGAACCAGACTTATACTGGACTAAAGGGACTATGGCGAGGACAAGTAATGCAAGTAGGGGCTGAATAACAGCAGGATAAAGTCAAGACAAGGGCTAGGCAAGTCAGGTTGAAGAGGGCGAGGGCAATAGTCAAGGTGACAAGTCAAGGACTAGGTGAATTCAAGTAGGGGAACAAAGCAACGAGTGTGGCAAGGAGGGCGAGTGTGGCAGATGAGAGAGACTAAGCAAGACGAAGCTAGACAGGGCAAGTCAAGGCAAGGTGAGGCTAATCAAGGCAAAGGCTAGGTGAGACAAGTCGAGGACAAAGTGTGAACACAAGGCGCTACTCAGACAAGCTCTGAGATGCCAAGGGAGAGGGGAACAATGGGTGATTCTTCTCTGTTCTGTTTCGAAGACAGGAGGATATATATAGGTAAATGATAAAAATAGTCCAAAACCGGAGCATCAAGCAAGGGTATGTTGGATACCTCTGGGATACCGCTCTGTTGAAGGCAACAAAGAACTGTGCCAGGAACAAGGAACAGAATGAAGGAATAAAACCAAATACTGAAACTGTTTGAAAACTGTTACCACCTGACATCTCCACCGTATCTGACGGTCCTAGTACAGCCTTTTTATGCTAAGCGATGCAGTGTCAAAGGCGGTCGAAATCGATTATGGGCTTAGTGGCATTCAAAGTAGAGCCAGTACACTTGGGTGATGGGATAAACTCCTGGGTATTGAGAAATCTGCCTGCCTAAAATGCCCTTAGGGGCTATTTCCTTTTGTAGATAAATTGTAGATTAGATTTCTCTTATCTGTCTCACTCTTATTTAGAATAAAGCGCAAATATGTACAAATACATAAAATGTATATAAGGACAGTGGTTTGCGCTAATAAACTCAGTTGCTCTTCCTTGCCCACCAGCATGTAAGTAAGCTCTCTTACCTTTGGTAGTATTGTCAATGGTTGCTGCTATGAGCGCACCTTGGCACTTCCACTAGTGCAACCATGCTGCTCACAGCGCATGGTGTGCAGCTCAACAGGTTATGGGCCCCAGTTAGCAGCCTTTGGCGCTACTGGATGGTCATCATGACTCTGAACGAATAGAGCAATGGGTATGTGCTTAAAGCACAATGATAGACCCTATCTCCACATTGTTTGGAACAATGGCGAACATCATTCAGTCACAACCAGACCATACTACCTTAACAATAGACGTCTCTATCCAAAAGATATAATGACACTAAGTGGAATCTTATTCATATTCTAATCATTCTGATTATAATACAAAAATGCTAATACAATTTTTATTAGCATCACTACCTTGCAAATGTCTTCCCATCCTACTGGCATCGATGCTATTCCCATTTTCACTGGAATTGATTACCGAGTATGGAAAGAAAAAATGAAGTCATATCTTCTACACATCGGTGCTTGGGCAGCTATGACAGTGATGAGCATCATTCTGAGCTAGGGGTGTATAGGAGTCATCTGCAGGTATTCCGCAATAGCAACGAGCAACTCCACGCAATTCCGTGCAATTCCGCGCAACTCCGCATTTTTCCACAGTAAGGAAAGTGTTGCCCACAACCAACAATCGAGTCATATCCTGCATATGCCATCCAGACCCAGTTCCAGTTGGTCATTTGCACCCGATATCATCACTCTATCAGCCAAGTTGCAGGAAAATTGTCAGCCAGCATAGCTTAGTTCACTGGAGAAGGGACCGCACCATCAAGACATATCTGCATTTGGAAGATCTACAGTCCAAGATCCAAGAGCCACATCATCCATAGTGATGCACCAACACAGTGGAATAGGACCCTAGCGGACGAATAAAGCCATCGGCTGATGATCAGATATGGTATAGACCAGTCAGGTCCACAGAATATCGAGAACAGGGCCATGTCAAGTCAGATGAACCCCGGAGTTGCCGCGCATGGCAATCAGCTAACCCCATTGCGAGAAGACCTTCAAGATGGTTTTGGATATATGGTTGCAAGGTAGAAATTTTACAAGTGTTATTTTGTTATCTAGAGTAGAAAATCGTATATAAAGCCCATGTACAATTAACATACAAGCTCAGTACCAGATTAGATCCCCAGAATACAGTATCCCTTCGAGCCTCAGCCTTTAATCTCACCCTCCTTGTCTCTTTCACGTCTCGAGTGTCATTGCACTCTGTGTCCCACGTTTGCCATCATTATGCACTCACGCGCTTAAGCATGATTATCCACGAACTCCGCAATTCCATGCATAGTAGCATTGTCACGGAGTGCCCTGGAGTTGATGGGAATCCTTTCACGACCTCACACCTCCCCTTTCCTCCCTATTTCTAATAGTGGAGTGAACTTATCAACAGACAGTTTTCCCAGGCCTTCTGAGCCTTCAGCAGCAGAAGTAACTGCAGGATACTCCATGGCCGAATACAGAAAAGACCTTAGAGAGTGGCAGAAACTTAATGATGCAGGCCTTGGCATGATCTGCCTCAAAGTTTCCGACTCTCTCCGATGACATATCGCAGAAGAGGCAAATGCAGCAGGGGCTTGGAACATTATTCAAACCAAATATCAGACAACAGCTCCATCTCAGATCTTCGCAGATTTCCATACTGCCATCTCATTCCAGCTCTCTGGAAAAGACCCCATTCCAGAAATAGAAAAACTCGGTGGCCTTTTCTCACATCTTAAAGATGATGGTGTAGATATTCCCGATTTCATGCAGGCACTCTTACTTGCACAAGCGCTTCCAAAAGAATGGAATGCGCTATCTACTATGATTTTTCAGATCTACAGAACAGATAAATTTACATTCCAGGCCATCAGCGAGAGCATCATTGGAGAATATAGGTGCAAGTTTTCTATGCAGCCTCCTCAGAATAATAGAGATCACACTAATAAAATTAGCGGCATCAAATGTAAAGAAAAAGATGTGGGATGGAAAGATCAGAGGACTACTGATCAACCAAAAGAAGTCCAGCCCCATCAGTCTGGTTGTCAATCTCCAGTGAAAAATTGATCCCAATCTCGACAATGTGGATGCTGAGGAGGATGTGGGAAATGTCAAGCTCAAGAAGCTGAAACTCAGTCCACAGAAGAAAATACCATTGAGATTTGTATCTCCAGCTATTATTGAACTTTCCGATGCAGCTCGAAAAGTCGCAGAATCTAGATTCCCTCCAGCAAATAGATTTACTGGACACTCCACCTCTCAGCAAGGTGTTTGGCAGCGCTCCAATGACACTAGATCATTGGCTCAAAGAATCGGGGTAACGCCAACTATTGGCACCCTTAAAATTCTTGATGAAATAACGGTTGATATTCTGTCCTCTGAACTGCTTGCCAAGCAAATCAGAATGATGACTCCTCCCCTAGATGAGGAGCCTGATGACACCTTCTCAGCGCCACTCTTCTCTGAGGATGAAGATGACAAGGACACCATAAGTCTTGGGGATGACAATGAGCATCTTGAGTATGTCATAAAACACATTCATGATTTTATTACTAACAGCTGCTTTCAGCACTATGGTAGTATAGAAAAAATATTAGATAAAAATCTAATATATTATTTTTCTCATTTTTCGAACTGTGTGAAATGTCAGAACAAAGATATGAAATCTTGGATCTTGGATTCAGGAGCATCTCTTCACTTTACTCATGATATTGATGATTTTTATTATTATTGTCCATTATTAACTAAGCACTTTGTACAAACAGCTGCTAAAGGAAAAACCCTACAAATTGTAGGTGTTGGAACCATTATGGTTTCACATTCCCTAAATGGAAAAGACGAAATGAATCTATTGAGACCCATCTTTTATATTCCTGATATGGATACCAGATTACTATCCATGGGAACATTCCTTCAACAAGGATTTACTCTGTTCGGCAATCTTGTGAAAATCAATCTCACAAGTAAAAATAAAATGATTAGGTTCACCCCTCATAATAAAGGTCAAACCATTTTTTGGCTTGATTCAAAAACTATCAGCCAATCAATAAACGCCGTCACAAAAGCACCAGATTTTTGGATTTGGCATAAGCACCTGGGACATCCCCAAGAGGCAGCTATTAAAAACGGAAAGACAACTCTTTCTGGAATGCCAGATATTATTATTCCCTCACATCATCACATATGTCCGGGCTGCACAAAAGGGAAAATGCATAGCAAACCCTTTCCTGATTCAGAAAGTAGAGCAAAAGCTCCTTTTGACTTAATTCATTCTGATCCCAAAGAAATATCCAAAATATCATACCACAAATACAAATACTTTGTGACATTCATTGATGACTATTCGGGATATCTATGGATTGGATTATTAAGGAAAAAATCAGACATGACAACAGCTATTGCGCAGTGTATAGCAACTATCAAAAATAAATATGACATAACTCCAAAAGTATGGAGATATGATGGAGGATCAGAATTTCTGAAATCTGAAAGGCAAATGAAAGATCTAGGAATTGAGATCCAGACATCTCTTCCCAATCAAGTGCAGCAAAATGGGCACGCTGAGTGGATGAACTGCACTATATGGGAAAAGGCTCAGTCTTTGCGCTTTGATGCCTGCCTACCACCATCATGGTGGGAATTTGCCTTAGAGCATGCTGTGTACCTATATAATAGGACACCAATGGCATGCCTTAAATGGCAGACGCCTTATTTCTTCCTTAATAAGGAAAAGCCAAATATCTCAAATTTGCAAGTATTTGGATGCCAAGCCTATGTCTATACTCCAGAAGAGTGTAGAAAACCTAAAATGGAACCAAGATCTGAAATGATGATCTACCTTGGTTTCAAACAAGGAATGAAGGGATATTGTTTCATGAATCCCAAAAATAATACTCTTGTTATGGCTGCTATGGCACTTTTCGACGAAATGCACTTTCCTAGGTGTTCCCGTGATTCTGAGAAACCTAGCTTTATTAATCCTGATAATGAGTTTGAGGATCTTTCTCCTTTTGAACCAACAAATGATACACCATTTGAATCGTTGGGAGATGATCAGGAAAATAACCCAAAGACTCCATCTAATTCTTCAGAATCATCAGAAAATGATGACGAAGAAGAAGAAGAAGATGATGATGATGATGATGAAATTCAACATGAATTAAATCAATCAGAATCATCTGATGAGGATCCACCTCAGTGATCATAAAGAGATAGACGACCAGTATCTTGTCCTGACAATGTATATGGAGATTGAACTCCAGCCAAGATCGAAGCTATGGATAGGCATTGGTGCCTCCCTGAATCAGAGAAAGTAATGATAAATCAACTTCTTTCCCAAGCCATTCCTCATTATGAGGAAATCACAAATCCTGCGATCCCTGAACATCACAGGGATATCATCCACTTACCAATCAGTGAGAGAAACGATTGGTACACAGCTGAAAAGAAGGAATGGAATAAACTTCTTGAGCGCGGAGTAATCAAGGATCTACAACATCTCCCAGACAACCGAAAGGTGATTGGTTGCAGATGGGTCTACAATTTAAAGTCTGATGGACGTAAAAAGGCATGCCTTGTAGCACAAGGCTTCTCCCAGATAGATGGCATTGATTATGATGAGATTTTCTCACCAGTAGTTAGATATGAATCTGTCCAACTAATGCTTGCTTTAAGCATGTTAGAAGATTTTCACATATCTTTCTTAGACGTAACATCTGCATTCCTATATGGAACATTACATGAAGAAATATTCATGAAACAACCCCCTGGCTTTATCACTAAGGGGAAGGAAACCCTTGTATATTGCTTACTCAAAGCATTATATGGTCTAAAGCAAGCAGCCCTTGCATGGTGGTGCTCTTTAGACAAATCTATGGAAAAAATGGGTTTCAAATGAATTTATTCTGATGCTGGAATATTCGTTTTTGTTAACAATGGCAAAATTGTGATCACCATGATTTATGTTGATGATTCCATCTTTATGGGATCAAATAGAACATTGGTTCTGAAAAAGAAACATGAGTTCATGTTGGTATGGGAATGCCGAGACCTAGGAGACTTGGAGGATCAGGGAGAATCGAAAACATTCCTCTCCATTAATATTAAATGACAGGGCAAAATGATCTTAATTGATCAAAAGCCATACCTACTTAAGGTACTGTCATGACTTGGAATGGAAAATGTTACCACCAGTGATACTCCCTTGCCACATGATTATACCCCATTAAAACATGTTGGATCTGTAGATGACGCTTTGCACTCCAGATATCAATCTGTAATCAGATCATTGTTATATTTAATGATTGGAACACGGCCAGACATATGCTTTGCTGTGATAAAAATGTCGCAGTTCTCAGCAAACCCAACACTTGATCACTACAATAAGGCTGTTGGCATAGCAAAGTATTTGGTCAGTACCATCGATTATCACATTAGATATAATGGGAAGTCCAAGGAAGGTCTTGCCAGTTATACAGATTCCGATTGGGCATCGGATATTAATGACCATAAATCAACATCAG
This sequence comes from Amanita molliuscula, assembly GCA_023014405.1. Lineage (NCBI taxonomy): Eukaryota > Fungi > Basidiomycota > Agaricomycetes > Agaricales > Amanitaceae > Amanita > Amanita molliuscula. The sequence goes on from JAEBUP010000056.1 coordinate 86,036, forward strand.
GTTTCTTTAGCATTCTTGCTGGAGGAACAGTATGTTGGACCTCTCACAAGCAGACTTCAGTGTTGCTATCCTCTATGGAGGCTGAATACATTGCATTATCAGATTGTGCAAAAAACAACTTTTGGATGAAAAGCTTGTTTAATGAAATTCATTATCCCTTGTCTACTGTTCCAATTTATGGTGACAATATGGGATCACTATTTATTGCACAAAATGCTGTCACAGAAAAGAGGTCAAAGCATATTGATATATGGTATCATTACATTCGCGACCTTGTCGCTGAAAAAGTTGTAGCGCTTTTCTTCATTGAAGGAAAGCATAACCCTGCTGACATGCTCACAAAAAATTTGGGATGAATATTGTTCCATAAATTCTTACCAATGCTCAGTTTAATAAAATCAGCATAACAAGCGCTTGCGCTTGGTCCTGAAGTAGGACCTTAAACTGCTTCATTCTTCCTCGATTATCTGTGGAACTGTACTCAGAGCTTGACACAACAGAACGACCTCTTGCTACAATGGGAAAAAATAACCAACAAAAATCGACGAAGAAGACTGTACTCCATATAAATGGATACGCAAATGTTGGACATAACTGCATGAACTTGTCCTGCTGCAACCTTCCTGAGAATCCTCCTCTGCCATCTCCACCTACATGCCCCAGAATAACCATGTCCCCAGCTATTGCCATGTGGATAGATCATGTCAGCGCTGGACAAGATCCATGGACTCTGCCTGAGAAAGCATTTTGGGTGTGGCAGTTATACGAACGATGGAAGAGAGAAGGATGGTCAGGCCACCTTTCTTTTGATGACTTCTAGGAAAAGAAAATCATCCAAAAATAATCAGTACATGGTACTGATCATGGGGGGGTATTGAGAAATCTGCCTGCCTAAAATGCCCTTAGGGGCTATTTCCTTTTGTAGATAATTGTAGATTAGATTTCTCTTATCTGTCTCACTCTTATTTAGAATAAAGCGCAAATATGTACAAATACATAAAATGTATATAAGGACAGTGGTTTGCGCTAATAAACTCAGTTGCTCTTCCTTGCCCACCAGCATGTAAGTAAGCTCTCCTACCTTTGGTAGTATTGTCAATGGTTGCTGCTATGAGTGCACCTTGGCACTTCCACTAGTGCAACCATGCTGCTCACAGTGCATGGTGTGCAGCTCAACACTGGGGAGCCTGACTGCATGCCAGGTAGACTGATATGGGATCAAACTGTGCACCGCAATGGGTCTAGGATGCAGGGAACCGAATCTATCAATTAGGACATAATGTTCATCGCATCTACTGATGACTTCCCATGCTATGATGATGAATGGGCTGTTTGGTAGGACTTCTCTGTGCCATCCTCTTGCATCAGCTATGTGGTCAATGCGCCATACAACTTGTCCAAGGGTGAACGAAGCATGAAGGTTCAAATTGGTGTCTCTGGCCTTGGTGGAGCAATTTAACAGCTCCAGGTGGAACTGATCTTCATGAAAATGGTCCAAAGGTGCCTGTAAAAATGACAGCTCGTCCCTATCATAGAACATGGGCTCTTGACCTCCCCTAGCCCGAATGTGACATGCAATCCCATCGCTCAGATAACTCGTTTGAGTGTTTGACTCCCCAAAATGATATCCAATCGACTCCAAGAATAACATGGTCGACTGCTCAAGCACTGGAATCCCCTGCAGTATGCCAGGCAGACCCAGGGGGTCCCAGAATCAACCTGGCTCAGGTTTGAGGTACGAGGAACGAGAAAGGGCACCTTCTGAGGTGTCATGCATTGACATATCAGGATCTACATTGGGGGAAGTAGGTTGACTAGAGATTCTGGATGCTAGCAAGGGCAAAGATGAGCTTGACAGTCTTTTGAGGAGTGAACCTGCCTTGACAGGTCCTGAATGGCCATTTACAGGTCTGATAATTGATGGCATGGTATAAGGAAGACCTAGAAACAAAAAGGTGCACTGGTTCCAATGCAGGCATAGGCAAGGACAGGCTAGAATCACAAGGCGATGGTCACAACCTTTTCAGGGACCGAATTTGTCTTTTCTTGATGTGCCAGGGCTGCAATTCAGACGCAGATCACTTGGATGGGCATAGCGGCCCCACAGCCACATTTAAAATAGCCAGGATCGATATGCTTGATCAACCATCAGTTGATGCCAAGATGCCAATTCAAAGCTGATCAAGTTTCAAACTTTGACTGTGCTTGCCTATCACTGATCCCCCTTCGAGCCTGAATGATCTTCAACAAACTTGTCAACCCTGTAACTGCCAGTACCACTATCCTTTCCAGAACTCTGTTAAGACTTCGAGTGCTTCGGCGTTTGCTTTGATAATGCTAGTACCCATCTGTTTCAACTCCGCACTAGGCATGCCACCTGCATATCATCACTTGAGCTACCTTCCTCGTTGTCTAGTACAGCGTTGAGGTCTACCTTGTCCATTGACTGGGATTAGACTGAGACTCTAGTCATCACTGTCGACCTTGTAACGAACTGAGGGCATTGACCTTAACTGTTATGAGCATATCTCATGCCCCTATCATTTTACAGTAACGACGTCAATACGACTTACGAAGATACGAGCTAGAGGAGTCGGGAAATATTTTTCTTTTCTTTTTATCTTTTTATCTGCACTCAAACATTTAGATACAAGGGCTAGGATGAGACGCCACTAGGATGGGAAGCCTATGCGAAAGCTGCAGCCCTTATATGGAAGGTGGTTAGGTCAGCACCGGCTATGAGACTAGTCCGAGTGCCGACTCAGGAAACGGCCCGATGATGGGCCTACGCTATGGAAGGATATATGAGCGGCACGGCGCCTGAGGGACGACATGGGAATGCCTAGAGGTACCAAGGACTTGGTACTGGCATCGGCGGGAATGGCTGATAGCGCTAGACAATAAAGCGCTGCCACATATGGAAAGATTGGACTAGGTATGGTCATATGGGCGCGGATTCAGTGGCTGCGCTTCTCCTCTTATTGTGAGGGGTTATAGCTGCGCACGAGTGGCACACAGACCAGGGAGAGACTTTATAAGGGCTGTAGTTTAGCGTAGACACCCCTTAAGTCTCTAGATAGTTTCTGTCACCTAGACATTACTATAGAGCAATCAGAATCGTCTTTGGCCTAGCAAGCCATCACTGTGGGACATTGTAAGGGTTATGTTTAGGGACCTCCTAACATAATCTAGAGACTTACCATTCTACCCTGTTGATTGTATAGCACCGAGTACTATTTACTCATCGATTGCTCACTGCGTCAACAGCCTAGTTTCTACTGAGAGGGAGTAATCGCGTGGCCCGCACCCTCTCCAGGCAACATCGACTTCGACAGCACTATTTACTGTCGACGGGCACTGTTTAAGTGTCCTCAATACGCCCCATTGGGCCTGACGACAAACCCTACTTGGGTAGTCTACACAAAGTAGCAGGAGAGAGTACTAGTGCACTGGGAGAGCGTAGGCAGGAGACCATAGACGCGCCCTGGGTATAGTACACTGCTATTTCCGAAGAGCTCAGGAACGAGCGAAGACATTTGATTTACGTTGTGTATCAAGGCTGATACAAAGTTCCTCACATACTCCCTGTACAAGCAACCCTACCTGATTTCGGGTTGATAACTTGGCACAAAGATAGTGAGGCAAATTGCTGGGCACACGTATTTTGATAGCTTGTGGACCCACAACGCTGCAGACAGTAACCCTCTTGTTTCCCAAGAGGCATCATTGACAGGCGTGGACTATTTCCGGACAGCCAGAAGAACAGACTGATTGTCAGTGGAGGGCCTGAAATCGGTTGAAGATTTTATTTTAGGAAACACCTATACGATTAGCACAATGCAGTGCGCATTCAGTTACATACTACCTCACGCCCAGGTGACACTTTCAGAGATTGGATGCATCTTCGAAGCGGACTGGGTTACTGATAACGACAAGGTCTCTACTAGACCTACCGAGATTACTGGCGATACTATTTACTGCCGTTATGACAACCACGTACAACTGTGGTGGGCGTTCTTAAAAGAAAGATGTCAAAAGAAGTGCGCACACGCGCAAGAGATCATCCGGCAACGTGAAGCCGAGGAATCACGAATTCAATCAGAAGCATGGAATGCTTTACTAGTACAATGGGCAGCAAAGCGAGCTACGTTATGGACAACCAAAGCCCTCGAAAGAGCACACAGGGAATACTTAACCCTGACAAATTTATTAAACAATACATTCAAAGGGGATGCATCCAGTCCCATATGGAAAGCCATGATGGGATCAAGATATAACCAGTGGCTTATGATTATCATTGATGGAGAAAAGGCTATCCGAACTCCTGGAATAGCACCTCACACAATACAATACGAATGCCATGCAAAAGAACTGTATGAGCATGAAGGCATGACAATGGAACATGCCGACTGGAATGCGTTGATGCACGCATTAAATGGAAACATAGGAGACGAGCAACCAGCGCACAAAGTCGCAGTGGCAGCTCAGTCTGAACTTGAGAACACAACCCTCTATGGATGTCCAACGATTAATGAGTGGGGACGAAACAATCTACACCCACGACTAGCAGGATACTGTTACCTCTGGTTAATAAAGGAACGGTATTGGAACATATACAAATGGCCTGCGTATCCCACAATCCAAGAAATATGTGAATGGGATCCGGACCTCAGAAATAAATACCAACCTTTATACTGGAGACAAACAAAGGGGTGTCGCAACATGTGGCATCTTGTTCGAGTATCAGGAGGAACTCTTGGCTGGTCACAAGTAAAAGAAATGTTGCAGCAAGGCAACGGGTCACATAGACTTGGAGCATTCTGGTTCACAGCGCAAATGGCTGAACAAGTGTATAGAGCAATGAATGGATGGGAACAACACTGGAGTAACTCCAGGACCATCAGACCTTGTTCCCCAACAAGACCAGCAGCAGTCAGGGCAATCCAAGAGGAGGCGATAGGCAGACAAGTAGAAAATCGACAACAGGCAGTCACCGACATAGGACATGCCATTGCCGATATGATAAATGCATATCAACAGTCGAATCAGAAGGAGCCTGGTCCCCTTACAAAAGCAGAAATGCCTGACTACTACGAAGGAGATCCACAAACTGTGGATGGATGGCTACATCAGATGGAGACATATTTCATGCTGGCAAAAGAAAGGGAGGATCGCCGAAAAATCCCTATCTGCTTAAACAGAATTAAAGGCAGAAAAGGGGATAGAGCGACAGACTGGTGTGGAGTGAAACTCAAAGCGTTCCAAGAAGCGCAACAGGAGTTTCAGAATGGAATAAACAATGGCTGGAGCACTGAATTAGATTGGGCTCAGCTAAATACGGGAGAAGCCACCGGTGATGGAAATTGGAGGAGACGACCTCTAGCAAACCAGTTCCCATTCTTGGACTGGACAGATTTTAAAAACCAGATGCATGAGTTCTTCATGTCAACCGAAACAAAAGAAAAGGCCATCGAAGCCTTAATGAAATTACAACAAGGGACAATGATTGTAGAAGACTACATCATTAGATTCAACTCCCTTACATCATTAATGGACTGGAATGATCAGGCATTAATCTCGCAGTTCCAGAATCACCTAAATCCTGCGTTAGGGAGAGAGTTAATTTGGCATGGAGGCTTAACAAGTAATGCTACTTTACACCAAATCCAAAAAAGGGTGACAGCACTTGCACGAGCTGAGAGAAAGGCAAACAAAGCCTATAGATTCCCTGAAACACAAAGGGAATATAGGAAACAAACGCCGGTCATTAATAATCAACCTCAGCAACAATTTCATGCACGATCCCCTACAGAACCCTTGAAAACAGAAAAGGATCCTAACGCTATGGACGTTGACAGGACAGTCATTTGTTTTAATTGCAAACGAAGAGGACATTCAGGAGAAGAGTGTAGGGCACCGGAAAGAATGGTGACATGTTATAAGTGTGGAGAAGATGGCCACACAGTATTAGCATGTAAAAAGAACACAACAGGCCAAAAGGCCACACGAACTATCCTTGCCAAAAATACAAAGGCAACAACAGGAGCTGAGAAAGCTCAAGAATCTTGTGGGGGGCCAGCAGAAAGACACTCTGCATCGCAAATTACTCAAATTCTAGAAAGTGATAGAAATGAATATAAAGACTCCAAAATCAAACTGCAGACTCTACTATATGAGTGCAGTGGGAGTATACATCACTTAAGGAATCTACGAGTAAGCGCCAAGCAAGGGGAACATCTAAAAGCTTGGACCCCACAATGGATGTTAAGGAGAATTTGGGAACAGCCCAAACAAATAGCAGTGGAATGTCTACAACAATGGGTAGACAATGAATGGATGCAGGAGGTGGATGGTCACCTAGACGAGTGGAAAGCAGCGTTCCGAACCAATAGAGGACTCTTCGAGCCATTGGTCATGTTCTTCGGACTCACAAATTCGCCTGCCACTTTCCAAACCATGATGAATGACATCTTCAGGGTCGAAATAGCAGAAGGATGGGTCCTTATTTATATGGATGACATCCTCATATTCTCAAAAAATCAGGAGGAGCATACGGTACAAGTTAATTGTATTTTGGCAAAGTTGGAAGCACACAAACTGTCCTTAAAACCGGAGGAATGTTTCTTCGATAAAAAGGAGATGGACTTCCTTGGAGTAGTCATCAGCGAAAACTCGGTTCGAATGGAGTCTGCCAAGGTCAAAGCGGTAACAGATTGGCTGAAGCCAACTTGCAAAAGGAAGTCCAGCAATTCTTGGGCTTCGTAAACTTCTATCGACATTTTGTAAAAGACTTCGCGAAAGCGGCTAAACCTTTAACTCGTCTTACAGGAAAGGACGAGTGGAAGTGGACCGAGTTACAGGACGAAGCATTTGATATGCTAAAGAAAACCATAGCAGAGGAAGTGGTACTGCGAATTCCTAACGAGGATGGCCAATTTCGAGTAGAGGTAGACACCTCTGACTTCACCATTGGGGGAATCTTGTCGCAGCAAATGGAAAATGACATATGGAAGCCTGTGGCTTTCATTTCAAAATCCCTAAACAACGCCGAGCAAAACTATGAGATCTACGACAAAGAGATGCTCGCAGTTATGCACGCTTTCTACAAATGGTCCCACTATCTAAAAGGGGCTAGACATATGGTGGAAGTTCTGACAGATCACCAGAACTTAACATATTTCAGAAAAGCACAGAATTTACATCGACAGCAGGTGCGATGGGTGACGGACTTGCAAGAATACAATTTCATCATAAAACACAGGAGCGGAAAGTCCAATATGAAGGCGGACTTGCTATCACGACGGGCAGGACATACCCATGGAGAAAACGACAATGAAGGGGTGGTTCTGCTAAAAGAACACCTCTTTGTATGAGTGTTTGATGATGATCGTGCAATTGACGACATCATGAAGGATATTAAAGATGTGCCCAAGTGGCAGTGGGAGACACAGGTTGTCGAAGGCCTTGAGAAGGCAAATGGAGATTATAAAAGTGAAAAGGGACTCGTCACTTGGAAAGGACGAGTATATGTACCAGCAGTCATAGTGTTGTGAGAAGACATTATTGCAATCCATCATTCATGGGGGCACTCTGGAGTCACTAAAACTTTGGAGTCTTTAACAAGGAATTTCTGGTGGCCAAATATGCACAAGGACATAGAACGCTACATTCCAGGTTGTGAAACTTGCCAAAAAACAAAACCGGACCGACAAGCACGCGTGGCACCACTTCAACCAAATGAAGTTCCAACCGAACCATGGGAAGTCATCTCAGTTGACTTCATGGGACCCCTACCCATGTCAAAAGGGAACAACACAATAATGGTAGTAGTGGATAGGTTCACTAAGAAGTTGTACTTCTTGCCCACTACAAAAGAAATTACATCCCAGGGAACAGCAGCGCTGTTCAGAGACAATGTATTTCGGGAGCATGGTATCCCAAGAAAAGTCATAAGCAACCGAGGACCTCAGTTGGCTTCAAAATTCATGAATGATCTGTATGGAATGTTGGGAATTCAGCCCAATCGATCAATGGCTTACCATCCCCAAACAGATGGACAGACGGAACGAGTGAATCAGGAAGTGAAGGAATTCCTGACCATGTTCATTAACAATCGCCAAGATAACTGGAGCAATTGGCTGTCAGTGGCACAGTTCTGCCACAATGACCGAGTACATTCCGCTATGGGCTTCACGCCCTTCTTCATGAATTACGGACAGCATCCGAACAAAGGATTGGACCCCACCTATGCGCCAAAAGCAGTAGCAGTGGAAGAGCTAGCAAAGGAGGTAGAGGACGTGCATGAGAAAGCGAAAAAGGCATTGGAAAAAGCTGCTCAGATAATGAAGGAGTGGTATGACACCCACCGACAGGCAGCACAGGAATATAAACCTGGCGACAAGGTCTACCTAAGTACAGAAAACCTCCCAGTCATCCAAGCAACAAAGAAGCTCGATGGACAATTTGTTGGTCCACTTGAAGTCCTCACCAAGGTCAGTGAGTCGTCATACAAACTTAAAATCCCAGCAGCTTGGTGGGTATATAACGTTTTCAACAAAGTCTTGTTGAAACCATACAGGGAACTGGAATTCCCAAAACAAAAAGTGAAGGCAGCAGCGCAAAAGGATGTGCAGATGGTGGAAGAGTCCCAGGAGGGCGAATACGAGGTTGAAGAAATAATGGAAAGCCGCATTAGCGGACGAGGAGGGGCAAGGCTGGAATACCTTGTCAAATGGAAAAACTATCTGGTGGAAGAATCTACCTGGGAACCGGCTGGAAACATTGCCAACGCACCAGCAAAAGTCAAAAAATTCCATAAAGAAAATCCAAAGGCCCCTAAGCTCATTAGGAACCTAAAAAAATGGAAAGGTGTACATTCAATACACCGAAACAGTTTTCCCCCAAACCCCTAGTGCACCAAGGCACACACAACGTCGGGGAACTCATTGGAAAGACAAAAGACTTTTCGGCTGGGACAATGGTCGTTTCAGACCCAAATATTTAGAAAACATGGAGTGCAGATGGCGCAATTGGAAAGGGGACAGAAGGGCAATTCTGGAATTGCCAGATGACACTGATGGGACATTCTCCAGAGACCTGGATGTTGAAACAAGCAACGGCAGCGCAGAGCGAGGCTTAGTAAGCGAGGGGACTTACTGAGTACTGTTTAGAACGCTTAGGAGCTAGGGCTCAACTATGCAATAGAACAGGAGATGTATTTCAGCAGTGCAAAGGGTGCTGCTTATATACAGTTACAGGAATCACAACACCATACCTGCTGCGCATGGTGTCATATTGCTGCGCATTCTACAGCAATCTGTCAATACTTGACGTGTGAAGCATGTTTCATGCATTGTGTCTCACACACTGTCATTTCATACTGTTCCTGGGATGAAACTCTATAATATCTGTCAAACACTATAAAAGTGTCAACAGTGTACAAATATCAGATTATATTTGTGATTTAGTGAGCATACATAAATAACAATATAATATATGAAGCTATGAGTTCAATACTCAACGCTCCAGATGATTATTTATTCAACACTCCCCCATGCTGAGAAATCACTAATCCAATTTCAGATCTTAACTTTGTAAATTTATCAAAAGACAAATTTTTAGTCAAGATATCAGCAAGTTGCTGATTTGTGGGAATATACACAAGTTCCACTTTTCTTTCCTCTATGCATTCTCTAACATAGTGATAGCAGATATCTATGTGCTTAGATCTATGCTCTTGAGCAGGATTAGAAGCTAGGAAGATTGCTCCTTGATTATCTACTCCTAATTGAATCATTTTTATAGTCTTTCCAATTTCATGGAATAAAGACTCTATCCAGACTATCTGTCTCGATGTATCAGACAGACTCATGTATTCTGCTTCTGTTGATGACAGAGCAACTGTCTTTTGTTTCCTTGAAACCCAACTAACTGGTCCTCCAGCTAATTTTACTATGTATCCAGTGACTGATCTTCTATTAATCTGGTCACCTGCCCAGTCTGCATCACAATATGCAATGAAACCTTCATGGTTCTTTCCATTATACACTATTTTGCCATTAATGTTGGTGGCAACATATTTGATAATGTATAATGCCTTCTGAATATGTTCTTCAGAAGGATTAACCATAAATTGTGACATCATTATTACTGCAAATGCAATATCTGGATGAGTTCCAAGAGTTAAATATAATAATGATCCAATTATGGATTGATAATAGCTTCTTTGCTCAGAAGTTGCTGTTCCTTCATTTGGTTTAGGAACATACCCTGCTGGTAATGGTGTTCTAGCAGGTTTAGCATTTTCTTGACCAAAACACTTTACAACTTTCTTAGCATAGTCTATTTGATCAATTATAAGTAATTGATTTGGTCTATCTCGAGATATCTTCATCCCTAGATATTCAGAAACTTGTCCTAAGTCTCTACATTCCCATATATTCATGAACTTGCTCTTTTTGTCTAATAAGAGTCTTTTGTCATTTCCCAGAAATAGTACATCATCAACATATAGTATGACAACTATTATTGATCCTTGTTTGTTAAGGATATAAACTCCTGTATCTGAAAGGCATCTATAAAACCCTAAGGATTTCAAGCTTTTATCAGCTTGTTTATTCCAAGCATATGATGCTTGTTTAAGACCATATAAGGCCTTTTTTAATCTATAGACTTTTCCCTCTTGTCCTTTTGTGACAAAACCTTCTGGCTGTTCCATGTAAATCTCTTCATCAAGATTTCCATATAGGAAAGCTGTTTTAATATCTAGTGCCTCGATTTCCCAATTTTCGAGTGCAGCTGAAGCCAGAAGTAATCTCACTGTTTCAAATCATGCAACAGGAGAAAAGGTGTCATCATAATCTATGCCAGGTATTTGTGAAAATCCTTTAGCAACAAGTCGAGCACGTTTTCGACCATCACTTTTAATATTGTAAACCCATCTACACTTCACAGGTTTACGATCTTTTGGACCATCAACGAACTCCCAAACATCTCGTTTGAATAGAGCTTCAATCTCATCCTCCATAGCTTTAATCCATTCTTGAAAAACTTTAGGATCAGATTCTTTAATTTTTAACATGTCCCTAAAATGAACAGGGATATCAGATTTAGGTAATACTGCTTTTGAGAGTAGGAAATTGATAAATTTCCTTCCTCCCTCTTTTTGTAATTGATCAAGCAGCATATCTATATCTGAAATTCCTTTATCCTGAATAATACCAGGATCTAGTTCATTTGATATTTCGCTTGAAGTGTCTTTTTGACTATCAGAGTCTTCAGACTCATTGAAAGGATTCTTTTCCAGTTGTTTTTCAATTTCAAGAGGAGTTTTCTTTCCATAAATGTTACCCTCTTTATAAACTGGTTTCCTTTCTCTAGTACTTCGGTGAAGTGGGAAGGGAATAGGTTCAGGTTGTTTTTGGGATTGTCTTCCTGTAACCATCTTCTCTTTTTGTGTTCTTCTGATATCTGGTGGTGCATGATGTTGTGTCCCAGGCTGTCTACTGGAATTCTCTTCGGATCTGTTTTCACTTGGTCCTCAAACATCAGGTCTGACAGGTAAATCCTGTTCTCCACCATTATTATTAGGCTCTATATCATCATTGTCATGAGATGAATTCTGCTCTTCATCTGGTGTAAGATCATGATTGAATGATGGTTTATATGGTTTGGGATCATCGTCGTCACTATCGAGATGATTGTTGTTTTGGGAATTGGAGTCAGATTCATGTCCATTTTGATCCCCTTGGTTAATACCTGGTGGACTTTCAAATAGTCTATCTTTATTGTAATTTTCGCTTTTTCGTGGAAATACTGATTCATTAAATAGTGCTTTAACACCAATGAATATAGTGTTATCTTTCTTCATAAATTTATAAGCTTTGGATCCTATGTCATAACCAATAAAGGTCATTGGTTCAGATCTTGGTGACAGCTTATCTTTACAAATTTCTTTAGGTATATAAACCCAAGCTAGACAACCAAACACTTTAAGATAATGAATATCAGGTTTTTCACCTGTCATGTTTTCATAGGGTGTAGACCAATTTGTTCTTCATAATGGTGTGTGATTATATACATGAATAGCAGTTTCAAAAGCAAATTCCCACCATGATTTTGGGCAGGAAGATTCTAATCTCATGCTTTCTGCTTTTTCAAGTATAGTATCATTTAATCGTTCAGCACGACCATTTTGTTGATGTATGTGAGGTGCACTTTGTTCTCTAAAGATTCCTTTTGAAGCAAGAAACTTGCTAAATTCATGTGACTTAAATTCCCCCCCTCGATCTGATCTGAAACATTTAACTCTACTGCTATATTGATTTTCCATGAGTTCTACATAACTCTTGAAAGCAGTGAATGTTTCTGATTTAGTTTGAAGAAGTGCCATATAAGCATAGGAAGAATAATCATCTAGTATCATAAGACACCATTTCTTTCGATGATAAGATTCCATAGGCAATTCTAATAAGTCTGCATGAATCAATTCAAGTGGCTTTGAAGCTCGCTTGATTGATGTAGGAAAAGATTTATTATGCATCTTTCCTTGTGCACATCCAGGACAAATTGTATCTGTTGATGGTATAGATAATTTGTCGAACCCTTTTGTATGATCAAAGACATGTTTTAATACATTTTTAGATAGGTGACCCAATCTTCAATGCCAAGTGTTATAATCCACTATATGAACTGAAGGTTTGGCCATTTTTACACTTGGATGGACTATTTCAGTCAAAATCCAATCAATGGGATCTCCTATATGTCTAGGATATGCCATTATAAATGGTCGCCCAGTTTTTAGTGAAAATATAGTACTATACTTGTCCGATGTTTCATGAAAGCCTTGTAGCTTTAGTTGTCCAGACAATATAAGTCTGACACTAGCTGCAGGCATATAGCAAACTTTTTCAAGTTTTATGACATGTTTATGTTTATGCGTGGTTTCTACCTGCAGGAACACAGTTCCTTCTCCAAGTATTGCTACTTGAGATCGTTTATCAGCTGTAAATACAGGCTGTGAAACTTTAAAAGGATGATATTCAGAGAAATCTTTGATTTCAGGAGTTATATGGATAGACACTCCTGAATCAATCATCCATGGAGTTCCTTTGGACTCAAATTCCTTACATTTATCACAACCACACACATTTATCTTACTACTCATTTTTGGAATGGAGGCAACTAAAGCGATATATTGATCACTATTCGAAGTAGTACAAATACTACTATCTACATTGTTACCTTTGAAATCAAGATGCCTCATAATTGGGCTCATCTTGATAGTCCTCACTGATTTTTTATCAGAGAAGAACTTTTGAGTAGAAAGATTTACATACTGATATTCCCCATCAGCTGTATCATAGAAGTCTTCACCTAAGGAGACTGTGTCTGACGTATTGTCCATTTCAATGTCAGCCCTTTCATCTAGGACTCTGAAACGGTTTTCTGCAATTGGATCAACCACCATTTGCAATTCTACATTGTCAGCGACTGAATATCCTTGATTTTTCAGTTGCTGTAGATTTGGCGCTAATGGTGCCATTCTTCGAATCAAGGGTAGAGCAGGATCTATCCTGTCTACTAAGTGAGCGAATCTAGGTGTATTCGCTTTCCTGGTGTCCCCAACATTATTCTTTTGTTGTTGTTCTAATAAAAAGGCCTTCTTTTTCTTTTTATTATCACGGTTGATCTTGTTCCTTTCTTGATTGGACAAGAACTGGGGTTTTCCAGTGTTAGAAGGTCTGGAAGATGGTCCTGGTGTCGTCCATTTCCCTTTATTTTGATTCGAAGAATAAGAATTCTGGTTATTAAAACCAGGTTTGTAGTTATTCTGGTTGCTAGGACCAGAATTTTGTTGATTCCAATTAGGCCTGTTAGGGCCTTTGGGAAGCTTCACTCTAGCAGTGTGAACTACCCCCCCAGAAGACGTTCTCCGCCTTTGGGATTCTTCCTCTATCTTTGGAAGAATATCAGCAAGTTTCAAATCACTTGCTTTTGTTGTTAATAATACACTAGATGAGACGCTGTCCCATCCATGTGGTAAAGATGCTAACACTACCATTGCTAGCATATTGTCGGGGAATGTGAAGCCATTGACAGAAAGTCGATTAGCTGTTGTTAATAGCTCATTGACTGACTCTGTCAATTTATTGGTGTTGATTTTCCAATGTATTACTTTTGAAAAATCAACAAAGATGCCAGCTGCTCCTGGCTTGCCAAACGCTTCCTGCAATGCAATGAAGGTAGAGTTTGACCATGGTTGAATAAGGTGTCTTAAAGACAGTGAGATTTTCATGGTTATTAATCCCAATGCCTTGTCATTGTTGTCGCAGTAGTCATCCCAAGCTTCTCTTTTTTCTTTAATGCAACAAAGCTCAGTTGCAGCAGTGCTTTCTGCTTTCTCTGCTGTCTTCTCAGCTTCTGTAAGCTGTGGCTTAATCCTGTTGCCAAGAACATATTGCCAGAGACCTTTATACTGCAGAGCAGCTTTGATAGCTGCTGACCATTCATTCCAATTATTGCTTCCAGTAAGCATTGGAATTTTAGATAAGTCATCTTCTCCTCCAATGATTATATCAACACTTGCTGCTCTAGCAAGATTATCGATTTCCATCCAGCCTGTCTGGGCTCTTGGATCAATGACTAGATGACGATGGCGACTAGACTGATCACCATTAATTTTGTGTAAATGGAAGTTGACTCTCTTCCTAATTGACTTTGAATATGAAGCCAATTCTTTAATATCAATGTACTGTGGCCATTGATATTGAGCCAATGCACGTGTTTTAATTGCTGCCAGGTAGCAGTAACCAATTTTTGACCATACAGGACTTTCGACAGTATGAACCCAAGGGTGGATAAGTCCATCTTTTCCCTTGAGTTCTACTATAATGAACTCTCCTTGTTCAAGCTCTTCATTCCTTCTAGCTTTAATCAAGGAAGAGTATTCGCTATCATTCAAGGAAGGATGCGAATAATCAGAGCTGTAAATTTCCTCATCAAGTATATACAACTTGTGAGTTTTGGGTGGTTGTTTTGGTCATTCAGCCAACTCTCTCTTGCCTTTTCGTTCTTTCTGGCGCAATTTTTTAGCTTTCTTCTTAAAGCTTTTCAATCTCTCCTCCTCTTGATTCAAGTTTTTAACAGTTTCTGGGATACTTTCTATAAGATCCTCAACCCGTTTTTTATCCTCCATTTCCTGGCAGATAGCTTGGTGCATGGTGAAAATTTATTTATTTATTTTAGTGGTTCTGCTTTCCTCTAAAACAGAATCACTGTGATATTTGTTGGGCAGTATTTTTACTTTCCCAATTTTCGACCACTCCTTAGCATGGTCCCAGACTTCACTTCCAGACCCGCTATTTCTCTTTGGAGCGGCTGGTATCTCCACCTGTTCCTGTGTCCAGTCCTCCACCTAGGATGCGAATAATCGGAACTGTATATTTCCTCATCAAGTATATATAACTTGTGAGTCTTGGGTGGTTGTTTTGGTCATTCAGTCAATTCTCTCTTGGCTTTGTGTTCCTTCTGGCGCAATTTTTTAGCTTTCTTTTTAAAGCTTTTCACTCTCTCTTCCTCTTGATTCAAGTTTTTAATGGTTTCTTGGATACTTTCTATTAGATCCTCAACCCATTTTTTATCCTCCATTTCCTGGCAGATAGCTTGGTGCATGGTGGAAATTTATTTATTTATTTTAGTGGTTCTGCTTTCCTCTAAAACAGAATCACTGTGATATTTATTGGGCAGTATTTTTACTTTCCCAATTTTCGACCACTCCTTAGCATGGTCCCAGACTTCACTTCCAGACCCGCTATTTCTCTTTGGAGCAGCTGGTACCTCCACTTGTTCCAACGTCCAGTCCTCCGCCTTTCCACCAAGGTTGAAGAACCATGTCCTAACTTCTTCAGAAGTTGGCCAATTTAGTTGATTCTTTGGATGCAGAGAGAAGGTAGCACCTGCCTTGTTTTTAGCAGACAGGCCCACTTTTGCCACATTGGCATATGAAACTGATTTCTCCTTTCCTTTCCCCTTATCAGCTTTTTGGGCTGATTTCATCCCTCCAGTCGCAATGTTAAAAACATTTTTTCCATAATTTGCCTTTTGAAGGCAACCTGCTTGGAATTTCCGAATGTCATCGAAAATTTCATCAACCAGAGCATCCTCACTGGCTAATTTAGCTGCTTCGTCATCTAATTCTTGATGATGTTTCCAAACAGAAAGTTGCGCATCAGCGATGCGCTTCCTGCGATTTTCCAGGTCTTCCTGGACCTCCTTGTACCAAGGAGACTTTTTTGAAGATGTCCCAATGGGGGCAGTGGGACCCTTGCTGGTAGATTGCAAGGTGTTGATAAAAATGGAGCTGGTGAAACCAGCTTTGGCAACTTTTTGAGAAGAGGAGTCGGATTTGGAGCCAGGGGTACCGGCTGTGATATATTTGTTGCTGGAAGATCCAGCAGAAGCAGAGGACCAAGTGGTGTTGGTGGTGGAAGACATTTGTGTATAAAAAAGTGTTGGTTGGTTGGTTTGTTGAATTGAGTTTGTTCTGTAAGAAAGAAGGTAAGCAACAGTTCTGAAAAGACTTTCGTTGCTCAGAACAAAGGTATGGACATCGAGTTTTCGATTTTATTCTCCTGCGATAAATGCCTGAGCATGTGCATAAACATGGTAGTTTGCTTTTTGTGTCATAATGTGCTATAATTCATCGCCAGAAGGGGATCCAGCCCTTCAGGAGTGCTTTGGGGCTCCATCAAGTTCCCCACAGCGATAAAAATATCCTCCACTATTTATAGATATAGTAATAAGCTATTATTATGACACTAAGGAGCGTCCTATTGTAGATGGGATGCTAATCAGTGCCCATTGCTGGTCTGCGTGTACCAGGGAACAATGTCCCATGCAGCACGACCCTTATACAGAATTACTACTATTTTTAATTTTGGAGAATGATTTTATGCCGACGAAAACGGCCTACATAAGCACTTAATTATTCATGGCCAATAGGGGGGTGCGAAACCTTTCCAGATCTAAGCAGTTAAGCCTAGACCCTTTATCTGTCATGGGACAGCCCTAAACCCAAGTGATTTGAATGGTTCACCAGACCAGGTAATTTATTGATTTACCAATCAGGACTACATTTTTTATATTGACCCGGATATTGCAGAACCGGAGACTGGTGAAGTGTGTCACACTAGTGATTGTTGTCATGCCATCCAAGGCGGTCTCTCAAATCCCAAGCGTTAGAGGCTTGTTAGGATGAGCAAGAAGTATTCCTGTCATACTTCAAGAGATAGCACATTAGCGACATAAATCGGATGTATACTACTATAATAACAGTACTATGGGCGCATCTATTACTTCCCTTGTTTACCTTTGTTATGACAAAAGGGTGCTGACACATGTATTATGCACAGCACAAGGTTTTCATCTATGCGGGGCCCATAACCTGTTGAAACGAGCAACGGCAGTGCAGAGCGAGGCTTAGTAAGCGAGGGGACTTACTGAGTACTGTTTAGAACGCTTAGGAGCTAGGGCTCAACTATGCAATAGAACAGGAGATGTATTTCAGCAGTGCAAAGGGCACTGCTTATATACAGTTACAGGAATCACATGTAACTACATCTAATATACCTATATCTAGTAATGCGCAGCTTCCTGCTGCGCATTGCACCATACCTGCTGCGCATGGTGTCATATTGCTGCGCATTCTACAGCAATCTGTCAATACTTGATGTGTGAAGCATGTTTCATGCATTGTGTTCTCACATGCTGTCGTTTCATACTGTTCCTGGGATGAAACTCTATAATATCTGTCAAACACTATAAAAGTGTCAACAGCATACAAATATCAGATTATATTTGTGATTTAGTGAGCATTCATAAATAACAATATAATATATGAAGCTATGAGTTCAATACTCAAAGCTCCAGATCATTATTTATTCAACAACTGTCATTTCGTTAAGTTGTTGGTAGTCCTGTACTGGCCTTAATTTTCTGTCTTTCTTCTTAACAAAGAAGAAAGGAGATGCCATAGGCGATTTACTAGACTGAATTCGTCCAGAATCCAGGTTCTCCTTTACAAATTCGTCTAGTTGCTGTTGTTCATCTTGGTTTAGCAGGTAGATTTTACAGTCAACTGGGTTAGACCTGGGGATCAACTCGATAGTGTGATCCCGTCACCTCCATGGTGGTAATTCATCAAAAGGCTCTTTCTCAAAGACTTTTCAATGCTTTAGGTAATGTCTGGGGACTGCTTCCTCCAGAGTTTGTTTTTTAGTTTTCTCTGCCTCCTCTGCTGCTATCTTTGTGGCAGTTGATGCATAGGCTCTGATGTGCAACTCCAGTTCACCAATGTGAACTGCTAGTAACCACTCCCCCTCCTTGAGGTGTTGCATTACATCCATCTCGTCCTCCAGTTCCTGAACTGACAAAGACTTCCAGCACCTTCCCAGACATCAGTTAAACTCCAGCATCTGTCTTTTCCAATTGATAGTTGGATTGTGGAGTCTCAACCAATTGAACCCTAGAAATAGATCCGTTTTGCTAAGGTGCATTACAGCACATTCTATGACTTCCTCATGCTTTCCAATATGCAGCCTTATTTCTGCCATGTATTCTAAGGCACCCCTCGAGTTCTTGGTCCTGTCTGCATTAAAGATTGGCACTGGTCGCACCAAGCATCACGTAGGTATCTGGTGTTTCTTTACGAAGTCCGTGTTGATACAAGTCCTGGTGGCTCCTGAGTCCAAGAGCATTTCTACACAGATACTTTTTGACATATCCATGGTGGTTACTACTCCTTTCAGGTCTAGCTCATTCTGTCCTCCTCCTTGCACTTTCTTTTCTTGTAAGTGCATCAAGTTCCATATAGCATCCACTTCTGTCATGGTGTTCAACTGATCCACCAGTTGTCTGTCTGCCTCATTTACTTGTTTTGTGTTTACCCATTGTTGTAAACACTCTATTGCTATCTGTTTGGGTTGCTCCCAAATTCTCCTCAGTACCCACTCTGGGGTCCATGTCTTCAGTCTCTGTCCTTGTTTTGCACTCACTCTTAGGTTTCTTAAGTGATGTATGCTTCCTTTGCATTCATAAAGTAAATCATGCAATTTAATTTTAGAATCTATGTGTACATCGCTGTTCGAAACCTGAGTAGCAGCCAGCAGCACTGAGCACTCGCCTACTGGCTTTCTGCAAAATCTGAGACCTCCTCTATGTGTCCGACTGGGGTTGTTTCCCCTTTTTCGACATATCTAACAACCTGCTTTCCTTTATCTCTGGTTGTAATTTGTTTGGGCTTTCTGCATGCCCATGTCATATGTCCTTTTTCGCCACATTTGTGACATGTAGCTTTCTTCTGCCAACACTCTTTTTCTGAGTGCCCTCGTTTCTTACAATAGGAACAGATCTTGGCTTCCTTTATGTCAATGTCCATTGTGTTAGGATCAGCCCAACTTCCTGATGCAACCAGGGGTGGCGCTCTGTATTGCCACTGAGGTCGACTGTTAGGGGCTGGAGCTCGCTCTTTGTATTCTCTTTGTACTGTAGAGAATCCATAAGCCTCATTGGCTTTTTGATAGGCCCTTGCAAGTGCTGTTACCCTTGTTTGGATCTGGTGTAAAGTGGCATTGTCTGGTAACCCTCCATATTGGATTAATTCTCGACCTAATGCTGGGTTGAGATGGTTTTGGAACTGTGAGATTAAGGCCTGATTGTTCCAATCGGTTAGTGAGGTGAGGGAATTGAACTTGATGATGTAGTCCTCTATGATCATTGTTCCCTGCTGTAATTTTAATAGTGCCTCGATGGCCTTTTCTTTGGTCTCTGTTGACATGAAGAATTTGTGCATCTGGGTTTTAAAATCTACCCAGTCTGTGAATGGAAATTGGTGCTCCAGTGGTTGTCTGACCCATGCTTGATCATCATCAGTTGCTTGTCCAGCATTGAGCTGTGCCCAGTCTAGCTCTGAGCTCCACCCTGTCAGGACTGCCCTAGACACAACCGATATGACTCAGAGTTCTGACTTGTTAGGTCAAAGATGATTCGATTTGCTCTGTAGCTATGTCTAGTGACAATAGACTATCTAGAGACTTAAGAGTCTCCTACTGTAAACTACGGCCCTTATATACCGCTCCCCTGGTCTGTGCGCAGGCAGCGCACAGCTAAAGTCCCTCACTGGGGATCAATGCACAGCAGCTTACTCTGCGCCCATCTAACCATTCATGGAGAGTGCCTCCCACACCCAACTCCTGGGTTGTCCGCATGCGGCCTTGCTATTGTTCAAGCTTGTCGGCCGATTCCCATGCACGCCGTACCGTTGACTCGGTACTCCTCGGCGTTCCCATGTCGCCCCTCAGGTGCTGTGCCGCTCATGATTCCTTTCATGGCATAGGCCCATCATCAGGCCGCATCCCTGTCAGCACTCAGTCTTATCCATAGCCGATGCTGACCTAACCACCTTCCTAATAGGGACCGCAGTTTACGTAGGCCATCCTCCTAGAGTCCCATTGCGTAGTCTTGTTCATAGACGTTTGAGTGAGGTAAAATAGATAAAATGAAATGAAAAATATCCTTTGACTCCTCGTGACCGTATCTTCGTTAGTGTCATTGATGTCGTTACTGTAAAGTTGAAAATAAGGGGTATGCTCATAACATCACCCCCCCCTCAAGGCCTCGCGTCCCGAGAGGCTGACGTGGCGGAGTCCACATATCTTGGATCCTCCTTCATCCTGGCGTAAAACGTGGCCAAGCGCATTTGTTGGTCATCAGGCGACAGCCCAGTTTGTTCTGAGTCAATGTCCTCAACGTCTTCAATGGTGGTCTTGTAGTTGACCAATGGTTTTTCTTGGTGTCTTGCGCCTTTAATCCTCCTCTGTCGGTTATCCTCCGACTCGCTGCTTTCCTTAGCAGCCGCTACTGTCCCCTTTTTTAAGATTTTCTTGGCAAGTACCGCCATATCCTTTTCTTGAGCTTTTCGTTCCTCTGCTAGCTCCTCTTCTTCTGTCTTCTGAGGGAAATTAAGCACGGGTTTAGACCGCCCACCGCGCTCCAGGTCTCTGGAGAACGTCCCATCAGTGTCATCAGGCAATTCCATAATTGCCACTCGATCTCCTTTCCAATTGCGCCATCTGCGCTCCATGTTCTCCAGGTATTTTGGCCCAAAACGGCCATCCTCCCATCCAAATAGTCTCTGCTGGTCCTTCCAATGAGTCCCTCGACCCTTCTTGTGCCTTGCTGCACTGGTAGTTTGTTTGGGCGTAGTTGGACTCTTTCTTGGCTTCGTTTCCGTGTACTGGATGTATAATATCCCATCTCGAATGTTTCTTATGAGCTTGGGAGCATCTGGGTTCGCTTTATGGAATTTCTTTACTATGGCGGGTGCATTGACGACATTCTTTACTGGTTCCCAGGTGGCCTCCTCCACCGGATAGTTTTTCCATTTAACGAGGTACTCCAGCCTCACTCTTCCCCTGCTGCTTATTCTGCTTTCCAGGACTTCTTCAACTTCATATTCCCCTTCTTGGGATTCCTCTACCATTTGCGCGTCCTTGCGCGCTGCTGCCTTGGCTTGTTGTTTCGGGAAAACCAGTTCCCTATATGGCTTCAAGAGGACTTCATTGAAGACGTTGTAGACCTTCCATGAGGCCGGAATTTTTAATTTGTATGAGGACTCTCCTACTTTGGCAAGTACTTCCAAAGGTCCAACGAATTTCCCATCCAGTTTTTTCGTGGCTTGAATGACTGGAAGATTCTCAGTACTGAGATATACTTTATCCCCGGGTTTGTATTCATGTGCCTCTCGGTGATGTGCATCATAACGCTCCTTCATAACTTGCGCTGCCTTTTCTAGTGCTAGCTTGGCTTTAGCATGGACTTCTTCTAGTTCCTTTGCTAGCTGTTCAACAGCAACTGCTTTTGGCGCGTAAGTTGGGTCTAGTCCTTTGTTTGGATGTCTTCCATAGTTCATATAGAAAGGGGTGAAGCCGGTAGCAGAGTGAACCCTGTCATTGTGGCAAAATTGAGCCACTGATAGCCAATCCGACCAATTGTCCTGTCGGTTATTGACAAAGATGGTTAAGAACTCTTTTAGTTCTTGGTTTACTCGCTCCGTCTGTCCATCTGTTTGAGGGTGATAGGCCGTTGATCTGTTGGCTTTGATCCCTAACATTCCATATAAATCATTCATAAATTTCGAGGCGAATTGAGGGCCTCAATTGCTAATGACCTTCCTGGGGAGTCCATGCTCCCTGAATACATTATCCCTGAACAGCACTGCTGTTCCTTGTGATGTGATTTCTGAGGTGGTCAGTATGAAGTAGGATTTCTTGGTGAATTGATCTATGATGACCAGAACCATATTATTTCCCTTTGATTCTGGTAACGGTCCTACGAAGTCGACCGAGATGATCTCCCATGGTTCAGAAGGAACCTCGTTGGGTCGCAAGAGTGCTGCTTGGGCAGTCCTGTCTGGCTTTGCTTTCTGACAGGTCTCGCACCCTGGGATGTACCGTTCGATATCTTTTTGCATGTTAGGCCACCAGAAGTTCCTGGTGAGCGACTCCAATGTTTTGGCTACCCCAGAGTGTCCCCACGAGTGATGAATAGCTATGATGTCCTCCCGTAGTGCCGGTACCGCTGGTACATATATGCGTCCTTGCCAGGTGACTAATCCTTTTTCCACCTTGTATTCTCCTCCCGAGATTTCCAGTCCTTTCAATACCTGAGTTTCCCATTGACAACGAGGAACTTCTCTGATGTCTTTGATGATGGCATCTATTGCTCAATCATCATCGAATACTCTGACAAAGAGGTGCTCTTTAAGTAGAATCACTCCTTCGTTGTCATTTTCTCCTTTGCTGTGTCCTGCTCGTCTAGATAGTAGGTCGGCCTTGGTATTGGACTTGCCGCTCCTGTGTTTGATTACGAAGTTGTAATCTTGCAAGTCAGTTACCCATCTCGCCTGACGCCTATTGAGGTTCTGTGCTTTTCGGAAATATGTTAGATTCTGATGATCTGTCAGAACCTCGATGGTTTGCTTTGCTCCTTTAAGGTAATGTGCCCATTCGTAAAAGGTGTGCATTACCGCAAGCATTTCCTTGTCATATATTTCGTAGTTGCGTTCAGCATCATTCAGGGATTTTGAAATAAAGGCCACTGGCTTCCATAATCCGTCCTCTCGTTGCTGCGATAATATCCCTCCGATGGCGAAATCTGAGGCGTCCACCTCCACTCGGAATTGCCCTTCTTCATTGGGGATTCGGAGTACAACTTCTTCTGCTATGGTTGTTTTAAGCCTGTCAAAGGCTTCATCTTGTAGCTGCGTCCACAGCCATTCCTCTTTTCCTGTAAGCCGTGTCAACGGCTTTGCTAGTTTTGCGAAGTCTTTAACAAATCACCGATAGAAGTTAACGAAGCCCAGAAACTGCTGGACTTCCTTTTTACATTTTGGTTTAGGCCAATCAGATACTGCTTTAACCTTAGCCAGATCCATTCGTACTGTGTCCTTCCCAATGATTACCCCCAAAAAGTCTATTTCGTTTTTATCAAAGAAACATTTTTCAGGTTTCAGTGACAGCTTGTGTTTCTCTAATTTTTCGAGTATTCAATTGACATGTCTTGTGTGCTCTTCTTGATTTTTTGAGAACACCAAGATGTCGTCCATGTAGATGACCACCCATCCTTCCGTGATTTCGACTCGGAATATGTCGTTCATCATCATCTGGAAGGTGGCGGGTGAATTTGTGAGGCCAAAGAACATGACCAGTGGTTCGAATAATCCTCTATTTGTTCGGAAAGCGGCTTTCCATTCGTCACCCTCCTTGATCTGGACATTGTTGTATCCCCAACGTATGTCCATTTTAGAGAAGACCTTTGCTTGCGATAGCTGGTCTACAAGTTCTCCTATAAGAGGTAAGGGGTAACGGTTCTTGACTGTCATTTCGTTTAGCTTCCTGTAGTCCTGTATAGGCCTGAGTTTTCCATCCTTCTTTTTGACGAAAAAGAAAGGTGACGCCATTGGTGATTTACTGGCTTGGATCCATCCGGAATCCAAATTCTCTTTCAGGAACTTGTCCAGTTGTTGCTGCTCGTCCCGGTTTAAAGGGTAAATTTTGCAGTCTACCGGAGTCGAACCAGGTATAAGTTTGATGGCATGATCCCATCATCGTCTCAGTGGGAGTTCATCAAAGTTTCTTTTTCAAACACCTTTCGATGCTTTAGGTAATGGTGAGGAACTGCCTCCTTGAGTGTACGCTTCTTTTCTTTTTCTGCCTGTTCTGCTGCTATTTTTGTTGCAGTGGAGGCAAAGGCTCGCACTTGTAATTCGGGTTCTCCGATGTGAACGGCTAGAAGGCGATCTCCTTCCTTCAAACAGTATGAGACGTCGATTTCGTCTTCCGGTTCCTGGACTGATGACGGTTTCCAGCAGGTACCAGGACAACGGTTAAATTCCAAGGACTTCTTTTTCCAATTGATGGTTGGGTTATGATGTTCCAACCAATCGTGTCCCAAGAATAAATCTGTCTTGCTTAGTGTGGCAACGGCACAGTCCATGATCTCTTCATGAGATCCGATGCGTAGTTTGAATTGGACGAAGTACTCCACACTGCCTGATCCGTTTCGAGTGCCATCTGCGTTATACACTGGTATAGGACGTAACAATTTCTTCTTGTTCATCCTGTGTTTTTCAACGAATTCCTCGCTTATACACGAGGCGGTGCATCCCGAATCCAGCAGCATGGTTATGTTAGCAGTTTGACAAGTATCCATGGTAGTGAGCATTCCCTTCAAGTCTAACTCTTGCTTTCCGATCCCTTGTACTACTTTTTCTCGTAAGTGTACTAAATTCCACAGGGCATCGGTTTCTGATAGCACATTTAATTGTTGGACAAGCTTCCCATTCACTTCGTTTACTCGTTTATCGTCTACCCATTGTCGTAGACATCCAATTGCCATTTGTTCATCTTGCTGCCAGATACGTCTTAGTACCCATGGCGGTGTCCATGTTTTTAACCGTTTTTCGGGTTTTGTGCTCATTTCCAGGTTTCTTATACGATGTATGTTCCCACTGCATTCGTAGAGTAAATCATGCATGTTAATTGTGGAATCTTTTGGTACTAATACATCGTTTTTCGAAACTGAACTAGAGGCCAGTGAGACAGAGCATTTGTCTACTGGCTTTCGCCAAAATCCGAGACCTCCTCTATTTTGGCACATCCTTCTGGGGTCGTTTCCCCTGAGCTGCTGCTGCGTCTAATCGCGCTGGTTGCTTGTATGACTTGTTTGCCTTTCTCTCCGGCTGTGATTCTTTTTCTCTCCCAACACCTTTCTGTTGAGTGTCCTTTCTTGCCACAATTGGCACATTCGGGTATTACTCTTTCTCCGAGTTGTGGACATCTCCACTTGGTATGTCCTTCCTTCTGACAGTTATAACACCACAGTTTCGTACGTGGTTTTCTGTCAACGTCCATTGCATTTGGATCTCGATTACTGGTCGTGAATGGAGCCGGCGCTTTATATTGATACTGGGGGTGCGGGTTTGTACTTGGAGTTTGTTCTCGGTACTCCTGATGTGTTTTCGAGAAGCCATAGGTTTCATTGGCTTTTCTATATGCCCGTGCAAGGGCGGTTACCCTTGCTTGTATCTGTTGAAGTGTGGCATTGTCTGCTAATCCTCCATATCGAATAAGGTCCCTTCCAAGGGCTGGGTTAAGGTTGTTTTGGAACTGGGAGATCAAGGCTTGATCATTCCAGTCCGTTAACGATGTAAGGGAATTGAATTTTATAATGTAGTCTTCGACTATCATTGTTCCCTGTCGTAATTTGAGTAGCGCCTCTATTGCTTTTTCTTTGGTCTCGGTAGACATAAAGAACTCGTGCATCTGATTTTTGAAATCAGTCCAGTCCGTGAATGGGAACTGGTTGTTTAGCGGCCATCACACCCATGCTTGGTCATCTTCTGTGGACTCTCTGGCATTTAATTGTGCCCAGTCGAGGTTGGAATCCCAACCGTTGTTATCGATTTTATTCTGGTATTCTTGTAATGCCTCCTGGAAGGCTTTGAGCTTTACTCCACTCCAGTCCATGGCTCGGTCACCTTTGCCTCCTTTCATGCGGTATAGGCAAATCAAGATTTTTCTTTTTTCATCAATCTCTCTTGCCAGCATGAAATAGGTTTCCATCTGACGTAACCATCCGTCTACTGTTCGAGGATCTCCTTGGTAGTAGTCTGGCATTTCTGCCTTTGTAAGAGGTCCTGGTTCAGGACGACTACTCTGTTGGTACTCATTGATGATGGTGACAAGGGCTTGCCCTGCGCTGGTAATGGCTTGTTGTCTTGCCTCTGCCTGACAGTGAATCTCATTTTCCCGTGCTGCTACTGCTGCAGCAGGTTGTGTATCTGGGAGAGATTCCAACATTTTGGAGTCCATCCAATAATTTCTCCATCCTAACACTGCATGGTAGGTTTGAGTGATCATATCCACAGTTAACCTGAACGGTCCTGCTCCGATTTTGTAATGTCCCATGCCTTTTCGATTTAGATCTTCAATATGGAACCATCCTTCTGTGTTACTGTTGTATTTTTCGACATGTAACATAGTTTGATGGGAGTAGGACTTTCGAATGATGGTAGTAACATTTTTGTCTCGGAGGTTCTTGTCCCAGTTGCAGATTTCTTGCAACTGCGGATAGGCCAGCCATATGAATTCGTCCCAGAATTCCTTTTTGATTAATACCAAGTAACAATATCCTGGTATATCTGGGTTTAATCCGCTGTGGTCCCATGACATTCTTGGATAGGGATAAGGAAGCCATGATTCTTTTTCGACATTCCTTCTCCACTGATCGATTTGTCATTTCTTATGGGCATCATTTGCCCCTTGAGGATATTCCTCTGCTGATAGCCAGTCCGCCGTGGTGGGAACTCCACCATTCCAGTGTGCTGCATCCCCACCGGCATTGATGATTTTGGCTTTACTTTCCCCTCCAGCTAGTGCTGCCGCTGCATATGATCGCGCTGGTTGCACTACTGGTTTTGGTTTAACGAATGCCGGGTATGTTCGTCCGGCTGTCTGGTTTATTGCCTCTTGTTTCCTCATCCACTTGGCATAACGGGTGGCTCATATGTTGCCATTTATTGCGTGCATCCACGCATTCCAGTCCTCGTGGCTCATTGTCATTCCTTCATGTTCATATAATTCTTGAACATGGTGAGTGCACTGTAGTCGTTCGATGGCTATTTTATATCGTCGGATTGCTTTATCCCCGTTGTTGATCAACATTAGCCATTGGTTATATTTTGACGACATAAGGGCAAGCCAAATAGGATTAGAGGTGTCGCCTTTGTATTGGTCCTCTAATAGTTGTATGAGAGTCTGATACTCTCATTCTGCCTTGCGCATTGCGCGCTCCGCTCGTAACACAGCTTTGCTTGCTGCTCGTTCCATCAGAAGGGCCTCCCATGCTTCCTTCTGTTCGAGCTCTTGCTGGAGCTCTCTTTCTCGTAATAATTGTTGCGCCTCGGCGCATTCCCTCTTCCGCTCATTTTTGTGGTATTGCCAGTATAGCCTGACGTGATTGTCATGTCGGCATACAATGGTTTTGCCGATAAAAGTTGGTGTCCTAGTTAGGACGGGTTCGATAGAGTTGGCCCAGTCCGCCTCAAAGATCTGACCGATCTCCAAGAGTGTCGCCTGGGCATGTGGGAGGATGTGCTGAAAGTAGCAGTTCATTTTGTGATGAGGGATGATAAGTTGTTCCTGTAAAATAATCTTCAACCAAGTTCAGGCCCTCCACTGACACTTGATCTGTTCGTGCGGCAGTCGAATATCCACGCCTGTCGATGATGCCTCTTGGGAAACAAGAGGGTTGTTGTCTGCAGTGTTGTGGGTCCGCAAGCTATCAAAATACGTGTGCCTGGCAATTCGCCTCTCTATCTTTGTGCCAAGTTATCAACCCAAAATCAGGTAGGGTTGCTTGTACAGGGAGTGTGTGAGGAACTTTGTATCAGCCTTGATACACAACGTAAATCAAATTTCTTCGCTCGTTCCTGAGCTCTTCGGAAATAGCAGTGTACTATACCCGGGGCGTGTCTGTGGTCTCCTGCCTACGCTCTCCCAGTGCACTAGTACTCTCTCCTGCTACTTTGTGTAGACTACCCAAGTAGGGTTTGTTGCCAGGCCCCTGTGGGCATATTGAGGACACTTAAACAGTGCCCGTTGACAGTAGATGGTGTTGTTGATGTCGATGTCGCCAACGGTTCCAGGATAATCGGATTACAACCGTCAAAGAAAAACTAGGCCACTGATTGTCAGGAGCAACTACGAGCGACGTGCTCGGTGCTGGACAGCACAGTGGGGTAGAGAGTAAAGTCTCTAGATTATGTCAGGACTGCCCTAGACACAACCTATACGACTCAGAGTTCTGACTTGTTAGGTCAAAGACGATTCGATTTGCTCTGTAGCTATGTCTAGTGACAATAGACTATCTAGAGACTTAAGAGTCTCCTACTGTAAACTATGGCCCTTATATACCGCTCCCCTGGTCTGTGCGCAGGCAGCGCACAGCTAAAGTCCCTCACTGGGGATCAATGCGCAGCAGCTTACTCTGTGCCCATCTAACCATTCATGGAGAGTTCCTCCCACACCCAACTCCTGGGTTGTCCGCATGCAGCCTTGCTATTGTTCAAGCTTGTCGGCCAATTCCCATGCACACCGTACTGTTGACTTGGTACTCCTCGGCATTCCCATGTCGCCCCTCAGGTGCCGTGCCGCTCATGATTCCTTTCATGGCATAGGCCCATCATCGGGCCGCATCCCTGTCAGCACTTGGTCTTATCCATAGCCGATGCTGACCTAACCACCTTCCTAATAGGGACCGCAGTTTACGTAGGCCATCCTCCTAGAGTCCCATTGCGTAGTCTTGTTCATAGACGTTTGAGCGAGGTAAAATAGATAAAAAGAAATGAAAAATATCCTTCGACTCCTCGTGACCATATCTTCGTTAGTGTCATTGATGTTGTTACTGTAAAGTTGAAAATAAGGGGTATGCTCATAACACACCCACTAATGTCCTGTTTATCCTGAAACTCTTGTTGTGCTTCTTGGAAGGCTTTGAGTTTCACTCCACTCCAGTCTGCCGCCCTATTTCCCTTTCCGCCTTTGATCCTGTATAGGCAGATCGAGACTTTCCGAAGATCTTTGGTTTCGTTTGCCAACATGAAGTAGGTTTCCATTTGATGCAACCATCCGTCAACTGTTCTGGGATCCCCTTGATAAAAATCAGGCATCTCTGCCTTTGTGAGAGGCCCCGGCTCTCAACGGTTTGACCACTGGTACTTGTTGATCATGGCTGCTAGAGCCTGCCCTGCACTGGTAATGGCTCTCTGTCTCTCCTCTTGCTGTCGGGTGATCTCATCTTCCCATGCTGCTACTGCTGCAGCCAGTTGTGTAGTGGGCAGAGGTTCGAGGGTCTGTGTATCTTGCCAGTGCTCCCTCCATCCCAATACGGCATGGTAGGTGTGCATGATCATGTCGACTGTGAGTCGGAAGGTTCCAACACCAACTCAGTGTGACCCATATCCTTGCCACATCATGCTTTCATCCATGGCCATCTGCCTGGTTCTCCCGAGACTCGGACACAATGCCACATGCAGTTGCATCCTTTCATCTGTCTCCAATATATGGGTTGGTATTCATCCATGAGTTCCGGATCCCATCCATAAATCTCTCTGATGGTTGGATATGCCGGCCATTTATAGGCATTCCAGTACTGTTGTTTTACCAACCAGAGGTAGCAGTATCCAGGGTGTTTCAGATGTAGTTTATTCTGTGCCTGTTCTGAGAGCCCTGGTCATTCATTTCATAGGCATGGATCAATTTCTACCAGAGCTGCCACTGCGTCAGAGCATGCTGGTTGCTCTAGCATTTCTTCTCCATTGTCTTCCCTTAGGCTTAAACGGGATCCATTATTTGTTCTGCTCCAACTCGGAGTTCTTTATGACCACTGGTGAAAAGTATTTCCACCATGTCCCATCCATTGACATCGGTCGTGTTTAGGCCTACGTGCAATACATCTTCCCTTTCAGTAGTAGTCCACCTTGTATGAACTCCTTTGTTTTGGAACTTTGTTTCCATATCCCAGATTGCTTTAATAGTTGGATATGCTGGCCATTCATACTTGTTCCAGTACTCTGGCTTTATAAGGCTGAGGTAACAGAATCCCAGTACTGACGGCATGAGTTGTTTGGGTATGGGCCCCATATGAATGGTCCACCAGAACCCCGGTGAGATATTTCCATTCATGGCATGCATCCATGCATTCCAATCTTCATGACTCATAGTCATGCCCTCATGCTCATACAGTTCTTGTATGTGGTGTGCACACTGTAATTTGTTGATAGCTACCCAGTAATGTTGGATAGCTTTGTCGACATTGTTAATCAACATGAGCCACTGGTTATATTTCGATGATACCAGGGTTAGCCAGATCGGGTGGGAGGTGTTGCCTTTGTATTGGACCTCTAATAACTCTATGAGGGTCTGGTATTCCCTTTCTGCTTTTCACATGGCACACTCTGCTCGCAAGACTGCACGAGTGGCTGCCCATTCCATAAGTAAAGCCTCCCAGGCTTCCTTCTGTTCCAACTCCTGTTTGGCTTCTTGTTGCCTAAGGAGTGCCTGCGCTTGTGTGCGTTTGAGTCATTGTGACTCCTTCCGGTGTTTCCAATACAACTGGTGATGAGCATCATTCCAAGCTAGGGGTGTATAGGAGTCATCTGCAGGTATTCTGCAATAGCAACAAGCAACTCCGCACAATTCCGTGCAATTCCGCACAACTCCGCATTTTTCCACAGTAAGGAAAGCATTGCCCACAACCAATGATCAAGTTGTATCCCATGTATGCCATCCAGACCCAGTGCCAGTCGGTTGTTTGCACCTGAAGTCAGCACCACATTGGCCGAGTCGCATGAAAATCGTCAGCTGGCACAGCTTAGTTCACTGGAGAAGGGACTGCGCCATCAAGCCACATCTGTGTTAGGAAGATCTACAGTCCAAGATCCAAGAGCCACGTCATCCATAGCGACACACCAACGCAGCAGAATAGGACCCTAGCAGACAAATAAAGCCATCGGCCAATGATCAGATATGGTATAGACCAGTCAGGTCCACAGAATATCAAGAACAGGGCCACGTCAAGTCAGATGAACCCCGGAGTTGCCGCGCATGGCAATCAGGCAAGTCTATTTCAAGGCAACGAGTCTATTAGCATCCCACACAGGATTGTGGTATTGGTTCCCACTGCGGCACTCATATTCCACCATCGTGTCCCTCAGCTAGCCCCATCACGAGAAGACCTTCAAGACAGATTTGGATATATGGTTGCGAGGAGAAATTTTACAAGTGATATTTCATTATCTAGAGTAGAAAATCGTATATAAAGCCCATGTACAATTAACATACTAGCCTAGTACCAGATTAGATCCCAGAATACAGTATCCCTTCGAGCCTCCTTTTTTAGTCTCGCCCTCCTTGTCTCACTCACATCTTGAGTCACATTGCACTCTGCGTCCCATGTTTGCCATCATTACACATGAGTGTGCTAAAGCGTGATTATCTGCAAACTCTGCAATTCCACGCATAGTAGCATTGTCACAGAGTGCCCTGGAGTTGATGGGAATCCTTTCACGACCTCACACCTCTCCTCCTCCCTATTTCTAATAGTGGAGTGAACTTATCACCAGACGTGATTGTCATATCGGCAGATGACAGTATCCCCAATAAATTCTCTAGGTCCTATCTCGACTGTGTCGCTGATGGTAACCCAGTCCACCTCGAAGATGCACCCAATCTCCGAGAGTGTCACCTGGGTGTGGGGTAAGATGTATGTGAATGTGCACTGCATTGTGCCTGATTGTAAATTCTGCTGTAAAAAACCTTCAACCAATTTCAGGCCCTCCACTGACAATTGGTCCATTCTATTGGCTGTCCAGTTTGGAATCCGCACCTGTCGATGATGCCCCTTGGGAAACAAGAGGGTTACTGTCTGCAGTGTCGTGGGTCCACAAGCTATCAAAATATGTGTGCCCAGCAATTCACCTCTCTATCTTTGTGCCAAGTTATCAACCCAAAATCAGGTAGGGTTGCTTGTACAGGGAGTATGAGAGGAACTTGGTATCAGCCTTGATACACAACGTAAATTGAGTGTCTTCACTCGTTCCTGAGCTTTTCGGCAATAACAGTGTACTACACCTGGGGCACATCTATGGTCTCCTGCCTACGCTCTCCCAGCAATGCTAGTACTCTTGTCTGTTACTGTGTGTAGCCACCCAAGTAGGGTATTGAGGATCACTCATTCGTGACCCATTGACAGTATGTGTTTCATAGTCGATGTCACCTGGAGAGGTCGCGGGCTGTGCGGTTACTACCTCTCAGATATGAAACTAGGCCATTGGCACTGTGAGCAATGACGAGCAAGGCATGCTCGGTGCTGTAAGACCAATGGGGTAGAGATGTAAAGACTCTAGATTATGTTAGGACTGCTCCTAAACACAACCAAAGACTTATGAGAAGGGAGGCTTGTTAGGCCAAAGACAAGACATTTGCTCTGTAGCTGTGTCTAGTGAACACAAAACTATCTAGAGTCTTAGGGACTTGCTACCTAAGACAACAACCCTTATATACCTCTCTCCTGGTCTGTGCGCAGACAGCACGCAGCTAAAGTCCCTCAAGCTGGGATCAATGCGCAGCAGCTGACCTGCATCCATCTGACCATACCTGGAGCTATCCTCCCACACCAACACACTGTCCTTCCATATCCAGCCATGCTATTGTCTTGCATCTTGGCCAATTCCCATGTCGCCCCTCAGGTGCCATTCAGCATATGTATCTGTCATAGCCTAGGCCCATCATCGGGCTGTTGTCCCAGTCAGCACTTGGTATATCCCATAACCAATGCTGACCTAACCACCTCCCTTATTGTTGAATAAATAATGATCTGGAGCATTGAGTATTGAACTCATAGCTTCATATATTATATTGTTATTTATGAATGCTCACTAAATCACAAATATAATCTGATATTTGTACACTGTTGACACTTTTATAGTGTTTGACAGATATTATAGAGTTTCATCCCAGGAACGGTATGAAACGACAGCGTGTGAGAACACAATGCATGAAACATGCTTCACACGTCAAGTATTGACAGATTGCTGTAGAATGCGCAGCAATATGACACCATGCGCAGCAGGTATGGTGCAATGCGCAGCAGGAAGCTGCGCATTACTAGAAATAGGTATATTAGATGTAGTTACATGTGATTCCTGTAACTGTATATAAGCAGTGCCCTTTGCACTGCTGAAAATTATCTCCTGTTCTATTGCATAGTTGAGCCCTAGCTCCTAAGCGTTCTAAACAGTACTCAGTAAGTCCCCTCGCTTACTAAGCCTCGCTCTGCGCTGCCGTTGCTCGTTTCAACACTTATAAGGGTTGCTGTCCTAACATAGCCAGTCCCTGTAACCATGGGATTGCCTAAGTCCTGTATCTATACGTTTGAGTGCAAATGAAAAGATAAAAAGAAAAGAAAAATATATCCCGACTCCTCTTGTCCATATCTTCGTGAGTGTCATTGACATCATTACTGTGAAAATTGAATAGAGTGGGTTATGCTCATAACACTTACAGGATTACAATTTTGTAATCAAACATAGAAGTGGAAAGTCCAACACCAAGGCGGACTTGTTATCCTGACGGGTGGGGCATGCCCGAGGAGAAAATGATAATGAAGGAGTAGTTCTGTTAAAAGAACATCTTTTTATACAGACACAGGTGTACAATGATGATCACGCATTGGATGACATTATGAAAGATATCAAAGAAGTGCCCAAGTGGTCAAAGGCCTTGAAAAAGTAGGAGGCGATTACAAGTTGGAAAAAGGACTTGTCACCTGGAAAGGAAGAGTCTATGTACCAGCAGTTGTGGCATTGCATGAGGATATTATTGCAATCCACCATTCTTGGGGACACTCAGGGGTTGCAAAGACATTGGAGTCTTTGACACGAAACTTTTGGTGGCCAAATATGCACAAGGACATTGAGTGTTACATTCTGGGTTGCAAAACTTGCCAGAAGGCGAAACCGGACAGACAGGCATGTGCAGCACCATTACAACCAAACAAGGTTCCTTCTGAACCATGGGAAGTGATATTGGTGGACTTTATTGGACCATTGCCAGAGTCAAAGGGCAATGACATGATTTTGGTGATAGTAGATAGGTTCACCAAGAAGTCATACTTCTTACCCACCACAATGGTGATCACCTCACAAGGAATGGCGGTTCTTTATAGAGATAATGTGTTCCAGGAGCATGGTCTCCCAAGGAAAGTAATCAGTGACAGGGGACCCCAGTTCACATCCAAGTTCATGGACAACTTATATGGGATGTTAGGGATCAAGGCCAACTGATCAATGGCCTACCACCCTCAAACAGATTGTTAGGACTGCTCCTAAACACAACCCAAAGACTCAGAGAGATGGCTTGTTAGGCCAAAGGTAAGACAAATGCTCTATAGCTGTGTCTAGTGAACACAAAACTATCTAGAGTCTTAGGGACTTGCTACCTAAGACAACAACCCTTATATACCTGCTCCCTGGTCTATGCACAGACAGCGTGCAGCTAAAGTCCCTCACAATAGAGACAATGCACAGCAACCAAGTCTGCGCCCATATGACCATACCTGGGATCATCCTCCCACACCAACATACTGTCTCCCTGTATATGGCAGTGTCTTATTGTCTCTGCACTTGGCCATTTCCCATGTCACCCCTCAGGTGCCATTTGGCCTATGTATCCATTATAGCCTAGGCCCATCATTGGGCCATTGTCCAAGTCGGCACTCAGTATATCCCATAACTGGTGCTGACCTAACCACCTTCCTTATAAGGGTTGCAGTCCTAACATAGCCAACCCCTGCAACTGTGATATTGCCTAAGTCTTGTATCTATACATTTGAGTTCAAAGAAAAAGATAAAAAGAAAAGAAAAATATAATCCGACTCCCCAAGTCCATATCTTCATAAGTGTCATTGACGTCGTTACTGTGAAAATTGTCTGGAGTGAGTTATGCTCATAACACAGATGGACAGACAGAATGGGTGAATCAGGAAGTAAAGGAATTCCTGACTATGTTCATGAACAATTGACAAGACAACTGGAGCGACTGGTTGTCCATGGTGCAATTCTGCCACAATGATCAAGTTCACTCAGCGACAGGATTCACCCCATTCTTTATGAATTATGGATGACACCCCAACAAGGGGTTGGACCCTACCTATGTGCCAAAGGCAGTAGCAGTAGAACAGTTGGCAAAAGAGATTGAAGATGTACATACCAAAGCAAAAAAGGCATTGGAAAAAGCCACTCAGATTATGAAAGAGTGCTATGATCCCCATCATCAAGTGGCACAAGAATATAAACCAGGAGACAAGGTTTATCTCAGTACAGAAAATCTACCAGTTATCCAAGCAACCAAGAAGCTCAATGGAAAATTTGTTGGTCCATTAGAAGTCCTCGCCAAAGTTGGCAAGTCATCTTATAAATTAAAAATCCCACAAAGTCTTGTTGAAACTGTATAGGGAACTGGAGTTTCCCAGACAGAAGCAAAAGGCAGCAGCATGCAAGGATGCACAAATGGTGGAAGAGTCCCAGGAGGGTGGGTATGAAGTGGAAGAGATTATGGACAGTCGCATCAGCAGATGTGGAGGAGGGAAGTTGGAGTACCTCATAAAATGGAAAAATTACCCAGTAGAGGAGTCAACCTGGGAGTCAGCAGAAAATGTGGCCAATACACTGGCCAAAGTAAAAAGTTTCATAGGGAGAACCCCAATGCTCCACAACATGTATGGGCTGTAGGAACAAAGCCTCCCCTTTACAGAAACTTTGCAAAAACACAGGGACAGAAGAAACTATTTGGATGGGAGGATGGGTGCTTTGGATGTGAGTACCTCGAGAATATGGAATGCAGATGGTGAAATTGGAAAGGCAGCCAGGCAGCAGTGCAGGAACTGCCTGACAATACTGATGGGATGTTCTCCAGAGATCTGGAGCACAGTGGGCAGGTGAAACCCATGCTCAATTTCCCAGAAGATGGAAGTAGGGAACCAGAGGAGGAGCAGATAGCTCATGAAAAAGACACTGAGTGTCTTAGGAAGAAAATCCTAAATAAAAATACAAAAAAGCAAGAGGCTGCTAAAGAGAGCAGCGAGTCAGAAGAGGACCAGCAGAAATGGTTAAAGGGCATTGCATGCCCTGAAAAGAAATTGATCCAGTGGAAAACCACTGTTGAGGAAATCAAGGATGAAGGTTCAGAAAAGATGGGACTCATGCCTGAGGAGAGGGATGAATGGTTGGACCGCTTTTGTAAAAAAATGAAAAGAGATCCACACTATGTGGATGCAGAAATGTCAGCCTCTTGGGACACAAGGCCTTGAGGAGAGGGACATGTTATGAGCAGAAATTTCATTTTTTCAGTAACAACATCAGTATGACTTATGAAGACATGGACTAGAGGAGGCTGGGGATATTTTTCATTTCTTTTGATCTTTTTATCTGCACTCAGATGTTTAGAGATGAGACTCAGGTGATACTATGGTTGCAGGACTTGGCTATGTTAGGACTGCAGCCCATATATGGAAGGAAGTTAGGTCAGCATTGGCTATGGGACAGACCAAGTGCTGACTAGGACAACACCCTGATGATGAGCCTAAGCCATGAAGGGAATCATGAGTGGAACAGCATCTGAGGGGTGACATGGGAATACCTAAAGGTACCAAGGGAACAGTACTGGTGTTCATGGGAATGGTTGAGGTGCCAGGACAATAGCATGGCCATATATGGGAGAGACAGTGTGTGGGTGTGAGAGGAATACTTCAGAGATGGTTATATGGGTGCAGCCTGGCTGCTGCACATTGATCCCTATGGTGAGTGACTTTAGCTTCGCACCAATTGCACACAGACCAGGGAGTTGGTATATAAGGGCTGTAGTCTTAGGTAGTCAGCCCCTAAGACTCTAGATAGTTTTGTGTTCACTAGACACAGCTACAGAGTAAACTTCTTGTCTTTGGCCTAACAAGCCATCCCCCTCTAAGTCTTTTAGGTTGTGTTTAGGAGCAGTCCTAACAGCTCTGGGACTGGTGATGACAATCTATCTGCTAAGGATTGTGACTCAGTTTCTCTCATGTAATGATGAACTCCATTGACAGGCATTATGTCATAGTGCAGACAAAGACAGGTTACTCAAATCCAAGCTGGTCACTGCTCTTTATAGCTCTGTCAATGCCATAGTGAATTGTGCCTAAATAATTATCTCTGTGCTGGCAATATTCTGCTGTGAACCTTGGATACCTGCTCTTGAATTTACTCCTGATCATTCCATTCAATCTTGTACCTCAGATCCAGGTTGCAGGTTATGCAATTTAAAAGCAATTTCAAATGGCCACTTTGAGGCTACCTGATGTCTCATGAGTGCTCACATTGAACTTGAAGTATCGATACTGCGCACTTTTGATGAAACCAAGAGCTCAAACTGCCTCGTTTAACATTGCACTTTGTGAAATGGTCCCAGATTTTGCTTGAGATCCAGTCCAGCCAGGTAGCACACTCGTCACTGCTGTAAAAAATCTTCAAACTATTTCAGGCCTCCACTGACAATAGTTCCATTCATACTGCCTCTGTGCCTCTCATTATAACACCTTGGTTTCCCCAAGGGATAGTGTCTGCTGTGTCATGGGTCTGCAAGCTACCAGATGTGTGTGCCCAGCAATTCACCTCACTCTCCTTGTGCCTAGTTATCAAGTGCGCAGCAAATTTTGCACTTGCTAGTACAGAGGGTATGTGTGGACTTTGTATCAGCCTTGATATGCAGCACAAATGGGTCGATTCTCTTGTTCCTGAGTTTTTCGGCAGCAATGGTGTACTATACCTGGGGCACATCTGTGGACTCCTGCCCACACTCTCCTGGCAATACTTACTGCTATATATATGTAATTTGGAATGTCAAGGCACAGATGACAAATTCTTCTGAATAGAAATGGAAAAGCCCATGAGGCAAGGGCACTGCCCCACCTAATCCAACAGGCAACATGAAACACAATACTCCACATATTTCAAATAAGAGATGAATCTGAAAATAAATCACCAATGTCTACACCTGGTGTCTCCAGGCTTCAGTTGGATATGTATATGGTCAGAGGGACTTTATCAATCTTCTGAGATCATGATGAAAGGAGGGTGCTGGGCACAACAAGGAATGGCATTGTTATTGCTTGTTTTTGAGAGAGATCAATCCTGTTTGAGGGGTCATTTTCACACATGAGAAGGTCCTGGCTGGAGATCCTGCATGTCAGAGTGGTGTTCAAGTTCTGGAGGGAGGGAGCAGCATGCCAAGTTGTTGTACAAGGGAGAATGCAATGGGCTGGAACTAGAAATGGATATAAGTGCCCTTGACAGTCAAGTGGGGTATAGTGGTTGATGTTGCATCCAATAACAAGGTAGGGTCCTCCTTCATCAATTTGTACATCCCATATGTCAGCACAGACTTCAATAGATACCTTCCAAGCCAACTGTCCAATGCTGACTTCTGCTCCCAAGGTGGAGGGTCTAACTGGTTCAAGACACTTGTGTAATGTTAAAAGGGGTCCTCCCATGGGAATCCTGCCTCGAGTACCATTATTAATGTCATGTCCCTGCATAATTCTACATGATCATCCATGTAAATGGAAGCTGGGGGGGGTGTGATGTAAATTCATCATCTGTAGGTGAAACAGGCCAGGAGAACACAATGCTGTATTCAACCATGACACACCACACTTGGGCCAATAAATAGGATGGCCCTTACTCTCTGCATCAAAACCCATCCAGTGGCCTTCTAGTGCATGTGCACTAAGCTTCCTAGATGATGTGTCATGGACCCAGACAGAACTTCCTCATAACAGTAAGACTGTAAGGCTTGGCCACTCCCTATTCAACAATTCATAGGGCATCATACCAGCAGGCAACACACACACATCCACAATCAGTTTTTTTCAAGTACATGGCATAGAGCCTTGCCCTAAATAAATCCAGTGACTGTGTGGTGATCATCATGGCACAGACCTTTTTATCAAAGTGCACTTAAGACACTCCATGATCCCATTCTCCTCAGGTGTGTCATGGATGGTCAGCTTGCACTCAGTACAATGTAAGTACAAGTAGGTCTTAAATGTGTTGCTAAGGTATTCACCACCACAGTCAACATCCAGGCACTTGATTTCAACATCCATATGGGTGCACACCCATGTGGCAAAGGAGCAGTATGAGTTGAAGGTGTCAGATTTGACCTTCAGTAAGTACAATGTTGTCAATCTTGACCAATTATCTGTAAAACTGATGTAGTAGTGTTGTTGGCATAGAGTTTGAACCAGACTCAGTCCCCAGAGGTCCAAATGGATCTTATCACCAAAATTGGGACAACATTCAGTCTCACATTGCTTAGGAACACCCTTCCACATGGATTTTGCCAGTGTACAAGCTTGGTGCTTGAAATCCCCACCAGCATCAGTGAGTTCAGGACAGCATCTGTACCTGCATGCCACATGTGGTTGTGCAACTCCTGAAGACTTTTCTGCACCACTCGTGTGCTCAGTGTGGCAAAGGCCACTGGTCATGGGGATAATACTGACAATCCACCCATTGCTATGACATATGTATAACACACTTGCCATGTCCAAAGGTGCTCATGAATCCCATGTCATCAATACAGCTTATGGATATCAGATTTAAACTGATAGCAGGGGTATACAGGACTTGGGTAAGTCTGATCCTGTACATCTTCTTGCTGTTTGGGACTGGGATCATCATATCTCCAAGTCCAAAAGCCTTGAAGGCTTCTGTATCTGTGGCCATCAAACTGTACAGTGGGATTTCCTGAAAATCTATGAAATCGCCTCAGTAATGTGACATGTGATGACTCATGCCTGAGTCATACAAGTCCCAACAACAAGTGTCTTCACTGGCATCAACTGTTTATGCTAAGGCCACAGCTGATAGTGGTATGATGGCATTACACATGTCCTCAGGTATGTCATCCAAGCTTTCTTTACTATCCTCACTATGGAACAAATAGGTGTTGGGACCAGTGTCAGCTACAAAGTGGACCAGACACCATCAGAAACTTCTTCAATAGCAGCAACATTGGCAGTATGATAGGGATGTGGGTTTGAGTTGGAGCCAGAAGGTTTTGACTGGGAACTGCTCAACTGTGCATTCTGCATATTCTAATTCTTCTTCTCAGCTGTATCCTTCTCATTCTTGGAATCTTCTTCAGCAGCAAGCATCCTACCTATGCCTCTTGCCACCACAATTCCAGCACTCCCCTGGATGTCAGCAACCACCACATTGATGATGCCCACCACCACCAGTGCTTGCACCTGGTTTCTTGCTACAAACCTCCACCACAGCCACCCCATAACCACCAGAAGAGGCACTCCCCAGCTTTGCCTTCATCTCAGTTCCACAATGGTCCCACTCATTGATGACCAGCTGGATCAGATACTTGAGCTCAAGGTCGTATGCATCAGAGCCATCCATACCACTCAACAGTGCCAAAGCAGATGTGCTGCTTTACAATGCCATAGCCTTGCCCTTCAACATCAAAGTCATAAGCTTCAGGTTCACAGAAACTTGTGCAACAAACGAGATTCCCAGAGGTACAAAATTGATTATTAGCATCTGGTAGTCATCATTGCTAACAGGTACTCCAGTATTCAACAAGGTCTCATACTTCATCTGGATACAGTTGAACTCAGACCACAGGTTAGCACTCTCCTGGTAGCACATGTCCATGAATTCAGAATGTAAGTTTGACCTCATGATCATACTTTTCTGGGTGAATTCAATGGTGAGTGCTGACCACATGTCCACAACAGATGCCTTGTGGATATATTTTGTGTAGATGGAATCTGGGAGTTTTTGGGTAAGCAAATACATTGCCAGCTCTTCCTTTCATCCCAAGCACTGATGAATTGTGTTTCCATAGATGTCATGGCATCAGCTTTAGCAGGAACTGGGCATGCACTTGAACTGTCAAAGTACACCCATACCTTTTCTCTGCAATCATAAAACCTGCATCTCACTGTGTGCTTACTATTTCTACAAGGAAGTGATACACTAGCTACCTGAGAAAGGAAAGGTGAAGGTAACTAAAGAAATGGAAATAGGATCCTTGTAACTAATGCACAACTGATTGTGTTGTGGAAGGTGAAACATGTAATAAAGAGGAAAAGGTAATGTTGTAACAGGGTGTGCATGTGGTAAAGAATAAGTAACATGTGAATAAGGTGACATAGACAAGTGAAAGAGAAGCATCATAATGAGAAAAACATACTGCATAGGGTTGCTTGCATAAAACATAGGTGCATAATTGAGGCAAGATTGTAACAAAGGTCAATCACATGATGTTAAAGACAATGAGGAGAAGAGGCAATCAGGATCACTCTGAGTGGAGGTTATACTCATATCAGTTGGAACTGAGTACCTACTGTTGACATACATTAGAGAACAATAAGAAACAATAGTTATGCTGGAAAAGGAAAGGTGAAAGTAACTATGGAATTGGAGATAGCATCCATGTAACCAGTGCACAGCATATGAGTAGTTAAGGGATGAAATGAGTAAGGAAAAGGTAGTAACACTGTAACAACATAACCATAACAGGACAGCAACCAAGAGAAGAAGATGCTTGTAAAATAGGCATTGGCATATTGCTCACATTCAGTACATACATGATAACTTGATAACTGGCATCACTGAAAAGAATTAGGGAAGGAAGAAAGAAGTGGGAGTGGAGAGGGAAGACATGAATGATAGCAAGGCAGAGTGTACCCAAACAGAGACTCCATAGGTCTTCATTCTATAGCCTCTTCAATAACTGTATGATTATCCTTGTTGATTCCTCTTCTTGACTTGTAACAATGACAGAAGGTGTTCTGTGCCCTAGATATACATCTCTGCTGAGTTGGTCCCATACCTCCTGGAATTCACATCTAAACTTTTGGAGCAAGGGTAGTGCCAATTCATAAATTTGAATTGATGAGTCACTTTTCAAGCTGTCCTGACCCGAAAATGGATCACTAGCAGCTGCAGATATCTAGTGTGAATGGTTAGCCTTGATTCATGTTTTCAAACATGAAACATACAATCTGTATAGCCTTCCCTACTGTCTCAATTGAGAGGCCATGAACTGGTAAAGCTTCATCCAATCGACTGGCACTACCTCCAAACAGAACTGCACCAAGCACTGGAATTAACAGGTGATGGTGACCTTGGTTAAGCTTCCACTTGAATGAACTTTTACTTCTGCATTTGAAAACAGTCCACTCACAATATGGTTAAAAAAGGGCAGTACATCTTCCTCTTGTGTAACTCCAATGGATTGTCTGACAACAAAAAAAGCCTCTTCCAGGTGTGCATCTTTGACCTCCTTTTGAAACAATATTGAACCATCTACCAGAGGAATCCAGAAAGGCGTAGCCATAGGGTGATCAATTCCTAACAAGGCTTGCCATATTTGACTGATTGCAAGAAGGCATGCACTTTGCTCTACAGTCATATCTTGCCAATCAGGGGGAAACCCACATATATTACCATACTGATGTAGTTCTGTAAGTGGAGTCACAATATGGTGAAATAACTGAGGGACTGCATCTCTAAAAACTGCCTGGGTTGCCTGCCTAGCTAACAGAGGGGTTAATGGAATGCCAACTATCATCTTTGTGAACTTCTGCAAGACTTCAGATACATAGGAGCCATTCCATGGAGAGCCAAAGAGGTTTTTATTGTCATGGGGTAGGGAATGCACCCAAAGAGTTGTTTTGTGCAAAGATGCTTCAAGTTCAAGTTCTTCAAGAAGTCTACAAGTTATGGGTCGAATAACATATAAATAGAAAGTGAGGAAGGGACACAGTTTCTTTGGAAAGGCAAGGAGGGTGGGGGCTACATTTATTCCACGTTGCTTCGCTTTGGGGTGGCTAACAATAACTGTTCCATCATTGAGAACCCAGACATTTCTATTCTGTGTTTCAGAACAGTCATAATTAATTGAAGCCAACTGCCATCCACGAAGTGAAACACCACAGGCAAGACAAATGATACAGGCCAGAGCCTCCAGGGCAGTTTTCTCTCTCTGCAACCACATGTTTACTTCATCAACATTTTTGTCCAACATATCAAGGCATCTATTCTGAATGTTTGTCATCCAGACCTGATTGGAAGTTTGTCTGTGAGGAGCCAATCTTATTTTTTCATCTTTAATGGGTTGCTTGACAAATTCATCCATAAATAGGTTGTTAGGAATTGGCAAAGAGTTGATTGCCTTCTTAAAGGTTTCCATTGCCATCTCACAAGCAGTGGACCATTTCCTCATATCTAGACATTGGTTCAGCAATCCATTTCTTCCAAATTTCCATCTATAACCATCATCCAATGATGTAAATTGCATTGAGCCCACAGCTTCATAAGCATCAGTGTTGGCATGGCTCCAGACATAATAAAGACAAGAGAGTGGTGTGATAAAGCCAAAATCACTTTTTGAGACAAGCCATTTTCTTTCTTCATTTAAGAGACTGATGCAAACAATTCTCATCAAATAGCTTTGCAAATATGTGGTTCAAGAACTTACTGGATTAAAGACCTCTGTTCAGAAGATTCAAACTGGGCCTTATCTGACATTGGAATAGTGGATTGCCCCAAGTCTACTTGATTTTCAACTCCTGGTGATGACAAATATGTATTGGAGTGCCTTGAATTTACAGAGGACTTACTAGAATAAACTTCATCCAGAATCTGCTGTAGTGCCCTTTCTTGGTCAACCTCATCTTCTGTGTCAGGATTTTCCAGATGCTGTTCTTGATTATCATCCTCTTCATCCTCCTCATCAGAATTGTCATATAGTCCATCTTCCTCACTTCTATCACAAATAAGACTCTCAAAGAGCTCTTCTTTCCCTTCATGCCACATGAAATGGTCCAAATTGTTCTGTGAGAGCCTGACCACATGAATAACAATGCTTCGAATGCTATATTGAAGTGCAGAACAATTTGCTATTAGAGTCTTTGCAGGACAATAATTTCCATCTGGTCTTATGCTTGAAAGCAGCAGGAACTGATCTGTAGGACAGGCAATTGGATCAACTGAAAGGTCACATGCTCTGCCAAGGCCATCCAGACACTTGTGTAGTGCATTGCACAGAGTCTCAGGAGCAGTTGCACCCTTTTCTTTCATAATCACAAGATACAACTGAATTGCAGCCTGCATTTGATCTCGACTGCATTTTAGCATCAATGGCTTAGAATTT
Source organism: Amanita molliuscula (assembly GCA_023014405.1). Lineage (NCBI taxonomy): Eukaryota > Fungi > Basidiomycota > Agaricomycetes > Agaricales > Amanitaceae > Amanita > Amanita molliuscula. Next base: position 130,420 of record JAEBUP010000056.1, read on the forward strand.
TGATTGGTGACCAATTCATGAACCATTCTGAGGGTCATGGCTATGCATCTGCTCAGAACACATCCATATTTTTCATATGTGCCAGGTGTTAATTTGTTATAGTTTCCCTTGCTTGTTCATGTCAAAAGACTTTTCCCTTATACCAAATTTGACACTTACCCAGGTGCTACTGCAGCTCGTACCTCTGGATGGCATTGTGCAATAAATTCATTGGCATTACTCAAATATTTCCCACAGAGTTGGCCTATTTGAGCAAGGCCAGATTCCAGCCACTTTCTACTTCCTTTAGTGCTCTCAGCCAGATTGAAATTTGGAATTGCAATCAAAGACTGAATGTAATGGTACTCCAGTCCATTAAGCTCAGACTCTCTATAGGCTGACCAGCCTAAAGTGTGCATCCATGATCCAAATGCAGGATATATGGCATCTCCTGCACTTACACTGGGAGGATGAATGATTGCTACAGGAGCTGCCTGTGGCAATTTTTCACCCTCTAATTCATTTGGTGACCAATTTTGTGGCAATATAAAAGTATGATATTTTGCAGGTAGAGCTTTAATAATTAATTTTTGAGTCCAAACCAATTTTGGATATGCTCTCTGCCCATAGTCCTCAATTTTCTTTCCATGCTTGGTTTTAATGTGCTTGTGTAGCTCATGGTATTGACTCATTGTCTTTCCCTTGCTCTTATTAGTCCATGTATTGCATGTCACTTCAGGGCAAGGATATCGTGGAAGAATTGAAGGCCTCTCCCCCCTTATGTATTCATGCAGGTAAATATGCTTGGAAATGGTGTGTGGGAGGTCAAGTTGATTAAGACTCTCAGCTGGTCCAAATCTGTCCTTAACATGTTTTGTTATATTGTGGTAAGCCTTTTTTGACAGTCTTTTGTCACTGACTTGTGGCTGATGACTATGCTTGATATGAGAAGCCAAATCATCCAAGACAACAATACGATTATGGGAGGGGCAGATAAGGCAGCCAAGGTCATGGGTATAATACAATCCAAAATATTGGAGGACTTGACATTCTTTGCCAGGAAGATCCTTGAATGTGGCACATGCACATTTGTAGGTTCCTAGGAAGTGAAAGGAACTTTGTTTACCATCATGTTCTCTGGCATTGATATTACCCTTTTGATGCCTTATCACTGAGGGTCTGACATGATGGGATGCTCTCCTGTCAGAAACCTTGTGGTATGTAGGATTTGAGTACCATGAATAGGAATTGGTGAGGCAACAGGTCATTTGTGGTAGGACAAGTTACCATAGATTGAAAATGATGGTGTGAATGGGGATGTAGTCATGTAAATCATGTAAAAGTCAGCATTTGCAGATAGGAAAAGGAATGGTGAGTGCACCTTGCTTTGCAGCCCCTTCTTCTGAGTCTCCTTATACTCATCCTGTCTGCCATCTGTATCCTCACCCTCTGATGAACTTAGCACAAATTCTAGGAGTTGTGGAACTGATCAATTAATGAATACATCAATCATGATGAGACTCACCAGTGTCAGCATTGCTGATGGATTCATTTTCATTTGATGATACATTGATATGTGCCTGATACTTCAGGATAGGAGTGGTAGTGCCAGTGCATTTTCGCTTGGAGGCTCTCCTGTGGGCAACCTGATAGTGTTGATAGGTTGTAGGCAAAAATAAATAATCATATAATAGAAAATAGGAAGTGGCAAACATACCTTGCTATGGCCCAGCTCCTCAAGAGACTCTCCATAAATTTTATTCTCCAGCCTTTCAATCCCTGGCAGTGAGCCTGAAGATTTTCTTCGGCGCTTACCCTTGTTCTTGGTCTTCAGTGGTTCATTTGAGTCCAAGAACTCCCTGATCAGATCTGTGGCATTTCCAGCATCTGCTTCATCCACCCAGCTATTCTCTTCCTCTCCAAAACCCTTCCATTTCACCAGATATCCTGTTCTCCCACCAGTGAACATGCCAGGTTTGGCTTTCAGAATAGCTTCAATCTCATACTCCCTTTCTGACTCACTGCCTACTGCAGATGTGGTTGCCAGGCTAGACACCTCCCTATCTATTGCCACCAGAGCATGTTATCAAAAGAGAAAAATGGACAGAGAGAGAAACATATGCTTACCAGATGCTTTTGCTGACCTTTTTGAGCCAACTGGCTGATCACCAGTGTCAGAATTATAAAATCCTATCTCTGATGGGGCATCTTGGAGTGAGTGATCTAAGAATTTGACTGAAGCCATGTTCAAGTTGTCAAGTTAGAATGATACTAATGAAATCAGTTATAAACTGTCCCAGAGTTTCAAAGGCAAGAAGCTCACACTGAATGCTTGGTGTCCAGTCAATACTAATATTGATGAGATGATGATGTGATACTAAGTTTTCAAAGGCAACAATGCTGGTCCTTTAAGGTAAGTGAGCACTATGTCCAAGTTCAAATTTGTGAGAGTGGGAACTTACCCAAATCGTGCTCACCTTTGAGTTGTCGACAAACTGGATAAAGTTGGTGAAACCACTAACTGTGAAACGTCACAGGGCCTCCAAGGTGATAACACCGCAGGATGCTCAAACAGCAACGATGAGCGGTGTGTGATGCACGACCGTCAGATGAGCTAACGAAGTTGACCTGAGAGCTCCAAAGGCGACAACGCCGCAGGAAGCAAGGGTGTGACACTGCGTGACGTGGTCACCAGTCTTGTTTTTTTTTTTTTTTTCGAATAGAAATTTTATATAACCGTACCAAAAGATATGTAGAAAAAATTTACGACTCGGCAATGAGGAGCCTGTAAACCGCCGCTCGGCACAGCGGAAGTGGGCAGACGGCAAGCAGGGGAGCGAACGAGGCTGCACTAGTAGTACTAGTAGCCGAGGACGCGGGTCTCTTTCTCACCAATTGGATCCATCAAGCCCGCGACGCAGGGAAATTCACGTCCTGCCTGGCGGTCGACATGGCGCAATATTTCCCGTCCATCCAGAAGGAGGTCCTCGTGGTCATGCTACACAAACAAGGCTTCCCGGTACTACGACGATCGGCAGACGGCCTTCGTTTGGGGCTGCGCTTCTTCTGACCAAATGCCGACTGGTGACGGCGCCCCTCAAGGCAACCCTCCCTCACCAATCATGTCCAACTTGTACGTTGCACCCACTCTTCAGCGTCACTTTCAGTTTAGGATGAAGGCGCACATGGCGATTCCGTCCTACGTCGATGACTACGGTCTCTTGCGTTCCGACACTTCCTTTCAGCGGAACATTACTGCCCTTGAAGGCCTTCACGAGAAGTTTGCCGCCTCCATGGCGGCCATTGGTTTGATCCCTGAGGCATCTAAGACGGAGTTGATCACTTTTCTCCCCTTTAAGCGCATGATAGATGTTCCCGCATTAGTTGCGGAACATTCAGGCGGCCCTTCAGGAGCGTGGAAGGAGAACGCGGTCAAAGCTGAACCGCATTTATTGGCATCGTTTAATTGGGATGGCATTGCTGAGCGGCCATCTACTTCGTTGCTAACTCTAATCAGAACTCCATCGGAACTTGGGGCAGATATTGAGTGTTGTGGTAAAAAGGAAGACGAAATGTCTTTGGATAGTGACTCGGATGGCGGTTCGGATAGCTCAGAGGGATATGGGTCAGATGCAACCGTAGCGCCGGCTTGGCAAAAAGCTGGAAAGATGAAGAAGGACAAAAGAAGATCGAGATCGGCGGAGGTTTCCAGTCGGAAGGTTTTATCGCCTACTCCAGCGCTCTCTTATGTGGATCTGGAACCAGAGGACGTGGAAGAAATCCAAAAGTTCAAAGAGAGTTGTGGAGAAACGATCAGTTATAATCCAGCCGAATCTTTGATGGCATTTGAGGAAAAAATACGCAATGATATTCCAAGCAAAGAGTTGGTAGACTATGAGAGCAGTAGAGCGGCTTCAGAGGCGGAAGCATCGGAAGCATCGATTCATGCTGTAGTTTCAGACGAAGCTCGAAAATTCTATCAGGAACAAGCAGCAATTTCTAAAGCATTATACTCGGATAGTCCTAAATCCGATTCGTCTTCTTCAAAGTCTCCGGTGGAATTGCCGTTCAGAGGAGAGCTTCATTTAAGGCGTCAAGAAACTCCTGGTTGGTTCAAGACGCCGCCGCCGCCGGGTTATGTTGTTGAACCCAGTTCTGTGGCAGAGGCTAAAGTTTGGCTGACAAGTTATGGCAACAAGAGCGCTTCCAAAATCTCGGCGGGAGAATATCAGCAATATAGACTTTGTTTGGCGGTTTCCGAAAAGATTTGGGCTAAGGAGAAGTGGAATGCTTCGAACAAAGAAATCATTAGCCAAATCGAGAGAATGAGGAATTTTGAGGATAAACTCCGAAAAGAGAGAGAGGCAGCTGTTTTGGAAGCGGAAAAAGAGGCAGAAAGAATCAAGCAAGAGCGTATAAATGAAATTGTTAAGAAGCAAGAGAAGTGCAGAGAAGTGGAATTAAAAAGAATAGAAGAGGTTGAACGTCGAGAACAAGTTCGTATTCTGCATGAGAAAAAGATGGAGGAACGTCGTTTGAAAGAGGAAGAACAACGTTCTCGGCAGGATGAGCTGCGTCAGAATAGATTTTCCCCACTCGTTAACCATGGGAAACTGGAAGATGAAAAGAGATTACGCGCACAGCAAAATCTTATGAAAGATACTTTCCAGAAGAAGAATAAACGCCTCCTGTATTCCTTTATATAGGATATCAACCCTCTCCTGGACGTTGCCAGTCGAAAACGATAGCTTCTGAATCTCAGTAATAAAGGATAATTCTTCCAACGATGACGAAGGAATATATGGCGCTCGCGGACAACATGGCGCTCGACCATGTGTTGAAAACCGAAACGAGATAGTTCGATGATCTGTCTTGGCCCCACGCAGAGTGCGGGTTAGCTAAAGAAGAATATATCCGCAATCCGTCGATTCAGACAGAGAGAGCACTTTGGCAAGAGACGAAGAAGGCTAAAAGAGTTTTCTTTGATAAAAAGTTGGATGATATGGTCAAGAAAGGGGAAATTTGGGACGCGGTTCGTTGGACTAGGGATCGCAAGCCAGAGATTTTTCCTAAAATTGTGGACACGAAAGGAGCTGCGGTAAAGAATCTTGAAGATCTTTGGGACGTGGCACACCATCAGCAAACCCTGGGGATGCCCCACAGGGCCAGAAGTATCAGTAGTGGCTCATAGTGGTTGGTAGTGACCGGTAGTGGCTAGTAGAGTTCAGGGTGAGTTGGGGTGGATTTTACCCTTTGTCAGGGTCGATTCCATAGTAGCCGTAGATACCAAGCACGCTGTAGACGCGTGGTAGAAGCCGGAGCTATGCATAGCGCGTCGAGTGCAGAGCTGGTAGCACATAGTTCATTGTACTAATTTTAGCATGTCTGACGCGAATACTGGAAGATGCCTAGTCGTTTTGTCAAAAAATGGGTGGCGTCCCCTTGTATTTTGGACAGAACGTATGTAATGTTCACCATTCAAATATTCACTCATCGTCTTGTTCATCTTCCGCATCCGCATCTTCCGCATCCGCATCTTCCACATCCGCATCGTATCCATCATCGCTTCCACCATCCACCTTGTCGTTCAACGTATCCGTCTCAGAAACCTCAGAAAACCGCTCGACATCCGTCAAATATGAAGTGGTGTCGGTTTCGAAATCCGATGCCGAGTCCGAGGTTGAATCGTCTGTATCATCGGAATCGGAACTGTTCGCAGCTGTGGCTGAATACTCGTCATGAAGAACGGTCGGTGTAGCAGTGGGTGTAGCGGTGAATGTAACAGTGGATGTAGCGGCCTAGGGTTCAATTGAGTAGCGGCGTAATGGAAAGATTTGAGTTACTCACTGTTCCCGTAGATAGGATCTGGCCTGAAGATGGTCGATTTGAAGCGTTTGAGGCGCTCATGAAGAGATAGAGAGGGCGAGGATTGTATAGATAGTGTGTCCTTGAACTGCCCACAACTGTCGTATCGTCACTGTGACGTTACAAGGCCTCGCATACCAAGTCGTCCACGCCGACCGTCCCGCCGCCTATGTTGTTTTAACTAGTGATCTTCATCTTCGTCCAACGCGCGATCTTCGTCTTCATCCTCCAATGCGTGATCTTCGTCTTCGTCCTCCGGCGCGTGCAACACCGCGTTAACCTAATACCCTAGCTCGGGTAGTTCGTTCCCTTCCTGTTTGGTAGGCCCATCTATTGTCTACTTAGTTGTGGCGATGGCACACGCACTGATTGGCATAAACCCGTATTTCTAGATTATGTTAGTACACGTTCCTCACCCAGATAGGGGCATATGGACAAAGTGGATGAAGGTGGGTTATGCTTGGAATATTGATCTTTCCCGTAGTATCCAGCCTAGTTTACTCACGGAATCAACAGTGTAGGGGGTACGCGGAACGATGGAGGGGGGATCGTGAGTGAGTCGTACCTCAGCAAAGTCGGTAATATGTGTACTTGCCTTGAGCTTTGGAATCATTTTTCTGAGCTTGGGCAGCGCGTACCTGTAAAGGTCATGTCAGAGACAATAGAGAATTGGTTATAGCTAATGTTCGTTCCAGCTCTTAGCTATTCGCTGTCGACTAAACGTTCATCATCTTCGCATAGACATACGACATACAATTACTGCACCACTCTTCTCTAGGTGGGTTGTGTGTCAGAATTGCTTGGCATGCTCCCGAGATAAATCTCGCGCACCTTATGATAGACGAGAAATGTGGGTTGAGACATGCGCATCTGGACTAGCCACGATGCGATCAAGAACAACAGCATTCAAATCAGCCTTAGTGACTGAAGCGGGTGTCGTCTGCTAGCCTCGGTTCAAATGGCGTGAACATGGGGTTATCCTGTATGGTGAAAAGCCTCGCGATAAAGTCATCTGGACTAGCCACGGCGCGATCAAGATCAGGAATATTCAAATTGGCCTTTGAGTCCGCGTGACCGAGGCGGGGTCGTCTGTTAGCCTCAGTTCAACTGATGTGAACATAGGGTTATCCCGCCCTTTCATACGATGAAAAGCCTCGTGGTAAGTCATCTGGACTAGTCACGATGCAATCAAGAAAAACAGCAGTATTTAAATTGGCCTTTGAGACCGCGTGGCCGAAGCGGGTGTCATCCGCTAGCGGTTCAAATGATGTGAACATGGGGTTATCCGGCCCTTTCATATGGTGAAGGCGGCCAGCCGTCCGAGAGCCGCCTTGAAGGCGTTAGACATTTCGTTGATGGAATTTATTATCAAGCCTCGCGATAAAGCCATCTGGACCAGCCTCGATGTGATCAAGAACAGCAGTATTCAAACCCCTTTGAGACCGCGTGACCGAAGCGGGTGTCATCTGCTAGCGGTTCAAATGATGTGAACATGGGGTTATCCTACCCTTTCATATGGTGAAGGCGGCCAGCCGTCCGAGAGCCGCCTTGAAGGCGTTAGACATTTCGTTGATGGAATTTATTATCAGGCCTCGCGATAAAGTCATCTGGACCAGCCTCGATGTGATCCAGAACAGCAGTATTCAAACCCCTTTGAGACTGCGTGACCGAAGCGGGTGTCGTCCACTGACCTCGGTTCAAATGACGTAAACATGGGGTTATCCTACCCTTTCATATGGTGAAGGCGGCCAGCCGTCCGAGAGCCGCCTTGAAGGCGTTAGACATTTCGTTGATGGAATTTATTATCAAGCCTCGCGATAAAGTCATCTGGACCAGCCTCGATGTGATCAAGAACAGCAGTATTCGAACCCCTTTGAGACCGCGTGACCGAAGCGGGTGTCGTCCGCTGACCTCGGTTCAAATGACGTAAACATGGGGTTATCCTGCCCTTTCATATGGTGAAGGCGGCCAGCCGTCCGAGAGCCGCCTTGAAGGCGTTGGACATTTCGTTGATGGAATTTATTATCAAGCCTCGCGATAAAGCCACCTGGACCAGCCTCGATGTGATTAAGAACAGCAGTATTCGAACCCCTTTGAGACCGCGTGACCGAAGCGGGTGTCGTCCGCTGACCTCGGTTCAAATGACGTAAACATGGGGTTATCCTGCCCTTTCATATGGTGAAGGCGGCCAGCCGTCTGAAAGCCGCCTTGAACGCGTTAGACATATCATTAATTGAATTTGATATCAAGCCTTGCGACAAAGTCAAGTGTGTTTGCGGTTTGAGCCGTCACAGAGTACATGAGGTAAAGGATGTGGATTTAAGATGGTCGATATATGCTGTCACCGTGCCCGGCCAGAAGACAGATAGGCCTAAGTTGTGTTGCATAAGTTCTTCATCTGGATTAGGAATACAGACGAAGTGGATGGGGGCGGGATACATTTGAACAATCGCGACCCATCAGGGATTGAATGATCTTGGATGTATTCTAGGAGACACAGTCGTGAGTCGCATGTTGGAAAATGTGGCGATGTGCCTACGTTAGTTTGATCTTCCCAGTGTGATCCCGCTCCTTTCGTTTAACTGTTCCATTTGCACCAGATGAAGGTAATTGGCCTTGTGGGTGAACAGTGGCCGAAAAGAGTGAGCACTTGCAAATTCACTAGCTTCTGCGACCACATGCTGGTGGAATTGGTCCCATCAAATCGTCCAACGACGGAGTTCAGAGGTAGGGTAGGAAGGGAGGGAGACCTGGCCATCTCTTAGCATGGATTGAGTAACGATGCCACGAGATTGTGACATGATTTCTCAGACACAATGTCACGCTGATGAAAATCGTCGTCAAATTGTTAAAATTACTAGAGATAACAGGGGGGCAAGAAGGACGCGAGCGGGAGCATCAGAAACAATTCAGTGCAAAAAAATGTTCCTTCTGGAAGTATTTATTTAATCGAAACTCGGAACTATACTCGATGCTTGTCTCTTTGGTGAGACATCTCTGTGCAGCTGCTCCAAAGCGGGGTGTGAGGTCAACAAGGGTCTTGATGTGTTCAACAGGTATAACGTCCCCCAAAAGTGATCTGTTGGCCCGCCGTGCATGCTTGAGGATGTACATCCCTGTTGAGGGCTCAGTATGATGCCCCCTCTGGCCCGATAATTCCACTTGGAGGCCCTGCTGGGAAACCATATCTAAACGATGGGCGTAGGCCAGGAATGAGTTTGGGTATTGATGAGCCTGCACTTGTCGACAAGGAACGATACGAAAGATCAGGCGAAGTTGAGCGACGTAATGACCTAAAATATAACAATTAGGACATAGCAGGCCCGGAAACTATATTATACCATCCAGACTGCTAGCAGGCCATATTTGTGAAGGATCATTGTTAATGAGAACCGTATCAGCGCGGCCAAAGATCCAGGAACCTGTGGGAGGGGAGGCATGGACAGCTTGAGGTGGGAGCACGTTATGTGGAGCATGATAAGAGCGGTTTTGTAGCCGCAGCTTTGTCCAAATTTGGATATCACTGAAGGGTAATTCTACATTGATGCGAGCCATCCGACGACCACCGATGGTTAAAGGATTGTTGTTGTTGCTTCATGTGATGAAATCGGCTATGGCAGCACGTAAATCTGGTAATTTAAATACGGCCATTGCTTCGTCGATGGTCAACGTCATAGCTGGATCTCGTGCTAGATGTAAAGCTGTACCTCCCCTTACGAAGGTTCTGTATGGCAATGGCGAACGAGGATGCATGCCGAGTTCAAGCGCGTTTGCGAGTTCAAAATAATCTGTGCACCCCTGGGTTGTCGGAGGTGAAGGTGTGGTATTTTGGTTGTCACGCTGGTTCGCGCTATTCTCAATATCATCAACTTCATCACTATCGTTCCCATCGTGCAGATGGGATCCGTCATTGGGAAGGCCAGGGTTGACTCTAGCATCGCAGATAGCAGTGACAAGATTAAATTGCCGACACTTCTCAGCACGATCCAGGTAGCGACATATTTGGGCTTCATACTCCTTGCGGTTGCTAGAACGCGCTGGATCCTTTATCTCGGTAATATGACATCGCTCTGTATGATCGGCAGACCATTGCATTGGTGCTCCGCTATCACGAACGCTAGTCGTTACACTTTGAAGGAATTCAAGCTTGGGAATGTGCCAATCATCGATGACTCGTTTGCGCTTGCCAGTGCGTGCACCCGCAGCAATGATCGCATGTTTGTGCCGATGAAACTCCGCAAGAGCCTCATCGATGAGAGCACAGATATGGTCTGAAATTTCGGGGGCTTGAGAAAGATATCGAAAGTCATTCAGCGCACGTATAGCAATGAGGAAGTCCTTCGGCACAGCATCAGCGATGACCCCTACAATGTAACGCTGGATATCGCGGTGTTCCCGGCCAGTTACTTGCTTCAACTGAGATATACCTTCTGAGAAATGTCGAAGGCCGGCATGTGGAAAGAGGGCGGAGAAGCGGAAGTCAAGTTCAGCGTCTCCAACAGCGTGGATGCACCATTGTGCATCATGGTCCCAAAACATCTTGTGCCAATGATGAAGCGGTTCCGGGGTGAAAAATTGAGATGGGTCTGAGAGCGGCCAGTCGCACCAGAATGGACGATGAACACCGTTCAGCTGACATTTCTTGGCTGCTTTCACATAAGCTTCAAGATTCCATGGATCAACGCCATCTTCTATCAAACGAAGGCGTGAAAGGGTATTAAACGCAGTTCTTGGTTGGTGTCGAAATGGATCGCCGAACTCCTTGTACATCGCCATTGTTATATGCGATGTTTTTCCAGCAACGCCACATAATGCGCCTGCTTCTGGTGTGTCGGCAATGAATGCAGCAAGGGGAGTGTATACATAACAGAGGGAGCCAAGCGGGTCCGACATCATGATTCCAACTTCTGCGGTTTTCTTGAGCGGCTTCAAAATGAAATCCAAGCATTCATGAATGACATGGTTCTCCAGAACACCAAGCATCTTTTTGTCTCTATGGATGAATTTGGGAACAGGGAGCAGTGCGATAAGGTGGAAAGCATGGTTTGTTGCCTTTGTCCGAAAGTCCATCAGCAGGTTTGCAATGCTCATAAGAAGAGGATGTGCGACGCGTCCCCCGGTCATGACAGATAAATTAGTCTTGTCTGAGGATAATATCACTCCAAGGAGCGTCGCCCCATTGGGAAGCTGGCTCTACACATACATTAAGATGCAGGATACCTCTGGGACAAATAACTTACCTGCATCGACCATGCTACGTCACCGCTAAGCCACTCAGTGTATATTCGCATCATCTTGGTAGCTGATTCATAGAGGCGAAACAGAGTGAAGTTGATGAAATCTCTGATGGTGGGATTATAAAGCATGGACTGGATGCATTCGAGTGGATCGCGATAGTATAGATATAATGGTCTCTTGGTTGGATGTGTTACATGCCAAGGCTTGCATTGCCACTCCAGTGCTTTGGGAAGCATTTCTGCCAGACCTCGTAACCTCTTTGCTGTACGAAATGATAAATCCAAATTCTTAATCTGCGAAAGCCATTAGTAACCAATGATTCAACCGGTTGACAACCACCTACTATTGTCAAAGATAGAAATGTGTCGATATCAGCCATACTGAGACGGGAACGAAGTAAAAAGGCCGCCAATTCCCATTCATCCCTTGAAGCAAACAGATAATAGAGATTGTCCGTGCGTTCTTTGGCGAACCTATCATTGTCAAATTCTGCCATGAACGTTGTCCCCATTCCGTAAGTCTGTGCAGCTCCCTTGAACTTCTCAACAAAACGCCTACAACCTGGGTTATCATCGTCCACAACAGCGGAGGGAGCATCCATGTTCACCAGATCCTCTTGATAATCCCATCCCATGGGCGCATTACCACAATCCGATTGTCCATGGTCTCGCCGACGCATCTCATATTTTCGCAGTTCATCTGCAAGACCAACAACTACTTCAAAATGTCTCTGACAGGATCCGAGTGGTTGGTTCATATGTGATAAAAGAGCTTGTTGATTTTTGAAATTGCGAGAACACTGTGGACAGTGCATCGTGGACTGGTGACTAGAAGTAACACACATGACTGTTATCAGTCACACCATTGTTTGTTTATCCTTCCATGATTCAACAACTTCGACGTGCTCTATTACTAGATTCAATATGCTGAGGTCTGCGGTTAGTGAACCTGCTCCTTGAGACTTGAAATGCATGGTCATATCTCAGATCTAGCCAATAACCAGTTATGAAGAGGCCTTTGTGATGTACACTCGTGCCAACAACGAGCGGCAGGATGCCCATGACGCGCTTACAGTTGCCATGGCCTGAATACAGCTGGCTGCTGCCAACCTGCAACGTGCTCAAGAACAACTAATGAAAGTGGAATTGGACGTAGGAAATGTTCGGTACCTTCTTCGACAAAGTGGGTTCGCGAATATTTTCTTGAATGGTTCCCTGTTTGAACCAGAAGTTTCCACCTGGGATTGTAGGTGCCTGATCATAAAACTAGTACTCCTGAATCCTGATCAATGTGATTGTTTCCAGATATGCATTTTGTCAACTTACCTGATGGAAATCGTTTTTCTGTGCAGTTGGACTGATTGTAAAGTACTTGAGCTCCATTGTATCAGCATAGGTGTATGTCCGTTTAACATTATTCTTTCGCAAAAGAAGTCACCACCAAAAATTTTCAGAATGTCTCATAATAGATGTGTGACCGTTCACAGTCTGGTTACCAGTTATGACACACAAAAATATTTAAGTTGAATGAGTACCCTGGATTCATGCATGGCCTGCTGCCAAAGACGGTCACTAGTTGAAGATGAAGAACTGCCTGCTAAGTCACGCAGAGTTATGGATGGAGACAATGCTCCATCGTCAGCGGGTAAATGAACATGAAGGAATGGATTCATCCTACTAACGTAAAATACTGCAGGGCAGATGCTAGACATCGACAATGTGCAGCAAAGTGAGGAATATTTTCAACCCACTGTTTCTCTGTCCCAGTGACTTATTTAACAGACACGACCTCAAGATTTACGCATCCCAACAGAGGCAAAGGCGGAAGCGTTGACCAGCTCACAAAAGTCGCCGATCAAATTATCAACAATGGATCACAAAATAGAGGCCCATCGGGCATAAGCAACGCTCTCCAAGATACCCCCGATAATCCTATGGCTCCTTTTAAGAAGGGGCGTCGAACAGTGAGTGATCATCACAATGTCCATCTGCTAGTATGATGTAGCCGATCCCAGATTCAACCACCACGCATTCCGACCAAGGACAATTTGCCTCTCAATACTACAGCACCGACGCCTTTGCTCATGAGCGGAAGGGATGGCTCCATTTTCGGCTTTAAACCTAATTATTCCAACCATATGGAAGAGATGCGCAACTCCATTTCTTACAGTCCACGCAATGGACAGATTAATGACACACGCAATGGACAGGTTAATGAGGCATACAATAGACAGATTAATGAGGCATGCAATGAACGGATTAATGATGTGCGCAACATAGAAGAGTATAGTCCTATGGCTGACGGTGGTGGTAATGCCTTTTACTTTATGATGGATGCATTTCAATCTTATCCTGCAGGTATCAACCGTACAATGCTGCAGTTGCAGGTTCATGAGGTGATTGATGAAGTTTCACCAGACGAGGATGAAAGACACGGACATGAATTACTCAGATCTCCAAAGCAAAATCATTGCAATTCAGGAGATGGTAATGTCTTTTGCTTTATGATGGACACATTTGAACCCTACCTATAATGCAGATATCAGCCATACGATAGCGCAGTCGCAGGATCACGAGGTGATTGATGAAATTTCACCAGATGAGGATGAAAGACGAGGATCTAAAATGCTCAGATCTCAACATCGCAAGCCTCGTCATGGTGTCATTCTCAGTTCAGGTATATTCTACTGCTCAAGTATGATACTGGAACTCATTGACGGTGCTTGTCAGAGGATGAATGTGATGAATTGTATCCAATCCTTGAGCGACACCATCAGAACAATAGGACCATATGACCGCCAGAACCAGATCAACTTAGCCGCAACAATCAGATGACAAAGTAGGCAGCTAACTTAGGGTCATTTCATATACATACTTTATACTCATGACATTATCTTTTTACCCCAGTCAAGCACTTGCGCACAACGTCATCAGGCCCAGGCCCAGGCCCATTGCTAAACATAGCCACAATGCACCTGACCCTCAGGACGCACCTGTGTCTGGCGAAATCAGCCGCAGCCGCAACGATACTCAACACCCATCATACTTGCGTGTTTCAAATAGCAGTGGCCACAATAGACTTAACCATCAAGTTCTAGGCTACCAAACACCTGACTATACTAGCAACGATGACGTGGCAGTTCGCTCTGCACCACATGATGCTCGGCGCCCACAAGCCAAAACCAACAGTGGCAGTAGCAACAAACAAGCCAACCATGACAGCAACCCCGCTGGCATCAGGAGTGGCCCACACGACATCCGTGCCAGCCATAACAGCCATGCTCATCATGACAACAACCCCAACCGCATTGGCTATGACAGGAATCCCGGTCGCCCCAGCCATGATAGCTGTGCTAGTAACAACACTGTTAGCCACGATGGCTATTATACAGATTCTGACAAAGAGGATGATGACACTGACAGGAATTCAGAGCCCAAAAAGCGGGCTCCTCGTAACTCCAAAGGTGGTAACAATGTAAAACCAATGCAGCTTCGTTTCTATGAAGGCCCATGGATTGATGCGCTCCAGCATGCCAAAAATCTTTATAGGTTCCATGTCCACACTAAAGAGCCGTTTCCGGAACGTTGCCCCAAGACGCTAAAGGAGGCATACGATTGCCTCGTTGAAGGTATTGCGAAATACAAGACTGAGTCAAACATTCCACTTGATAATGGTTCGGTTATCCAGCCTTCTGTCTGTTCCCATTCACTAACGATGAGAATAGAAGTGTTCTTGTGTCACGCACCCAATATGAGAACTCTGGTATTATCCAATGCCGTCGAACACATTTTTGGGTTAATTTTTACAAATGATTATAGGTTTTTGAAGATGCAGCTTCGTACCATGGATGTTTGAAATTTATCTGTCGCACACTTGTCAACGCACATTATTCCAGTGCTTTGCAACCTGTGGTTGATTACGATCTTAACTCTGACGATTATGAAGAGCTCATTAAAAGAAATGTGGCTGAACTCTTGAAAGGCTCATCGTTTCACATGGTGCCAGAACTCGACGAAAATGTATGTTTCATCTGATGTTCATGACAACGTCCTCATGTTTCTATTAGGGTCACTCTGAGAATTTTGGCCATTGCATTGTTACTGATCTCTGCAGACAGTTCTACTACAGCAATAAACGTGATGCCCTTGCCACAATTTTCCCCGGCAACTTCAAAACATTTCCGAGATCTTGCCTGGCTATGGCCATTACTTGCGTACACGGCTATTTATTGATCTGTTTTCATACTGAAAAATTTCGCAGATTGTCAATTGTTTAGAAGAATGGCGATCGGGATTGCACACGACAATCCCATTCTCTGGAGATCAATACCAGCCGGTTTATCAAGCTGTGATGTTATCAATAGGGGAAATAGACGACAATCCTTACCATAGCTGCAAACTTCGCGAGCATCTCAATTACATTGCCAAAGCAGGGTAAGTCCAGTATTATTGTTTATACCATGTTGCTCATATTTATCATAGCCCACGCACATCTAGAAAACGGGGCGATGCGTCTCATTTTGGAATACGGCTTGACTAGCATATAGCGTGTAGTCGATTAGCAAAGATGATAATGTTTGGTGCTTGATGCGCAAATAAATACTAGGTGTTCTCTAGTCATACTACTGAGTTCTATAGTGTGCTATATGTTACTGTGGATGTCATGGAGGAACGTGCTGTGGCATCAGTATACTCTGTGGCAGTCTCTGGCAGAGGACTTTGGGTTTGCTGGTAGCACATCAGACTCCATCCCAGTAGTGCCCTATAGGATGTGGTAGGCTGTGGTAGCACTATACAGATAGGGACCTTATCTATGGGCCCTATGAAGACTACAGACACTATGTAGTACTCTAACAGTCTATGGTAGAGGGTCCCAGGTTTGCTGATGACTATCAATTTGTTGGCCAACAATTGGCTCGTCCAGTTGATTGGGAGTACATTCAACAGTTACCACAGATGCCTACTAGATGCTGGTTCAATTTCTCTGCACTGGAGATTTTGGAAATGGTGAAAAAGACTTCGAATACATCAGCGCCAGGACCAGATATGATTAGCTGGAGACTTTTAAAGGTCATGTTAGGAGAAGAGCAATTTCTGCGTCAACTCACGGATATTTTCAATGCCATTATGAATGAAAGTGTTTGGCCATCTCAGTTCAAACAGTCAAATATGATAATTATTCCAAAACCGAAAAAGGACAATTATTCGAAAATTAAAAGCTATCGTCCAATAGTGCTTCTAAATTGCTTGGGAGAGCTCTTTATGAAAATGGTTGCAGAAAGACTTCAATATGATGCGGTGCAAAATAACTTACTTCATCCCTTGCAATTTGGCAGGGTAAAACAAAGGTCGACGACAGATGCAGGCCTGTGTATAGTTAATTGGGTTCAACAAGCTTGACAGACAGGGAAATTTGCATTGTGCTTGGGAGTCGACATAGCACAATACTTCCTGTCACTCCAGGGGGAAGTTATGGCTACGATGTTAAAGAAACAGGGTTTCCCTTTGGAGTTAGTCAAGCTCATGCGTTTGTTCTATTCAGGAAAACTTACGAAATTTGTCTGGGGAGGAGTCTCTCCAGAGGTGTCAGCAGGGGAAGGAGCGCCGCAGGGAAACCCAGACTCTCCGATTATGCTTAACCTTTTAGTAGCGCCGATCCTCACATGAGCTGGAGCCTTCCAGTGAAGGATATTTTTCGCCGTCCCTCCCGCTGTACATTTCTTTTCCCTTTCTTTATTCGCCAACACCCACGCTTCCACCAAACCCGATGCAATGGAAGCAAACGATTTCTTTCCAGATGACACATTCAATTTAACTGAACTGGTCTTCGGCATAGGCGTTGCCGGCCACTCTTCTGAATTTAACTCCCATTGTACTGATTTTTTGCTAGATGGCGAAGACAATTTTCCCCCCACAAATTTCGCCCCTACTTCCAATTGATCCTCTACTGGCGTTTTTCTAATGCATGCCATGGACTTTGCTAAGTCCCAAACACCTCCTAGTTGCGAGACCGGAACTGCTGAACTAGTCTTCGCAGATTCTTTCTTTTTGGGCGGAACAATTGATACATCCTTTTCTCCTCTCAAAGGTTTAACCGCAAATTGCACTCGGTTGCGATCTTCAGGATTAAGCTTCATCTTTAGAATCTCCACCCAAGATGCGAGACCTTCCAAAGATAACGGTTCCTCTTCATTCAACAACATTCCAACCGCCAGGTGATTTGTACGAATGGGCGCCCTCAACCTCTTGTTCAATTTCAAATAATTTTTCGTCGCCAACCTATTAAAGTTGGATATCTCAACAAAATCATTCTTGATTTCGTCTGAAAGTAACCATCCATTTTCCGTTTGACGAAAACCCTTGACCATTTCATCATGTAGGAAGTCGGCGTCCCACTCGTCGCTATCATATCCGCTACTGCTATCCTGATCCACATCCATACCATCTTTTCCGTTGAATTGGAAAGAAGACAAAGCTTTAGTAACTTACGTTGATGATGGTAATCTAATGGTTTCGTCTTTTGATTTACAGAACGGAGTCCTCGAACTTCAAAAATGGTTTAAAGATTTTTCGTTAGTGATGGGAAGAATTGGAATGGTTGTTGAAATGGAGAAGACGGAGTTTTTTTGTTTTCTACCTTTTAAAAGATTCAAACAAGGGGCAGAAAAAGAAAATACCATTAGCCCGATTAAAAAAAGAGCTAAAAAGAAAAAAACATCAGCTCAGGAATTCGGAAATTATGTAGTACAATATTCCGTGGACTTTGCTTACACTCAACAGATCAATAATCTCAAAATTGAACTGGAGGATACAAGGGGTAAAAAGTCAATGATTGCGTGCAAGAAAATATGGAGATACTTGGGGTTTTTCTTTGATCTGGGGTTATCATTTGATTTTCATATTAAATTTTACGCTAATAAGGCTCTTTCTTCTATTAGCGCCTTGTGCATGATTGGGAACGCGATACGGGGATTAGATGTCAAAAGAAGGATTCAAGTTTTCAAGTCTTGTATCTGGCCGATCATTTCCTACAGTCTAGGTCTTTGGTATCATTTGGACGGCAAAGGCGTCAAAAAGAAGGTAGCAGTCCTCGAAAAAGTACAGAGGAGAGCTCTATTATGGATGAGCAGAGGTTTCAGAACAACACCAACAGCACCATTAGAATTTTTATTGGGCGTCCCTCCAGTTTGAGTTTATTGCGATTTACTGGTCAAATGTATTGGGTTACGATTGGCTACGTTAAACGAATATCATCCACTCCAGCTTCTTCGACTATTCTTCACTACTCTACCATGTAACGTGAAAGCGCTGAAACATACCAAAAGAAAAAGAACCGGCATTGCAGGTAACACGATTCCCCAGTTATTCAGCATAGTGCACACTGTTGAAGAAGAGTTTCGTCTCTGTCACGAAGAGAATATTCTGGGATCGAGAGTTTGAGACACATTCGGAGAGCGCATTCGACTGGTCAATTTATCTCATCCTAAGAAAGAGGACTCAGAGCTTTTTCGGGCGTGGATGCGAAGTTTTAGGGACAAACTAGAAGTATGGCAGAAGTCTGGTCTAGTCTCCACTTCAGACAGATCATTTAGAAAAGGGGTGGGGTGTGCAGGCTTTGTCGGACCAAATGGTGTCAAAGAAGCTAGAATTTTCAGCGCTAGCTCGGCGTTTGAATCAGAACTTCAAGCATTGGAGGACGTATTTACACACCTTTTGGAGTGGGAGGTGGAAGGAAAAGTGACACTGCTAGTCAATAACCAAGCTGCGTTAACCGGAATTTTTGATACGAAAATCAAGGATCATCAGTTCGTATCGATTAACGCGATGAAGAAGCTGAGAGAATGGTTGAAGGGGAACATGGAGCATTCGATTGTTCTGTCGTGGTGTCCGAGTCACTGGGGAGTTGAAGAAAACAAGAGAGTGGACACCTTAGTGCGGAACAACGAGGTGGATTCTGTGAGAAGGGGGCTGTGCACTAGGGCAGAGTGTTCAAGTCGCTTTAAAAAAGAAGCAGGAAAACACTGGAGATATCTGTGGAAACAAAAAGCGACTAGAGGAAGAAGCTTCATTATGCTTCTGAATGGAAGGAAGAAGGAAGCGTTACCATCAGTAGGGAGCGGAAGAAAATCGTGTTTTGTCGACGTGTGTGATGGCAAAGTCACACACTTTGCTCGGTTGACAAGAATTGTTACGGGCCATATGCCATCGGCAGATTTCAGGGCAAGATTATTTCCAGATTGCAACTTATGATGTCACTTTTGTTCATCTAATCCTTGGTTTTTGCGGGAACATATCTTGTGCAGGTGCGTAAGATATTCTCATTCCTTTTTTTCTTTGGCTTCGTTATCACGGAAAAGAAACAATTATCGGGTTATTGCAAATTTCTTGAAAAATAACGTAATGGCAGGTTCATTTGAGGATATAGACTTTCTTGTTACATAGTTGACCGTTGCAGCATCTCATGTCTGCTTTTTGTTTTTTTTTTTTTCATTTTGGTGTTAGGAATTTGGTATCTGTTATTTTTATACAGTTCATCCGACAGTCATCTGTTTGGAAGTTGACTTGTACTATGTACATCGGTTTCAAATATATCATTTCCATATGCCGAACATTCAGGTGGCCCCCCATGCACACACGCGCAATGGTGCCCAACTTATACTCAGTCTGTAGACCACTCAATGGATGGCATGATTCGCAACACCCCTGCACACTTGCGACACCTGGACGGCACAGTCACAGTCATACAACCATGCCTGGTGTGGCGATATCTAGGTTTTTTCTTTGATCATTCCCTTTCGTTTGATTATCATATTCAGTACTACACCAATAAAGATATTTCTTCCACTAGTTCCTCGCGCATGATCGGTAACACAGTCAGAGGACTCCCCGTTTCCCGCCGCCTTCAAGTTGTCAAGTCTTGCATTTGGCCAATCTTAACTTATAGCCTTCCCCTGTGGTACCACCTCGGTGGTGCAGGCATTCTTGCAAAGGTCCACAAACTACAACAGGCCCAATGACATGCCCTTCTCTGGGCTTCGGGGGCCTTCCGTATAACCCTGTTGGGCGCATTGGAGTTCCTCCTCAGCATCCCCCCTGCTCGCATCTACTGCAACCTCCTCCTATGGAAAGCCACAGTTCGACTGGCTACGGTTGCCGACTTGCATCCGCTCAAAATCATTGCACCCTTCGTGATCTTGCCAGTTCACATCCGCCGACGCCAATGTCAGCGCCTCATCCCCACGCACTCCCCAACCAACCCCTTCCCGGTCCTCGCGGGTATCATGCGTACAATCGATGAACCTTTCCTGCCAACCAATGCTGAAAACATTCTGGGGCAACGTCTCCTGGACTTATATCCCCTTCGGATCGTCTTCGCCAACTTCGACCATCCTCCTTGCAGCCCCTCTGACATGTTTATACTCTGGTTTCACCCTTTTACGCAGCGCGTCGAGGTGTGGTGAGCCAACCCCGACATACACCTTTTTGCCTCTGATGGCTCCCTCCAACAGGGCCTTGCAGTTGCAGGGTTTATTGGCCCTAATGTCACTCAGGCACGCCATGTCCTGGCCACCTCTTCCTATGAGGCTGAAACTCAAGCCATGGAAATGATGGCCCAACACCTTCTCGAACATGACATTATGGGCCACGTCATCCTCCTGGTGGACAACGCAGTGGCGGCCAAAGGCGTCTTCCTTATGGATGCCCGTGATGGCCAACACTTCACCATCCGGTTCTCCCATTACCTACACATGTGGCTTGAAGGTCACACTTCCCGCCACCTTACCATCTCCTGGTGCCCCAGCCATATGGACATTCCGGAGAATGCAGCCGCCGACACCTTGGTCTCCAACTACAACAGCCCTGACATCCATGTTGGAATTCAGAGCACGCATCAAATGGCTCCATGATCGTTCCCGCGCCCAAATTTGTTTTGGTGTACATTTTTATACCATACTGAATCCCCTCGTCTTCGTGTAGCTACCGCTTCCTCCTCTCCTATCCCCGTAAATGAATACAATAAGTAGAAACATGTATTTACATAGCTACAAATATTGTTGAACAGTGCATGTTTGCACCACAGCCCACTGAGTTTGTTTCCTACGTGTGTGACCTTTCTACACAAATGCACATACTTCAGTTCTCTCTCGCCCTCCTCGCTCTCCTTGTCACTCTCATCGCCGTTGTTGTCTGCCTACAGGGGGCCGAAACCCTGCTTGTCGCTGTCGTTATTGTTGCCATCATCATTTTGCCCATTGGAGGCCGAAATCCATTCATTTGCATCTGCTTGTTGGAATATCTCATATCCAGACACTACAAGCATGACATATATGTTGGAGTACGAGCTTATACTACAACACAGCTATGTCCATGTTTGGACTTGTTTACCTGCTGACATATAGTACGAGATTCTTCATTTGTCAAACCTCAGTTATTGTCACATAACTGAGGTGTAAGTCTACACTTGTTCTAGCTACCAATCATGTACTTACCATACCTTAGCATCCTCCATAAGGTATACACATTAATAAAGTTATTGTCACATAACTGAGGTCATCCTCCATAAGCTGTCGGCCTTCCCTGCCAATAGGTTATGGGCCCCGACACAGCCGTCATGTCAACAAGTGATACTATCAAAGTCATTAAGCTCCAGAAGCTAAATGATGATGGTACCAACTGGGTCACCTACCAGGAATGAGTCATGAACATGTTAACCCACAAAGGCCTTTGTTGGCATGTAACTGGGACTGTGTGAAAGCCAACAGCTATCAAAGAGAAGGATGGAAAATACGTCAAAGAGGGAGAAGAAGAAGATCTGAAAAAGGCCCTCAATGATAACAAAATCAAGACAATGGAGAAAGCCATGGACGAGTATGAGCAGAAACAGGCATCAGTCAGAGAGGTCATTTACGAGACTATAAGTCAGTCAATGTTCCTCCAGGTCAAGAATGAACCAACTGCTGCAAAAGTATGGTCAAAACTCATATCAATCATGCAGGAGAAAGGAGATCTGATCCAAGTCAGCATTCTCACAAAACTCCAGACTATGATTTGTCTTGAAGATGATGACATCCGTTCACACCTAGCAAAGATGAGTGAGCTGAAGGAGCAGCTCGAGGGGATGGGCGCACCTGTCTCTGATCCATCATTTGCTGCCATGATTCGAAAATCTCTTCCACCTAGTTACTGACCCCTACTTCAGACTCTTAGCGCTACTGCTTGCATAAATAAGAAGATTCTTACAAGTGACCAAATCATTGCTGCCATACACGAAGAAGCTGATGAGCTCATCGTTCAAAAGGAGGCTGATAAGGCTGCCGAGGCTGCAGCCATGGTTGCCGCGCATGCTAAGAAAAGGGGACAGGATCAAAAGAAGAAGTGTTCTAACTGTAAACGTACAGGACACACAAAGGAGGAGTGTTTTCGGAAAGGAGGAGGAAAAGAAGGCCACATGCCATGGGACAAGAAGAAGAGAGATGGAGCTAAAGCCAATGCTGCGTCAACAGAGGATACAACCAATGAGGATGTATCACTTGCCACCACTTGCATCCCAACCGAACCCCTCGAAGCACTAAGTGCAATGCCAACATTCAACAATATTATCATAGACTGTGGAGCAACCCACCATTTCACTCCCAATTGGTCTGACCTCATCAATTTCACTGAGATAGAGCCAAAACCCATAAAAGCTGCAAACGGACGCATTCTGCAAGCTACTGGTCAAGGAGACTTAAAAGTCCTTTTTCCTATGGGTAATGGTCAGGAATCAACCAAAGTTATGCTCCAAGGAGTATACTATTCACCTGAATTTGCCTTCACATTGATCTCTGTGGGCACAATGGATGGAAAAGGGTTCCAGGTCACCTTCAGTGATGGGATATGCACTATAAGTACACCCAAACCATCACGTCAAGTTATTGGCCGCATCCCCATTTCCAATGGCCTCTATCATGTCTCTCATGCACAGAAAGGGTCATTTTCAAGTGCCAAAACAGCCGCTGCCACTACTGGAAAAATTTCCATTAGTGAACTACACCAGCGAATGGGACATGTGAACCATGAAGCTCTACAAAGCATGGTTAAGAATGGCACAGTCACAGGAATAGATCTAGACATGAACTCGAAACCAGAGTCATGCATGGATTGCACAAAAGCAAAAGCTACCTGCAAACCATTCCCAAAACGGAGCATGAGCAAATGCGCCAA
Source organism: Amanita molliuscula (assembly GCA_023014405.1). Classification (NCBI taxonomy): domain Eukaryota; kingdom Fungi; phylum Basidiomycota; class Agaricomycetes; order Agaricales; family Amanitaceae; genus Amanita; species Amanita molliuscula. The sequence goes on from JAEBUP010000056.1 coordinate 153,705, forward strand.
GAAATATGGCAACAAAGTCCTATCTGACCTCTGGGGACCTGCCCCCACTGTGTCTATCAAAGGGAAGCAGTACTACCTCGCCTTTCAAGACGAGTACACCCACAAAATGTGCATCTACTTCCTACAACAGAAGTCTGAAGCTTTCGAGACCTACAAGATCTACGAAGCTTGGGTCAGGATGCAACGTGAGGCAAAGATTAAAATTTTCGGCACTGACAGAGGAGGAGAATTCACAGGCGCTGCCTTCACTAAACACCTTGAGAAAGCTGGTACTGTTCGCCACCTAACTGTACATGACAGTCCACAATCAAATGGAAAGGCAGAACGAGCCAACTGCACCATAATTGAGGGGGAAAGAGCCATGCTACTAGCATCAGGACTCCCTGACTTTCTATGGGCCAAAGCTGCTTCTCACCATGTTTGGTTGCGCAACCGGGTTCCCACCAAAACCCTTACAGACTCTATTACTCCAATTCAGATGGCAACCAGAAACTGTCCCAATCTGTCAGACATGAGAGAATGGGGACACAAAGTGTGGGTAAAGTGGACTCACAGTTCCAAATTGAGTTCAAAGGTGAATCAAGGCCTGTTAGGGAGACCCTAAACACAACCTTAAAGACTTAGAGTGGGGCTGGTTAAGCCGAAGAGAAGAAAGCTATTGCTCAAGTAGAAGTGTCTAGGACACAAACTATCTAGAGTCTTAGGGACTCACTACCTAAGACTACAACCCTTATATACTGCTCCCCTGGTCTGTGCGCAGACAGCGTGCAGCTAAAGTCCCTCAAGCTGGGATCAATGCGCAGCAGCCGATCTGCGCTCATCTGACCTTGTCTGGAGATCTTCTCCCACACCAACACTTCGTCATTCCATATACGGCCACGCTTATTGTCATATGTCTCAGCCAATTCCCATCCACGCCGGTACCTAGTCATCGGTACATCATCCTATCGTTTGAGTGTAATGAAATAGATAAAAAGAAAAGAAAAATATGTCCCGCTTCCCTGAGTCCGTATCTTCATGAGTGTCATTGATGTCGTTACTGTGAAAATTGAACAGGATGAGTTATGCTCATAACATCACCCCCCCCTTAAGGCCTCGCATCCCGAGAGGCTGAACTGGCTAAGTCCACATATTGTGGATCGCGTTTCATTCTTTCATAAAAGCGGTTCAACTGCTCAGTCTGTTCTTCGGGCATCAAGCCTGACTGTTCCGAGTCATCGTCTTCCACCTCCTCAATGGTGGTTTTCCATTTAACTATTTTCGTTTTAGGGTGTGCAATGCCCATAATCCTCTTTTGTTGGTCCTCTTCCAACTCGCTGCTTTCCTTGGCAGCTTCTGGTTTCTCTGTCTTTTTTAAGATTTTCTTTTGGAGACACTCAGTGTCTCTTTCATGTGCTTTGCACTCCTCCTCTAATTCTTCCTTTTCTCCCCTTTCTGGGAAATCCAGCACAGGTGACTGCCCGCCACGCTCCAGTGTTGAATAAATAATGATCTGGAGCATTGAGTATTGAACTCATAGCTTCATATATTATATTGTTATTTATGTATGCTCACTAAATCACAAATATAATCTGATATTTGTACACTGTTGACACTTTTATAGTGTTTGACAGATATTATAGAGTTTCATCCCAGGAACAGTATGAAACGACAGTGTGTGAGACACAATGCATGAAACATGCTTCACATGTCAAGTATTGACAGATTGCTGTAGAATGCGCAGCAATATGACACCATGCGCAGCAGGTATGGTGTTGTGATTCCTGTAACTGTATATAAGCAGCACCCTTTGCACTGCTGAAATACATCTCCTGTCTATTGCATAGTTGAGCCCTAGCTCCTAAGCATTCTAAACAGTACTCAGTAAGTCCCCTCGCTTACTAAGCCTCGCTCTGCGCTGCCGTTGCTCATTTCAACAGGTTATGGGCCCCGCATAGATGAAAACCTTGTGCTGCGCATAATACATGTGTCAGCACCCTTTTGTCATAACAAAGGTAAACAAGGGAAGTAATAGATGCGCCCATAGTACTGTTATTATAGTAGTATACATCCGATTTATGTCGCTTATGTGCTATCTCTTGAAGTATGACAGGAATACTTCTTGCTCATCCTAACAAGCCTCTAACGCTTGGGATTTGAGCGACCGCATTGGATGGCGTGACAACAATCACTAGTGTGACACACTTCACCAGTCTCCAGTTCTGCAATATCCAGGTCAATATAAAAAATGTAGTCCTGATTGGTAAATCAATAAATTACCTGGTCTGGTGAACCATTCAAATCACTTGGGTTTAGGGCTGTCCCATGACAGATAAAGGGTCTAGGCTTAGCCGCTTAGATCTGGAAAGGTTTCACACCCCCCTATTGGCCGTGAATAATTAAGTGCTTATGTAGGCCGTTTTCGTCAGCATAAAATCATTCTCCAAAATTAAAAATAGTAGTAATTCTGTATAAGGGTCGTGCTGCATGGGACATTGTTCCCTGGTACACGCAGACCAGCGATGGGCACTGATTAGCATCCCATCTACAATAGGACACTCCTTAGTGTCATAATAATAGCTTATTACTATATCTATAAATAGTGGAGGATATTTTTATCGCTGTGGGGAACTTGATGGAGCCCCCAAGCACTCCTGAAGGGCTGGATCCCCTTCTGGCGATGAATTATAGCACATTATGACACAAAAAGCAAACTACCATGTTTATGCACATGCTCAGGCATTTATCGCGGGAGAATAAAATCGAAAACTCGATGTCCATACCTTTGTTCTGAGTAACAAAAGTCTTTTCAGACTGTTGCTTACCTCTTTCTTATAGAACAAACTCAAAACAAACCATCCAACCAACCTTCTTAACACAAATGTCTTCCACCACCAACACCGCTTCTTCCTCTACTTCTGCTGGATCCTCCAGCAACAAATACATCACCGCCGGTACCCCTGGCACCAAATCCGACTCCTCTTCTCAAAAAGTTGCCAAAGCTGGTTTTACCAGCTCCATTTTTATCAATACCTTGCAATCTACCAGCAAGGGACCCACTGCTCCCATTGGGATGTCTTCAAAAAAGTCTCCTTGGTACAAGGAGGTCCAGGAAGACCTGGAAAATCGCAGGAAGTGCATTGCTGATGTGCAACTCTCCGTTTGGAAGCGTCGTCAAGAATTAGATGACAAAACCGCTAAATTAGCTAGTGAGGAATCTCTAGTGGACGAAATTTTCGATGACATTCAAAAATTCCAAGCAGGTCACCTTCAACAGGTGAATTATGGAAAAAATGTTTTTAATATTGCAACTGGGGAAATGAAATCGGTCCAAAAGGCTGATAAAGGGAAAGGAAAGGAAAAATTGGTATCATATGCCGATGTGGCAAAAGCGGGTCTGTCCGCTAAAAACAAGGCAGGCTGCTACCTTCTCCTTGCATCCAAAGAATCAACTAAATTGGCCAACTTCTGAAGAAGTTAGGACCTGGTTCTTCAACCTTGGTGGAAAGGTGGAGGACTGGATGCAGGAACAGGTGGAGATACCAGCCGCTCCAAAGAGAAATAGCAGGTCTGGAAGTGAAGTCTGGGACCATGCTAAGGAGTGGTCGAAAATTGGGAAAGTAAAAATACTGCCCAATAAATATCACAGTGATTCTGTTTTAGAGGAAAGCAGAACCACTAAAATAAATAAATAAATTTCCACCATGCACCAAGCTATCCACCAGGAAATGGAGGATAAAAAACGGGTTGAGGATCTTATAGAAAGTATCCCAGAAACCGTTAAAAACTTGAATCAAGAGGAGGAGAGATTGAAAAGCTTTAAGAAGAAAGCTAAAAAATTGCGCCAGAAAGAACGAAAAGCCAAGAGAGAGTTGGCTGAACAACCAAAACAACCACCCAAAACTCACAAGTTGTATATACTTGATGAGGAAATTTACAGCTCTGATTATTCGCATCCTTCCTTGAATGATAGCGAATACTCTTCCTTGATTAAAGCTAGAAGGAATGAAGAGCTTGAACAAGGAGAGTTCATTATAGTAGAACTCAAGGGAAAAGATGGACTTATCCACCCTTGGGTTCATACTGTCGAAAGTCCTGTATGGTCAAAAATTGGTTACTGCTACCTGGCAGCAATTAAAACACGTGCATTGGCTCAATATCAATGGCCACAGTACATTGATATTAAAGAATTGGCTTCATATTCAAAGTCAATTAGGAAGAGAGTCAACTTCCATTTACACAAAATTAATGGTGATCAGTCTAGTCGCCATCGTCATCTAGTCATTGATCCAAGAGCCCAGACAGGCTGGATGGAAATCGATAATCTTGCTAGAGCAGCAAGTGTTGATATAATCATTGGAGGAGAAGATGACTTATCTAAAATTCCAACGCTTACTGGAAGCAATAATTGGAATGAATGGTCAGCAGCTATCAAAGCTGCTCTGCAGTATAAAGGTCTCTGGCAATATGTTCTTGGCAACAGGATTAAGCCACAGCTTACAGAAGCTGAGAAGACAGCAGAGAAAGCAGAAAGCACTGCTGCAACTGAGCTTCGTTGCATTAAAGAAAAAAGAGAAGCTTGGGATGACTACTGCGACAACGATGACAAGGCATTGGGATTAATAACCATGAAAATCTCACTGTCTTTAAGACACCTTATTCAACCATGGTCAAACTCTACCTTCATTGCATTGCAGGAAGCGTTTGGCAAGCCAGGAGCAGCTGGCATCTTTGTTGATTTTTCAAAAGTAATACATTGGAAAATCAACACCAATAAATTGACAGAGTCAGTCAATGAGCTATTAACAACAGCTAATCGACTTTCTGTCAATGGCTTCACATTCCCCGACAATATGCTAGCAATGGTAGTGTTAGCATCTTTACCACATGGATGGGACAGCGTCTCATCTAGTGTATTATTAACAACAAAAGCAAGTGATTTGAAACTTGCTGATATTCTTCCAAAGATAGAGGAAGAATCCCAAAGGTGGAGAACGTCTTCTGGGGGGGTAGTTCACACTGCTAGAGTGAAGCTTCCCAAAGGCCCTAACAGGCCTAATTGGAATCAACAAAATTCTGGTCCTAGCAACCAGAATAACTACAAACCTGGTTTTAATAACCAGAATTCTTATTCTTCGAATCAAAATAAAGGGAAATGGACGACACCAGGACCATCTTCCAGACCTTCTAACACTGGCAAACCCCAGTTCTTGTCCAATCAAGAAAGGAACAAGATCAACCGTGATAATAAAAAGAAAAAGAAGGCCTTTTTATTAGAACAACAACAAAAGAATAATGTTGGGGACACCAGGAAAGCGAATACACCTAGATTCGCTCACTTAGTAGACAGGATAGATCCTGCTCTACCCTTGATTCGAAGAATGGCACCATTAGTGCCAAATCTACAGCAACTGAAAAATCAAGGATATTCAGTCGCTGACAATGTAGAATTGCAAATGGTGGTTGATCCAATTGCAGAAAACCGTTTCAGAGTCCTAGATGAAAGGGCTGACATTGAAATGGACAATACGTCAGACACAGTCTCCTTAGGTGAAGACTTCTATGATACAGCTGATGGGGAATATCAGTATGTAAATCTTTCTACTCAAAAGTTCTTCTCTGATAAAAAATCAGTGAGGACTATCAAGATGAGCCCAATTATGAGGCATCTTGATTTCAAAGGTAACAATGTAGATAGTAGTATTTGTACTACTTCGAATAGTGATCAATATATTGCTTTAGTTGCCTCCATTCCAAAAATGAGTAGTAAGATAAATGTGTGTGGTTGTGATAAATGTAAGGAATTTGAGTCCAAAGGAACTCCATGGATGATTGATTCAGGAGTGTCTATCCATATAACTCCTGAAATCAAAGATTTCTCTGAATATCATCCTTTTAAAGTTTCACAGCCTGTATTTACAGCTGATAAACGATCTCAAGTAGCAATACTTGGAGAAGGAACTGTGTTCCTGCAGGTAGAAACCATGCATAAACATAAACATGTCATAAAACTTGAAAAAGTTTGCTATATGCCTGCAGCTAGTGTCAGACTTATATTGTCTGGACAACTAAAGCTACAAGGCTTTCATGAAACATCGGACAAGTATAGTACTATATTTTCACTAAAAACTGGGCGACCATTTATAATGGCATATCCTAGACATATAGGAGATCCCATTGATTGGATTTTGACTGAAATAGTCCATCCAAGTGTAAAAATGGCCAAACCTTCAGTTCATATAGTGGATTATAACACTTGGCATTGAAGATTGGGTCACCTATCTAAAAATGTATTAAAACATGTCTTTGATCATACAAAAGGGTTCGACAAATTATCTATACCATCAACAGATACAATTTGTCCTGGATGTGCACAAGGAAAGATGCATAATAAATCTTTTCCTACATCAATCAAGCGAGCTTCAAAGCCACTTGAATTGATTCATGCAGACTTATTAGAATTGCCTATGGAATCTTATCATCGAAAGAAATGGTGTCTTATGATACTAGATGATTATTCTTCCTATGCTTATATGGCACTTCTTCAAACTAAATCAGAAACATTCACTGCTTTCAAGAGTTATGTAGAACTCATGGAAAATCAATATAGCAGTAGAGTTAAACGTTTCAGATCAGATTGAGGGGGGGAATTTAAGTTGCATGAATTTAGCAAGTTTCTTGCTTCAAAAGGAATCTTTAGAGAACAAAGTGCACCTCACATACATCAACAAAATGGTCGTGCTGAACGATTAAATGATACTATACTTGAAAAAGCAGAAAGCATGAGATTAGAATCTTCCTGCCCAAAATCATGGTGGGAATTTGCCTTTGAAACTGCTATTCATGTATATAATCGCACACCATTATGAAGAACAAATTGGTCTACACCCTATGAAAACATGACAGGTGAAAAACCTGATGTTCATTATCTTAAAGTGTTTGGTTGTCTAGCTTGGGTTTATATACCTAAAGAAATTCGTAAAGATAAGCTGTCACCAAGATCTGAACCAATGACCTTTATTGGTTATGACATAGGATCCAAAGCTTATAAATTTATGAAGAAAGATAACACTATATTCATTGGTGTTAAAGCACTATTTAATGAATCAGTATTTCCACAAAAAAGCGAAAATTACAATAAAGATAGACTATTTGAAAGTCCACCAGGTATTAACCAAAGGGATCAAAATGGACATGAATCTGACTCCAATTCCCAAAACAACAATCATCTCGATAGTGACGACGATGATCCCAAACCATATAAACCATCATTCAATCATGATCTTACACCAGATGAAGAGCAGAATTCATCTCATGACAATGATGATATAGAGCCTAATAATAATGGTGGAGAACAGGATTTACCTGTCAGACCTGATGTTTGAGGACCAAGTGAAAACAGATCCGAAGAGAATTCCAGTAGACAGCCTGGGACACAACATCATGCACCACCAGATATCAGAAGAACACAAAAAGAGAAGATGGTTACAGGAAGACAATCCCAAAAACAACCTGAACCTATTCCCTTCCCACTTCGCCGAAGTACTAGAGAAAGGAAACCAGTTTATAAAGAGGGTAACATTTATGGAAAGAAAACTCCTCTTGAAATTGAAAAACAACTGGAAAAGAATCCTTTCAATGAGTCTGAAGACTCTGATAGTCAAAAAGACACTTCAAGCGAAATATCAAATGAACTAGATCCTGGTATTATTCAGGATAAAGGAATTTCAGATATAGATATGCTGCTTGATCAATTACAAAAAGAGGGAGGAAGGAAATTTATCAATTTCCTACTCTCAAAAGCAGTATTACCTAAATCTGATATCCCTGTTCATTTTAGGGACATGTTAAAAATTAAAGAATCTGATCCTAAAGTTTTTCAAGAATGGATTAAAGCTATGGAGGATGAGATTGAAGCTCTATTCGAACGAGATGTTTGGGAGTTAGTTGATGGTCCAAAAGATCGTAAACCTGTGAAGTGTAGATGGGTTTACAATATTAAAAGTGATGGTCGAAAACGTGCTTGACTTGTTGCTAAAGGATTTTCACAAATACCTGGCATAGATTATGATGACACCTTTTCTCCTGTTGCACAATTTGAAACAGTGAGATTACTTCTGGCTTTGGCTGCACTCAAAAATTGGGAAATCAAGGCACTAGATGTTAAAACAGCTTTCTTATATGGAAATCTTGATGAAGAGATTTACATGGAACAGCCAGAAGGCTTTGTCACAAAAGGACAAGAGGGAAAAGTCTATAGATTAAAAAAGGCCTTATATGGTCTTAAACAAGCATCATATGCTTGGAATAAACAAGCTGATAAAGCTTGAAATCCTTAGGATTCAATAGATGTCTTTCGGATACAGGAGTTTATATCCTTAACAAACAAGGATCAATAATAGTTGTCATACTATATGTTGATGACGTACTATTTCTGGGAAATGACAAAAGACTCTTATTAGACAAAAAGAGCAAGTTCATGAAAATATGGGAATGTAGAGACTTAGGACAAGTTTCTGAATATCTAGGGATGAAGATATCTCAAGATAGGTCAAATCAATTACTTATAATTGATCAGATAGACTATGCTAAGAAAGTTGTAAAGCGTTTTGGTCAAGAAAATGCTAAACCTGCTAGAACACCATTACCAGCAGGATATGTTCCTAAACCAAATAAAGGAACAGCAACTCCTGAGCAAAGAAGCTATTATCAATCCATAATTGGATCATTATTATATTTAACTCTTGGAACTCGTCCAGATATTGCATTCGCAGTAATAATGATGTCGCAATTTATGGTTAATCCTTCTGAAGAGCATATTCAGAAGGCATTATACATTATCAAATATGTTGCCACCAACATTAATGGCAAAATAGTGTATAATGGAAAGAACCATGAAGGTTTCATTGCATATTGCGATGCAGACTGGGCAGGTGACCAGATTAATAGAAGATCAGTCACTGGATACATAGTAAAACTAGCTGGAGGACCAGTTAGTTGGGTTTCAAGGAAACAAAAGACAGTTGCTCTGTCATCAACAGAAGCTGAATATATGAGTCTGTCTGATACATCGAGACAGATAGTCTGGATAGAGTCTTTATTCCATGAAATTGGAAAGACTATAGAAATGATTCAATTAGGAGTGGATAATCAAGGAGCAATCTTTTTAGCTTCTAATTCTGCTCAAGAGCATAGATCTAAACACATAGATATCTGCTACCACTATGTTAGAGAATGCATAGAGGAAAGAAAAGTGGAACTTGTGTATATTCCCACAAATCAGCAACTTGCTGATATCTTGACTAAAAATTTGTCTTTTGATAAATTTACAAAGTTAAGATCTGAAATTGGATTAGTGATTTCTCAGCATGGGGGAGTGTTGAATAAATAATGATCTGGAGCTTTGAGTATTGAACTCATAGCTTCATATATTATATTGTTATTTATGAATGCTCACTAAATCACAAATATAATCTGATATTTGTATGCTGTTGACACTTTTATAGTGTTTGACAGATATTATAGAGTTTCATCCCAGGAACAGTATGAAACGACAGTGTGTGAGAACACAATGCATGAAACATGCTTCACATGTCAAGTATTGACAGATTGCTGTAGAATGCGCAGCAGGAAGCTGCGCATTACTAGATATAGGTATATTAGATGTAGTTACATGTGATTCCTGTAACTGTATATAAGCAGCACCCTTTGCACTGCTGAAATACATCTCCTGTTCTATTGCATAGTTGAGCCCTAGCTCCTAAGTGTTCTAAACAGTACTCAGTAAGTCCCCTCGCTTACTAAGCCTCGCTCTGTGCTGCCATTGCTCGTTTCAACAACAGTCAAAAACCGATACCCCTTGCCACTAATAGGGGAATTAGTGGATAAATTGTCACAAGCCAAGGTCTTTTCCAAAATGGACATATGTTGGGGATATAACAACATATGCATCAAAGAAGGAGACAAGTGGAAAGCGGCCTTCCGAACCAATAGAGGACTCTTTGAGCCATTGGTCATGTTTTTTGGACTTATGAATTCACCTGCCACTTTCCAGACAATGATGAACGACATTTTTAGAGTCGAAATAGCAGAAGGATGGGTCATCATATACATGGACGACATCCTTGTATTCTCAAAAAATCAAGAGGAGCATATGGTACAGGTTCACCATACTTTGGCAAAGTTAGAAGAGCATAAGTTGTCTCTGAAACCAGAGAAATGTTTCTTCGACAAAAAAGAGATGGACTTCCTGGGGGTAGTCATCAGTGAAAATTTGGTCCAGATGGAGTCTGCCAAAGTGAAAGCAGTAACCAAATGGCCTAAGCCAATGTGCAAGCAAGAAGTCCAACAGTTCTTGGGCTTCGTAAATTTCTATTGACGCTTCGTAAAGGACTTTGCTAAAGCAGCCAAACCATTAACTCGTCTCACAGGAAAAGATGAGTGGAGGTGGATGGAACTTCAGGATGAAGCCTTTGGTAGGCTAAAGAAAACCATTGTGGAAGAAGTGGTGCTGCAAATCCCCAATGAAGAAGGACAGTTTTGAGTCGAGGTGGATGCCTCTGACTTTGCTATTTGAGGAATTCTGTCACAGCAGGTGGAAAATGACATCTGGAAGCCAGTGGCTTTTATTTCAAAATCCCTAAATGATGCAGAGCGAAACTATGAGATCTATGATAAAGAAATGCTTGCAGTCATGCATGCATTCTATGAATGGTCCCATTATCTCAAAGGGGCCAAACATACAGTCGAAGTTCTGACAGATCATCAGAACTTGATGTATTTCAGAAAAGCACAAAATCTAAATCAACAACAGGCATGATGGGTGACAGACTTGCAGGAGTACAATTTCATCATAAAGCACAGGAGCGGGAAATCCAACACAAAAGCGGACTTGTTATCTAGACAAGCAGGGCATACTTGCAGAGAAAATGATAATGAAGGAGTGGTTTTGCTGAAGGAACATCTCTTCGTACGAGTGTTTGATGATGATCGTGCTATAGACGACATCATGAAAGACATCTGGGATGTGCCAAGATGGCAATGGGAGACCCAGGTGGTCAAAGGCCTTGAGAAGGCTGGGGAAGATTACAAGCAGGAAAGGGGACTCATTACTTGGAAAGGACGAGTATACGTACTGGCAGTCATGGCATTGTGAGAAGACATCATCACAATTCACCATTCATGGGGGCACTCAGGGGTTGCAAAGACATTGGAGTCTTTAACACAGAACTTTTGGTGGCCAAACATGTGCAAAGACATAGAAAGATACATTCCGGGCTGTGAGACATGCCAAAAGGCAAAACCGGATCAACAAGCATGTGCGGCACCACTTCAACCCAACAAAGTCCCAACGGAACCATGGGAAGTCATTTCAGTAGACTTCATGGGACCATTACCCGAATCAAAAGGAAAAGACACAATCATGGTAGTTGTGGATAGGTTCACTAAGAAGTCATACTTCTTGCCTACCACGAAGGAAATTATGTCACAGGGAACAGCAGCGCTGTTCAGGGATAATGTGTTCTGGGAGCATGGCCTCCCAAGAAAAGTTATAAGCAACAGGGGACCACAGTTCACTTCGAAATTTATGAATGACTTATATGGGATGTTGGGAATTCAGGCCAACCAATCAACGGCCTACCACCCACAAACAGACGGACAGACAGAACAAGTAAATCAGGAAGTAAAGGAATTCCTGACTATGTTTGTGAACAACCGACAAGACAACTGGAGTGATTGGTTGTCAGTGGCGCAATTCTGCCACAATGACAGGGTTCACTCAACAACAGGATTTACTCCATTCTTCATGAACTATGGATGACATCCAAACAAAGGATTAGACCCCACCTATGTGCCAAAAGCGATAGCTGTGGAGCAACTGGCACAGGAGATAGAGGACGTGCATGCGAAAGCAAAAAGGGCTTTGGAGAAAGCCACTCAGATTATGAAAGAGCGGTATGACAGTCATCGCCAAATGGCACGAGAATATAAACCTGGTGACAAGGTTTATCTCAGCACAGAGAACCTCCCAGTCATGCGAGCAACCAAGAAGCTCAATGGAAAATTTGTTGGTCCATTGGAAGTCCTCACCAAAGTTGGCAAGTCATCATATAAACTTAAAATCCCAGCATCCTGGTGGGTATATAATGTCTTCAACAAAGCCCTGTTGAAGCCATACAAGGAACCGGAGTTTCCTAAGCAGAAAGCAAAGGCAGCAGTGCACAAGGAAGTGCAGATGGTAGAGGAGTCCCAGGAGGACAAATACGAAGTGGAAGAAGTCATGAGCAGTCGCATCAGCAGACGAGGAGGAGGGAGGTTGGAATACCTCATTAAATGGAAAAACTATCTGGTGGAGGAGTCCACCTGGGAACCAGCGGAAAACATTGCCAATGCACAAGCGAAAGTCAAAAAGTTTCATAAGGAAAACCCAAATGCACCTAAACTAGTAAAGAACCTCAGGAATGGGAAGGTGTATATAAAATTCATAGAAAGTATTCCTCGACAAAACCCCAGTGCACCAAGGCACAAACAAAGTCAAGGGACTCATTGGAAAGACCAGCAGAAACTATTTGGATGGGAAGATGGTCATTTTGGACCAAAGTACCTGGAAAACATGGAACGCTGATGGTGTAGCTGGAAAGGAACCTGGAATGCGATAATGGAACTTCCAGATGATACTGATGGGATGTTCTCCAGAGATCTGGAGTGTGGCGGGCAGTCACCTGTGCTTGATTTCCCACAAAGGGGAGAAAAAGAGGAATTGGAAGAGGAGTGCCAAGCACACGAGAAGGACACCAAGTGTCTTCAGAAGAAAATTCTAAAAAGAGTGGAGAAGCCATCAGCTGCAAAGGAGAGCAGCGAGTCAGAGGAGGACCGGCAGAAAAGGATTAAGGGTGTTGCATGCCCTACAAAGAAACTAGTTCAGTGGAAAACCACTGTAGAGGAGGTTGAGGATGATGATTCGGAATGATCAGGCTTGATGCCTGATGAACAATGACAGCAGTTGGACCACTTTTATGAATGAATGAAGACGGATCCATGCTATGTGGATGCGGAAATGTCAGCCTCTCGGGATGCAAGGCCTTAAGGGGGGAGTGATGTTATGAGCATAACCCACTCTATTCAATTTTCACAGTAACAACATCAATGACACTCACAAAGATATGGACAAGAGGAGTCAGGATATATTTTTCTTTTCTTTTTATCTTTTCATTTGCACTCAAACATATAGATACAGGACTTAGGCGATACCACAGTTACAGGGACTGGCTATGTTAGGACAGCAACCCTTATAAGGAAGGTGGTTAGGTCAGCATCGGTTATGGGATATACCGAGTGCCGACTGGGACAACGGCCCAATGATGGGCCTAGGCTATGATGGATACATATGCCAAATGGTGCCTGAGGGGCGACATGGGAATCGGCCGAGACACAAGACAATAGCATGGCCGGATATGGAAGGACAGTGTGTTGGTGTGGGAGGATAGCTCCAGGTATGGTCAGATGGGTGCAGGTCGGCTGCTGCGCATTGATCCCAGCTTGAGGGACTTTAGCTGTGCGCTGTCTGTGCACAGACCAGGAGAGAGGTATATAAGGGTTGTCATCTTAGGTAGCAAGTCCCTAAGACTCTAGATAGTTTTGTGTTCGCTAGACACAGCTACAGAGCAAATGTCTTGTCTTTGGCCTAACAAGCCTCCCTTCTCATAAGTCTTTGGTTGTGTTTAGGAGCAGTCCTAACAGTAAGTCTGTCACCCAACACACCTGTTACCTATTTAGGTGTTGCGCCTTCCTGAAGTACATGAGGTTCTGGTGATCTGTCAAAACCTCTACTGTCTGTTTAGCCCCTTTGAGATAGTGGGACCATTCATAGAAAGCTGCATGACTGCAAGCATCTCCTTATCATAGATCTCATAGTTGCATTTGGCATTGTTAAGGGATTTGGAAATGAAAGCCACTGGCTTCCACTTGTCGTCCTCTACTTGTTGCGATAGGATTCCTCCAATGGCAAAGTCAGAGGCATCTACCTCAACTTGAAACTGCCCATCCTCACTGGGAATTTGTAATACCACTTCTTCTGCTATAGTTTTCTTTAGCTTATCAAAAGCTACGTCCTGAAGCTCTGTCCACTGCCACTTGTCTTTCCCTGTTAAGCAAGTCAACAGCTTTGCTGCCTTAGCAAAGTCTTTCACAAATCTCTGATAGAAGTTCATGAAGCCCAGGAACTGTTGGACTTCCCTCTTGCATGTTGGCTTTGGCCAGTTGGTTACTGCCTTGACCTTAGCAGATTCCATCCTTACTGAGTCCTTGCTGATAACAACTCCTAAGAAGTCCATTTCATTTTTGTCAAAGAAACACTTCTCCAGTTTGAGCGACAGCTTGTGTTGTTCCAATTTTGCCAAAATATGGTTAACCTGAACCATATGTTCTGCCTGTGTTTTCGAGAATACCAGGATGTCATCCATGTAAATGACAACCCATCCTTCTGCTATTTCCACTTGGAAGATATTGTTCATCATTGTTTGGAAAGTGGCTGGTGAATTAGTTAAACCAAAGAACATAACCAAGGGCTCAAAGAGTCCTCTATTGGTTCGGAATGCTGCCTTCCATTCGTCTCCTTCCTTGATGCACACATTGTTGTAACCCCAATGAATGTCCATCTTGGAGAAGACTTTTGCTTGTGATAGTTTATCTACCAGCTCTCCAATGAGTGGGAGTGGGTATCAATTCTTCATGGTCATCTCATTCAACTTCCAGTAGTCTTGCACCAGTCTCAATTTCCCATCTTTTTTCTTGACAAAGAAGAAAGGTGATGCCATCAGTGATTTACTTGGTTGGATTCATCCAGAATCCAGGTTTTCTTTCAAGAATTCATCCAGTTGATGCTGTTCATCCCTATCCAGTGGGTAGATTTTGCAGTCAACTGGGTTAGACCCAGGGACCAACTCAATAGCATGGTCCCATCACTGCCATGGTGGTAGTTCGTCAAAAGTCTCCTTCTCAAAGACCTTCTGATGTCCTAAGTAATGTCTGGGGACTGCCTCCTCCAGAGTTCTCTTTTTTGTTTTTTCAGCTTCCTCCACTGCTATTTTTGTAGCTGTAGATGCATATGCTCTGATGCATAATTCTGGTTCACCAATATGAACTGCCAGCAACTGCTCTCCATCCTGTAGGCATTGTCCCACATCTATCTCGTCTTCTGGTTCTTGAACCAATGAAGACTTCCAACATGTCCTGGGATACTGGTTGAATTCCAACAATTGTTTTTTCCAATTGATCATTGGATTGTGATGTTTCAACCAATTGAATCCTAAGAACACATCAGTTTTCCCAATGCATGTCACAGCACATTCTATGATCTCTTCATGGTCTCCTATCCATAATTTGACTTGTGCCATGTATTCTAACTGCCCCATAGAGTTTCGAGTCCCATCAGCATTATATACAGGCACAGGTCACACCAAGCATCGTTTCACTATCTGGTGCCTCTCCACAAAGTCTTCATTTATACAAGACCCAGTTGCTCCCAAGTCCAACAGCATTTTCACCTCAATGGTTTTTAGTATGTCCATAGTGGTGATGGTTCCTTTCAAATCTAATTCCTGTGTGCCAGTTCCTTGCACTACTTTCTCTCGTAAGTGCACTAGGTTCCACAGGGCCTCTGCCTCTGTCATAGTGTTTAATTGGTCCACCAATTGACCATTTGCCTTGTTTACTCGTTTTGCATGCACCCATTGCTGCAAACATTCTGCTGCTATTTGTTTGGGTTGTTCCCAAATCCTTCTTAACATCCATTGTGGGGTCCATGTTTTTAATTGTTCCCCCTGCTTTGCGCTCACTCGCAGGTTTCTTATTTGGTGTACATTCCCACTGCATTCATAGAGTAAATCCTGCATGTTTATTTGGGAGTCTATATATACTTGTACACTGGTATCTGAAACCTGTCTAGTAGCCAGCAGCACTGAGCGCTCGCCTACTGGCTTTCTGCAAAACCCTGGAGCTCTCCAAGCTCCTTGTACTCTTCTGCTGTCATATCTCCAGCTGTAATACTCCTCACAGCTCATTTGCCTTTCTCCTCCATTGTTATTTGTTTGGGCTTGCTGCATTCCATTACTACATGCCCTTCCTCTCCACAATGGTAACATGTGGGTGTCCTTTTCTTCCTCTGTCCTCGGCAGTCTTTACTGAAGTGACCTTTCTTTCTGCAGTTATAACAGGTGATTGTCCTTTTGTCCCTGTCAACATCCATGGCATTCGGGTCAGACCAACTTCCTGATGCAATTGGGGGCGGTGCTTTGTACTGGTATTGGGGGTGACTATTAGTAGCTGGTGCTTGCTCTTTGTATTCTTTTTGTTTAGCAAATCCATAGGCCTCATTGGCCTTTTGATAAGCTCTTGCAAGCACCATCACCCTTGTTTGTATTTGATGCAAGGTTGCATCTTCAGTCAGCCCTCTGTATCGGATTAATTCTCTTCCCAAGGCTGGGTTGAGATTGCTCTGGAATTGAGAAATTAGAGCTTGATCATTCCAGTTGGTCAGTGATGTGAGGGAGTTGAATTTAATGATATAGTCTTTGACTATCATCATTCCCTGTTGTAGCCCTAAGAGTGCCTCAATTGCTCTTTCCTTCATTTTGGTGGACATGAAGAAATTGTGCATTTGATTTTTAAAGTCTGTCCAGTCAGTGAAGGGGAATTGGTTTATCAGAGGTTATCTCCTCCAGGCTCAATCATCATCAGTGGCTTCTCCTGTGTTTAGTTGAGCCCAATTAAGTTCCGCACTCCACCCACTGTTATCTATTTTATCTTGAAACTCCTGTTGTGCTTCCTGAAATGCTTTGAGTTTCACTCCATTCCAGTCTGCTGCCCTGTCCCCTTTTCCACCCTTTATTCTATAAAGGCATATTGAGATTCTCTGCAGGGGTTCCTTTCTTGTGCCAACATGAAGTACATTTCCATCTGGCATAACCATCCATCTACCATTCATGGATTTCCCTGATAGTAATTGGGCATTTCTGCTTTAGTGAAGGGACCTGGTGTCATATGGTTAGATCATTGGTATTCATTAATCATGGCAGCAAGAGCTTGCCCCATATTAGTAACCATCTGTTGTCTAGCCTCAGCCTGTCAGTTTATCTCATTTTCTTGAGTGGCCACTGCTGCTGCAGGTTGTGTATTGGGCAACAGTTCGATTGTTTCTGTATCTGCCCAATGCTCTCACCATCCCATTATGGCATGATAGGTCTGTGTGATCATATCTACTGTGAGCCTGAAGGGTGTGGTGCCCATTTTATAATGACCCATGCCTTCCCATTCGAGAACCTCGACATGGAACCATCCCCTGCAATTGCTGTTGTATCTTTCAATATGCAGAGTGGTTGGGTGAGTGTATGACTTCTGGATAATGGTAGTCACATTGTCCTCTCGTAGGTTTCTGTCCCAGGTGCAGATTTCTTGTATCTGTGGATAAGCTGGCCATAGGAATTTGTCCCAATACTGTTTTTTAATCAAGACCAGGTAACAGTATCCTGGTATGTCTGGGCCGAAACCACTGCTGGCCCATGACATTTTCGGGTAAGGGTAAGGCAACCATGCCTCCCCTTCTACAATCCTTCTCCACTGATCGATTTCTCTTTGTTTGTGAGCATTGTTTGCTCCCTGCAGATATTCTTTGTTCAAGAGCCAGTCCACTGCTGTGGCTATGCCACCATTCCAATGTGCTGTGTCACCCCTTGAGTGATGACTTGTGCCTTATTCTCCTTACCAGCTTGTGCTGCCACTGCATATAACTGCACTGGTTGCACAACCGATTTTGGTTCCACTACTGCTGGGTAACTTCTTCCAGCTACTTGGTTAACTGCTTCCATTACAGTAACCATTGTTCTGAGGTCAACCCTCCTGATTGGTGTTTGGGCAAGCTGTCATTGCTTAGCCCTACACTTGGACTTTGACTGTCCTCCAATGCGTACTGTCCATGTATAGTGGGAGACCTTATGAAGGTCCACCAACTCATCCCATGTGTATTTGATATCATTGTGTCATACTGCTGATTCTTCAATAATGTGACACCACCCAGGTCGAATACTGTCCTGGATTGCAAAGACCACTGTATCATCCCTGAGCTCCAGTTCCCAGTTGATAATGTCATAAAGCATGGGCCATGCTGGCCAATTGTACTTGTCATAGTACTCTGCTTTGAACAGGTACATGTAGCAGCACCCATTTTGTCTCCACTGGTTGGGCATGATGGGACTTCTAGCTCTTGGTCCAGGTAGGTGCACTTTGATACTAGCATGCCATCCCAGCACTCTGGCCTTATGATCATTCCACAACTCCTCTCCAACTCCTTTTAGGAAATGATCCATTCCTATGGTCCGGAGTTTGTTGATTGGCTCTGTAAGGAGTCATTCCAGTGTCCTGGTGATAATAGCCCCAGGTGGCTTTGTGACAAGGAGGGGATCAAAATGGATCCCCCTGCAATGCTCCTCCTCTTCCTGCTCATGCTTCCATTTTGCATAGTGGGTTGCCCGTATGTTGCCATTCATGGCATGCATCCACACATTCCAATCTGTGTGCTCCATTGTCATCCCCTCATGCTTGTACAACTCTTGTACATGGTGTGCATGGTTCAATCTTTCCACAGCTACCTGGTACCTCCAGATAGCTTTGTCACCGTTGTTAATTAAAAGTAGTCATTGGTTGTATTTTGATGATACCAGTGCTAGCCAGACTGGATTGGAGGTGTCACCTTTGTATTGGACCTCCAGTAATTTGATGAGGGTCCAACATTCCCTCTCCACCTTCCTCATTGCGCGCTCTGCCCATAAGACTGCTCAGGAGGCCGCTTGTTCCATAAGTAAAGCCTCCCAGGCTTCCTTCTGTTCTAGTTCCTGCTCAGCTTCGCATTGCTGCAGGATTCTTTGTGCTTGAGCACGCTCTATCTTGCGCTCCTCCTTTCAGTGTTTCCAGCACAACCAGACATGATTATTGTATTGGCGGATGATGGTATCCCTGATAAATTCTCTAGGTCCCATCTGGACTGTGTTGTCAATGGTGACCCAGTCTGCCTCGAAGATGCACCTGATCTCTGAGAGTGTTGCCTGGGCATAGGGTAAAATGTATGTGAATGAGCACTGCATTGTGTCTTGTTTACTCATTCTGCTGTAATAAATCTTCAAACTACTTTGGGCCTCCACCAACAATAGTTCCATTCATTTGGCTAAAAATCCGCACCTGCCAATGATACCTATTGGGAAACAAGAGGGTTACTGTCTGAATGTTGTGGGTCCACAAGCTTCCACAAGTGTGCACCCAGCAATTTGCCTCACTATCTTTGTGCCAAGTTATCAGATGCGCAGCAAATTTCGCATCTGCTTGTACAGGGAGTGTGTGAGGAACTTTAAATCAGCCTTGATATGCAACACAGGTGGGTTGATTCTCTTGTTCCCTGAGTTTTCAGCAATAGTAATATACTAAACCTGGGGTGCATCTGTGGTCTCCTGCCTACGCTCTCCCAGCGAACTAGTATTCTCTTTTACTACTGTGGGTAGACAGACCCAAAGTGGGTGTATTGAGGATGTCTCGTTTGATGCCCATTGACAGTATGTATGTCATAGTCAATGTCACCTAGAGAGGTCATGGGCTGCACGGTTACTACCTCTCAGATATGAAAACTAGGCCATTGGCACTGTGAGCAATGATGAGCAAGGCATGCTTGGTGCTGTAAGATCAATGGGGTAGAGATGTAAAGACTCTAGATTATGTTAGGACTGCTCCTAAACACAACCTAAAAGACTTAGAGGGGGATGGCTTGTTAGGCCAAAGACAAGAAGTTTACTCTGTAGCTGTGTCTAGTGAACACAAAACTATCTAGAGTCTTAGGGACTGACTACCTAAGACTACAGCCCTTATATACCAACTCCCTGGTCTGTGTGCAATCAGTGTACAGCTAAAGTCCCTCACCATAGGGATCAATGTGCAGCAGCCAGGCTGCACCCATATAACCATCTCTGAAGTATTCCTCTCACACCCACACACTGTCTCTCCCATATATGGCTGTGCTATTGTCCTGCACCTCAACCATTCCCATGAACACCAGTACTGTTCTCTTGGTACCTTTAGGTATTCCCATGTCACCCCTCAGATGCTGTTCCACTCATGATTCCCTTCATGGCTTAGGCTCATCATTGGGCCATTGTCCTAGTCGGCACTCCGTCTGTCCCATAGCTGATGCTGACCTAACCTGCTTCCATATATGGGCTGCAGTCCTAACATAGCCAAGTCCTGCAACTGTAGTATCGCCTGAGTCTCATTGATAGGTACCCTGGGACGCTGCCTAGTGTAAAATATGCCAACAAACCCAACCCTACAAACTGGGGGATGGGAGTGCGAAGCACCACCTTAGTGCCTGATGTGTAATACGAGGGAGCATGATGGTGAATGAGAGTGTGTCCAAGGGCAAGTGAGGGTGTGAGCCCTGGAAAAGTCCCAGCAGTCTCATAGGAAATTGCTAATAAAACGAGGGGGGCAGTAGAGTCTCGAATGAGCCTCGAAATAGCTTGTTAATGGTTTATAATTTGAAACTTGCTAATTGTCTCATTGAATAAGTTTGGAGCCTCAATTGCTATCAAACCAAACTTGGGTATGCTGAAGCCACTGAATTTGCAGTATAACTAGATATCACAGGGAGAAACTCAATAAAACACTGCAGGAGAACACTGACAAAATGGAGAATGCTGGTCTGAACTGAGTGAGATTGACAAAAAAAGGGATCTTCTGATTCTAGTACCCTACTACTATATATATGTAATTCAAAATGTCAAGGCATGGATGACAAATTCTTCTGTATTGAAACGCAAAAGCCCACGAGGCCAGGGCACTGCCCCACCTAATCCAACAGGCAACATGAAAAATAATGCTCCACATATTTCAAATAAAAAGATGAATCAGGAAATAAATCACCAATGTCTACACAGGGCATCTTCAGGCTTCAGTTGGATATGTATATGGTCTAGGGGACTTGATCATTCTTTGAAGATCATGATGAAAGGAGAGCACTGGGCACTATGGAGAATGGCATTGTTATCGCTTGTCTTCGAGAGAGATCAATCCTATTTGAGGGGGTCGTTTTTATGCATGAGAAGGTCCTGGCTGGAGATCCTGCACATTGGAGTGGTGTTCAAGTTCCACAGGGAGGGAAACAACACGCCAAGTGGTTGTACAAGGGAGAATGCGATGGGCTGGAACCAGAAATGGATATAAGTGTTGAGAATATAGGAGGGCACGAGAGTAAGAGGAGGAAAGGAATGCTTATTCATATAGTACATATGCAATATATACCTAATGCTTAACAACATGGCGATGCTCGTACCAGCGAGCATTGTAAGTTTGAGCTCGGCATCCTGCACCATTTCCTTGTCATGACCTCAACTCCTCCCTAATCTCCATTCCTATCCCGTCTCCTACTGCCCAAACTCCCCTTCTCCTTCCTTCCCATTCCACTATGCATTCCATCAGGTGATTCATTGTTCCCAACACTCCCCCTTGAATCAGCTTCTAAACCCATCTCCTGTCTCAGTTTGTCATGTGGTTGTCATGGTAGCCCCTTTGTGAATATGTTGGCTAGGTTCTTGGCAGTATTGACGTAGCAGACATAAAGGCATCCCTTCTTTACGTAGTTGCATATGAACTGTAAGGGTGTGTCAATGTGTTTAGTGCATGTGTGGAATTCTGGGTGATACGCAATTGCAATGGCTGCTTGGTTGTTGCTAAAAATAGTAGGCGTCGGTACCGAGATCTTGTTTGGCAACATGCATAATGGCGACATATTCAGCCTTGGCGGTCAATAGGGCAACTGAGCCTTGTCGTTTGGAACTCCACGTGATTGCTCCCCCTGCAATGGTGATCACGTAGCTGCTGACGGATTTGCGGCTGGCCTGAGATGCCCAATCTGTGTCACAGTAAATAGCAGGGTCATCTCTACCTTTACCACCATTATAGCATAGTAGCATGTTACTTGTCCCCTTTAAGTAATGGAATACACGCTTGATGGTGGTCCAATGGTGCAGCTTAGGGTTGCGAGTAAATTGGCCAAGCCGCTGGGCTGTGAAGGTGATGTTGCTGCACATTGTAATTGACAAATATAGAAGCGTGCCAATAAGGGTGGCATATGCGTAGGTAGTGGTGTTCAACTGCGGTTCCTGATCCTCTCCATTCTCGTAGTCAAGGCTGACATTAGGGTCAAGCGGCATCAACACGGGGTTGCAATCCTGAAGACCTAGCTTTATGAGGGTCTTCTCAATGTAATGGCCTTGGGAGAGCATCAGGCAGTGGGCATCTCGGTCGTATGAGATGTGAATTCTGAGTAGATATTTTGGCATGCCAAGAGATTTGATTTCAAATTTCCTTTTGAGATCAATTTCAATTTGGTCAGTGCCCTTTATAGAATTTGAGATGCCGATGATGTCATCTACCCATAGCAGCAGGATCATGAATCCGTTTCTGTCACACTTGATGTAGACACAATAGTTGGCTCATTGTTGTTGGTATAAAACATCGGTTAGCACTTCTGTAAATGTCGCATTCCATATGTTACCAGCTTGTTTGAGCCCGTAAATAGATTTGTAGAGTTGGCAGACTCGGCTGCTCCCATTGTCGAATCCCAGGGGTTGCTGCATATATATTTCCTTGTCCATGGTTCTGTTCAGGTACGCGTTTTTGACATCGAATTGCTGCAAGTGCCAACTGTTTTTAGCCGTTAGTGCTAGTAAGTGTTAGGAGTACCCTAAACACAACCTCAGAAGTCTCACAAGTGTCGGCTTGTTAGGCCTAAGACAATACAATTGCTCTGTAGCTAGTGTCTAGGACACAAAAACTATCTAGAGTCTTAAGGACTGACTATGCTAAACTACAGCCCTTATATACTCCATCCCCTCCTCATGCTGGGATCAATGTGCAGCAGCTGAGTCTGCGCCCACCATACCATTCTGGAGATATCTCTCCCACACCAATTGCCCATCCTTTCATAGCTGGCTAGCGTTGTGTCGGTGCTCTTGAGCATTGAGCTAAGGGCAGTGCCCACCTGACCAATCTGCAGCCTTCATCTCCATACAGCAGTGTCTTATTGTCTTGCGCCTTCAGCCATTCCCACCAATGCCAGTACCATTCCCTTGGTACCTTCCAGGCATTCCTGTTCTGCCCCTCTGGGGCATCTAGACCTTGGTTCGAGGTGTGGTCTAGGCCCATCATTGGGCCATCCTCCATGTCGGCACTCGGTGTGTCCAATAACCGATGCTGACCTAACCACCTTCCAAATAAGGGCTATAGTGTCGTGTAGGCATCCTGCTCTAAGTCCCACTGTCCAGCTCTTGTATTGTATTGTTCTGGTAAGATCAAATAAAGAAAAAGAAAAGAAAATCATAGTCCAACTCCTCCAGTCCCATATCTCCATAGGTGTCATCAAGGTTGTTACTGTAAAGTGAATAAATGGGGTATGCTCATAACAGTAAGGCCCTGAGGCTTTCATAGTGCATAACTGGTGCAAATGTGTTATTGTTGTCGTAGTCTGGTCTGTGTTAGGATGAGCCTAAACACAACCCAAAAGACTTATGAGAAGGACAGCTTGTTCAGCCAGAGACAAAGACTATTGCTCAAGAAGAAGTGTCTAGGACACAAACTATCTAGAGTCTTAGGGACTTGCTACTTAAGACAACAACCCTTATATACCTCTCTCCTGGTCTGTGCGCAGACAGCGCACAGCTAAAGTCCCTCACAATAGGGACAATGCGCAGCAGCTAAACCTGCACCCATATGACCATACCTGGAGCTACTCTCCCACACCAACACACTGTCCTTCCATCTATGGCCATGCTTATTGTTCTGCATCTCGGCCAATTCCCACATATGCCAGTACCAAGTCATTGGTACTCTTCGGCATTCCCATGTTGCCCCTCAGGCGCCGTGCCACCCATGTATCCTTCCATGGCATAGGCCCATCATCAGGCCGCTGTCCCTGTCGGCACTTGGTATGTCCCATAGCCGATGCTGACCTAACCACCTTCCATATAAGGGTTGCAGTCCTAACATAGCCAGCCCCTGCAACCTGCAGTATTGTCTAAGTCTTGTTCCTATACATTTGAGTGCAACTGAAAAGATAAAAAGAAAAGAAAAATAGTCCGACTCCTCTAGTCCATATCTTCATATATGTCATCGACGTCGTTACTGTGAAAATTGTATAGGATGAGTTATGGTCATAACATCACCCCCCCCTTAAGGCCTCGCATCCCGAGAGGCTGACATCCCCACATCCACATAGTGTGGATCTCTCTTCATTTTTTCATAAAAGGGGTTTAACTGCTCACTCTGTTCCTCAGGCGTCAAGCCCGATCGTTCCGATTCCTCATCTTCAATTTCTTCTACAGTGGTTTTCCACTGAACTTGTTTCTGTGTAGGGCATGCAATGCCCTTGATCCTTTTCTGTTGGTCTTCTTCCAACTTGCTGCTTTCTTTTGCAGCTACTGGCTTCCCTGCCCTCTTCCTCTGCTGCTATTTTTGTGGCTGTTGACACATACGCTCTGATGCAAAGTTCTGGTTCTCTGATGTGAACTGCCAGCAACTGTTCCCCTTCCTCGAGACATTGCATTATGTCCATCTCATCCTCTGGTTCTTGTACCATAGACAACTTCCAGCATGATCCTGGACATCTGTTAAACTCTAGGGATTGTTTCTTCCAGTTGATGGTGGGGTTGTGAAGCCGAAACCAATCAAATCCCAAGAATAAGTCCGTCTTGCCAATGTTTGTGACTGCACACTCTATGATCTCCTCGTGGTCACCGATCCAAAGTTTGACTTCAGCCATGTACTCCAATGAACCCATCAAGTTCATTGTCCCATCTGCATTGTACACCGGAACTGGTCGGACCAGTCGTTGCTTGGCTATTTGATACTGTTCCACAAATTCTCTGCTGGTGCAGGATCCAGTACATCCGGAGTCCAATAGCATTTTTATCGGAATAGTGGTTTGCATGTCCAAGGTCATTATGGTTCCTTTCAGATCCAATTCATTTTTTCCTGTCCCTTGCACTTTCTTTTCTCTTAAGTGCACCAGGTTCCAGAGAGTGTCTGTCTCAGTCATAGCATTTAACTGGTCCACCAGTTGTCCATCTGCCTCATTTACTCGTTTGGTATTTACCCATTGTTGTAAACACTCCACTGCTATTTGTTTGGGCTGCTCCCAAATCCTTCTCAATACCCACTGTGGGGTCCATGTTTTTAGTCTCCCTCCTTGTTTTGCACTCACTCTTAGGTTTCTCAAGTGATGTATGTTCCCTCTGCATTCGTAAAGTAAGTCATGCATTTTTATTTGGGAGTCTACATATGGTACATCACTATTCGAAACCTGAGTAGCAGCCAGCAGCGCTGAGCACTCGCCTACTGGCTTTCTGCAAAATCCGAAACCTCCTCTATATGTGTTGTTGGGGGCATTTCCCTGTTATCTACATGTCAGACTACCTGCTTCCCTTTATCTCCTGGTGTAATCCTCCTGGGTTTTCTACAGCCCCATGCCATATGTCCTTTCTCTCCACACCTGTAACAGGTGGCATTCTTTGTTCTACAGCCCCTTTCTTTGTGTCCTCATTTTTTGCAATAAGAGCAGACTGGTGTTACTTTTTGTTTATCCACGTCCATGGCATTGGGATTGGATCGACTCCCTGACATGACCGGAGGTGGTGCTCTGAATTGCCACTGAGGTCTTCTGTTAGGGGCTGGGGGGTACTCTCTATACTCTCATTGGGCTCTCGGGGGTCTGTAGGCTTCATTAGCTTTCCGATAAGCCCTTGCGAGTGCCGTAACCCATTGTTGTATTTGAGGTAAAGTGGTGCTGTCTGCCAGTCCCCCATAACGGATTAGTTCCCTGCCAAGTGCTGGATTGAGGTGGTTCTGGAATTGTGAGATCAATGCTTGATCATTCCAGTCGGTTAAGGAGGTAAGGGAGTTGAATTTGATGATGTAGTCTTCTACTATCATCGTCCCTTGTTGCAGTTTTAGTAAAGCTTCAATAGCTTTCTCCTTAGTTTCTGTCAACATAAAGAAATTGTGCATTTGTTGTTTGAAATCCACCCAGTCCTGGAAAGGGAATTGGTTCTCTAATGGTTGTCTGACCCATGCACTATCATCAGCAGTGCTTTCTCCTGTATTGAGCTGCGTCCAATCCAATTCCGTGCTCCACCTGTTGTTGGTTATTTTATCCTGGAATTCCTGCTGTGCCTCCTGGAAAGCTTTGAGCTTCACGCCACTCCAATCTGCCACCCTGTTATCTTTTCCGCCCTTAATCCGGTATAGACAGATTGAGACTTTTCGTAGTTCCTTGGTCTCATTTGCCAACATGAAGTAGGTCTCCATTTGTCGCAACCATCTGTCTATGGTCTGGGGATCTCCTTGGTAAAAATCAGGCATCTCTGCCTTGGTAAGTGGACCTGGTTCCCGACGATTGGACCTTTGGTACTCGTTAATCATAGAGGCGAGAGCTTGTCCTGCACTGGTGATTGCCTGTTGCCTTTCTTCTGCCTGCTGATGTATCTCATCTTCGTGAGCTGCAACTGCTGCAGCTGGTTGAGTGGCAGGTAAAGGTTCAATTGTCTGGGAATCTTGCCAGTACTCTCTCCAACCTAGTACCACCTGGTAGGCATGGGTGACCATTTCAACCGTGAGTCTAAAGGGTGTGGCGCCTAACTTGTAATGGCTCATGCCTTCCCTGTTAAGGACCTCGACGTGAAACCATCCTCTGCAGTTGCTGTTGTATTTTTCGATGTGCAGAGTGGTGTCCTGTGTATATGACTTCTGGATGATGGTGGTCACATCGGTTTCTCGTAGGTTATGGTCCCAGGTGCAGATTTCTTGGATCTGAGGATAGGCTGGCCATAAGAATTCATTCCAGTACTGTTTTTTGATTAAGACCAGGTAACAGTATCCTGGTATGTCTGGGTTGAGACCGCTGTCAGTCCATGACATTTTTGGGTAAGGGTAAGGCAACCATGCCTCCCTTTCTACAATTCTTCGCCACTGCTCAATTTCTCTTTTCTTATGAGCATTGTTTGCTCCTTGCGGGTACTCTTCATTTGAGAGCCAGTCCGCTGCAGTGGGTACACCACCATGCCAGTGTGCTGCGTCACCTCCCTGAGTGACGACTTGTGCCTTGTTTTCCTTGCCAGCTTGTGCTGCCGCTGCGTATGACTGCACTGGTTGCACAACCGGTTTGGGTTCTATCACTGCTGGGTATGTTCGTCCAGCTGCTTCTGCATAGGCCTGTTCAACCGTGACTGTGGTCCTAAGGTTGACTTGTTTAATGGGTGTTTGGGCAAGCTTTTGCTGTGCTGCCCTTCGCTTTGACTTTGACTGTCCACTGAACTGTACTGTCCATGTGTAATGGGAGACTTTGTGTAGGTCCACCAACTTGTCCCAGGTATACTCAATGTCATCTCGACATATAGCTGACTCCTCGATAATGTGACACTGCCCAGGTCGAATGCTATCCTGGATGGCGAAGACTACCGTGTCATCCCTTAGCTCCAGTTCCCAATTAACAATGTCATAGAGAGTGGGCCAGGCTGGCCAGTTGTACTTGTCGTAGTACTCCTCTTTGAACAGGTACATGTAGCAGTACCTGTTCTCTCTCCACTGGTTTGGTGCTATGGGACTTCTGGCCCTTGGTCCGGGTAATTGTGCTTTGATGTTAGCGCGCCATCCCAGTAACCTGGCTTTGTGGTCATTCCACAAGGCCTCCCCAATGTTTTTGAGGAAGTGATCTAACCCAATAGAGTGAAGATGATGTCGAGGCTCAGTGAGAAGCTGTTCTGGTGTCCTGGCGATGATAGCCCCAGGTGGCTTTGTGATGAGAAGGGGGTCGAATCGAATCCCCTTGCGGCGTTCCTCCTCTTCCTGCTCATGCTTCCATTTAGCATAGCAGGTCGCCTGTATATTTCCATTCATTGCGTGCATCCACGCATTCCAATCTTCATGACTCATCATCATGCCCTCGTGTTCGTACAACTCCTGTACATGGTGCATGCACTGAAGTCGTTCTATTGCTACCCAATAACGCCGGATAGCCTTGTCGCCATTGTTTATCAACAACAGCCATTGATTGTATTTTGACACTACTAGCGCCAACCAGACGGGGTTGGAAGTGTCCCCTTTGTACTGAACTTCCAATAATTTGATGAGGGTCTGATATTCCCTCTCAGCCTTCTTCATGGTGCGCTGTGCCCATAATACTGCTCGTGTTGCAGCTTGTTCCATTAACAAAGCCTCCCAGGCTTCCTTCTGCTCTAGCTCTTGTTCGAGCTCCTTTTTCCTCAGGATTTGCTGGGCCTGAGCATGCTCAATTATGCACTCCTCTTTCCACTGTTTCCACCACAACCAGATGTGGTTATCATAATGGCGAATGATGGTATTGCCGATAAACTCTTTGGGTCCTGTCTGGACTATGTTGTGAACTGTGACCCAGTCCGCCTCGAAGATGCACCCAATCTCCGAGAGTGTCACCTGGGCATAGGGTAGAATATAGGTAAATGAGCACTGCATTGTGTCTCGTTGCCTGTCTTGCTGTACAAAATCTTCAATGAAGTTCAGGCCTCCACCAACACTTGATCTGTTCCTCTGGCAATTAATCTGTGCCAGTCGATGATGTCTCTTGGGAAACAAGAGAGTTGTTGTCTGCTGTATTGTGGATCCGAAAGCTGTCAATGTATGTGTGCCTGGCAATTCGCCCTAATGTCCTTGTGCCAAGTTATCAACCCCAATAACAAAGTAGGGGTTGCTTGTACAGAGGGTATGAAGGGACTTTGGTTCAGCCTTGATACACAATGTATATCGAGTGTTTTCACTCGTTCCTGAGCTTTTTGGCAATAACGGTATACTATGCTCGGGGTGCATCTGTGGTCTCCTGCCTATGCTCTCCCGACACACTAGTATTCTCGTCCATTACTGTTTGGTAGACAGACCCAACAGGTGAATTGAGGACGTCTCATTCGATGCCCGTTGACAGTATGTGTGGTGATATTAATGTCGCCTGGAGAGGATGCAGGCTACGCGATTACTTCCTCTCAGAAAGAAACTAGGCCGTTGGTGCTGTGAGCAATGACGAGCAAGGCATGCTCAGTGCTGTAAGACCAACGGGGTAGAGTGATAAAGACTCTAGATTATGTTAGGACAAGCCTAAACACAACCCAAAAGACTTATGAGAAGACGGCTTGTTCAGCCAGAGACCAAAGCTATTGCTCAAGAAGAAGTGTCTAGGACACAAACTATCTAGAGTCTTAGGGACTTGCTACCTAAGACAACAACCCTTATATACTACTCCCCCTGGTCTGTGCACAGACAGCATGCAGCTAAAGTCCCTCAAGCTGGGATCAATGCACAGCAGCTGATCTGCACTCATCTGACCTTATCTGGAGCTTCTCTCCCACACCAACACATTGTCCTTCCATATGCGGCCATGCTTATTGTTCTGCATCTTGGCCGATTCCCACATACGCCAGTACCTAGTCATCAGTACTCCTCGGCGTTCCCATGTCGCCCCTCAGGCGCTGTTCCGCCCATGTATCCTATCATGGCGTAGGCCCATCATCAGGCCGTCATTCCTGTCGGCACTCGGTCTATCCTTATAGCCGATGCTGACCTAACCACCTTCCATATAAGGGTCGCAGTCCTAACATAGCCCATCCCTGTGACCAAGGTATTGTCTAAGTCCTGTATCTAAACATTTGAGTGAAGAAAGAAAGATAAAATAAAAGGAAAAATAGATTCCGACTCCCCAAGACCATATCTTCATAATTGTCATTAGTGTTGTTACTGTGAAAATCAAAAGGAATGAGTTATGCTCATAACACAAAGTCTTTGCGACCCTGGAGTGCCCCCATGAATGATGAATTGCGATAATGTCTTCTCGCAATGCCACAACCACTGGTACATATACTCGTCCCTTCCAGGTGACAAGTCCTTTCTCCAGTTTATATTCTCCTCTGGCCTTCTCGAGGCCTTTGACAACCTGTGTCTCCCACTGCTGCTTGGGCACTTCCCTAATGTCTTTCATGATGTTGTCTATTGCACAATCATCATCAAATACTCATATTTGGAAAAGGTGTTCTTTCAGCAGAACCACCCCTTCATTATCGTTTTCTCCTTGGGCATGTCCCGCCCACCTAGACAATAAGTCTGCCTTGGTGTTGGACTTTCCACTCCTGTGTTTTATGACGAAATTGTAATCCTGCAAGTCCATCACCCATCACACTTGCCATCAATTTAAGTTCTGCGCCTTTCTGAAGTATGTTAAGTTCTGATGATCAGTCAGAACCTCAATTGTCTGTTTAGCCCCTTTGAGATAGTGGGACCATTCGTAGAAAGCATGCATTACTGCGAGCATCTCTTTATCATAGATCTCGTAGTTTCATTTGCCTCGTTGAGGGATTTTGAGATGAAAGCTACTGGCTTCCACTCGTCGTTTTCCACCTGCTGCAATAAGATTCCTCCAATAGCGAAGTCAGAGGTGTCCACCTCTACTTGAAATTGCCCATCTTCATTCAGGATTTGCAGCACCACTTCCTCTGCTATCGTCTTTTTCAGCATATCAAATGCTTCGTCCTGTAATTCTGTCCACTTCCACTCATCTTTTCCTGTAAGACAAGTTAATGGTTTGGCCATCTTGGCAAAGTCCTTCACAAAGCGTTGGTAGAAATTTACGAAGCCCAAAAACTGTTGGACTTCACGCTTGCATGTTGGCTTGGGCCAATTGGTTACTGCCTTTACTTTGGTGGTCTCCATTCGGACTGAATTTTCACTGATAACTACTCCTAGAAAGTCCATCTCCTTTTTGTCGAAGAAACACTTTTCTGGTTTCAATGACAACTTGTGCTCTTCTAGTTTCGATAGGATACAGTTAACCTGTACCGTATGCTCCTCCTGACTTTTTGAAAATACGAGGATGTCGTCCATGTATATGACAACCCATCCTTCTGCTATTTCAACTCTGAAGATGTCATTCATCATCATTTGGAAAGTGGCCGGCAAATTTGTGAGTCCAAAGAACATGACTAATGGCTTGAAGAGTCCTCTGTTGGTTCGGAATGCTGCCTTCCACTCATCTCCTTCCTTAATGCATACGTTGTTATATCCCCAACGTATATCCATCTTTGAAAAAACCTTGGCCTGTGATAGTTTGTCCACTAGTTCTCCTATCAACAGTAGTGGGTATCAGTTTTTGACTGTCATTTCGTTAAGTTGCCAGTAATCCTGCACTGGTCTCAATTTTCCATCCTTTTTCTTAACAAAGAAGAAAGGAGATGCCATAGGCAATTTGCTTGACTGAATTCTTCCAGAATCCAGATTTTCCTTCAGAAATTCATCCAGTTGTAACTGCTCATCTCGATTTAATGGATATATCTTTCAGTCCACTGGGTTAGACTTGGGGATCAACTCAATAGCGTGATCCCATTGCCTTCGTGGTGGTAACTCATCAAAAGTCTCCTTCTCAAAGACCTTTCAGTGTTTCAGGTAATGTCTGGGGACCGCTGATAAGTTCACCCTGCTATTGGAAATAGTGAGGAATGGGAAGGGGTGAGGTCGCGAAATGATGCCTGTCAACTCCAGGGCACTTGATGACAATGTTACACTGCATGGAACTGGCAACTCCGCAGATAATGACGTTCATCACACAAGGGCGTGACAGCGAAGAACACGGAATGCGGAGTGCAATGAGACTTGAGACGTAAATGAGACAAGGAGGGCATGACTAGGACTTGAAACTCGAAAGGAAACTGTGGTAATCTGATATGCTAAGCTGGTAACCTATTGTACATGGGCTTTATATACTTTTTCCTACTCTAAATAACGAAGTAATACTTGTGAAATTTTCACCTCACAACCGTATATCCAAATCCGTCTTAAAGGTCTTCGTGCGATGGGGCTAGCTGAGGGACACGATGGTGGAATATGAGCACCGCAGTGAGAGCCAATACCGCAACCCTGCGCGGGATGCTAATAGACTCGTTGGATTGAAATAGACCTGCCTGATTGCCATGCGCGGCAACTCCAGGGTTCATCTGTCTTGACATGGCCCTGTTCTTGATATTCCGTGGACCTGACTAATCTATACCATATCTGATCATCGGCCGATGGCTTTATTCGTCCACTAGGGTCCTATTCCGCTGTGTTGGTGCGTCGCTATGGATGACGTGGCTCTTGGATCTTGGACTGTAGATCTTCCTAACATGGATATGGCTTGATGGCGTGGTCCCTTCTCCGGTGAACTAGGCTGTGCCGGCTGACAATTTTCATGCGACTCGGCCGATTGGGTGCTGGCTTCGGGTGCAAATGACTGACTGGTGTGGGGTATGGATGGCATATGTGGGAGGCAACTTGCTTGTTGAGTGTGGGTGATGCTTGCCTTACCGTGGAAAAATGCGGAGTTGCACGGAATTGCACGGAATTGCGCAGAGTTGCTTGTTGCTATCATGGAATACCTGCGGATGACTCCTCTACACCCCTAGCTCGGAACGATGCTCATCATCTCCCCCCCACTTAAAAATCTGACTGTCCTCAGTCAGTCGTGTGAAGGAGCTGGCTAGTCGATTGCTGGTGGTCGAAATGAATTAACATAAAATCTTGACAAACGAAAAATGGTGAAAGGCGTGACTATGTACTGGGTATCTTGCGGGATTCATGTCGTCTGTTCAGTAGTAGTTGCCTCCTGGGTCGGGATCGTTGTCTATATCTGGCCACTCGTCAATTACTGATTCGTTGTCACTACTGTCGCTATTGCTACTGATGTCTTCTTCATCATTGGTCCATGTCGCCCATAGGTGGCGAGTGGAATGGCGGTGGTGGCGTGGTACTTGTGTGACTGGTGCGGGATGCCTAATGTTCTGGTCCTGAGGCATTGGAGTTGAGGCGGAATTGACTGGGGTGTGACAGGGTTCGACAGGGCAACTAGACTTGACAATACTTGCTTCTGGGGACTTGGCGGCTGCTACAGATGACTTGACTACTGGCAACTCGACTGAAATTTGCGAAATTGTGGGACTTGATGGTGGACTGAACTTGATGGGCTGACTATTGAGGACAGAGGCTGGCAGGGTTGGTGCGTAAATGTCGGAATCTGTCTTGTGGTGGCTGGTGCTGGTCGATGGGGTATATTCATCTATGTTGCTGGGTGTCTGCTGGGCTGGTTCGGTGGTGGTGCTATGGTTTTCCTCTCTGTGACTTGCGATCATTTCCTCGAGGCTTACTGAAAATCCTGCTGCTTCTCCTCGCGTATTTCGACGAATCTGGGTGGTCCGCGGGGTATGGGCAGGGTTGGTTCTGGCATTGGCATCGGTGCTGGTGCTGGTGCTGATGCTGATGGTTGCGATTCTGTTCCTTTCACTCGTAGGGGGCTCTCTACTCCATCGGATACTACCTTTTTCTTTGCTTGCAACGCTAGAAGGGTCCTCTGCATCTGCTCGATTTCTTCATTGACATTGTCCGCGGGGTTCACTGCTGCAGTCTCGTAACTTAGCATCGACGTGGTACTTGCTGTTGCCGTTAGCTCCTGATAGTAGTCGCAGGGTGCATAGAACATCAAGGGACATGATCCAGAACTTGATCCTAGCGGGACTGCATTGGCACTAGTTGACATGGCTTGCGACCAATTCTGCGGGGCTGTCACGCAATTCCGCAGGGTTGGCACACGAATCTGGTTCGTCACGACTGACTGGTTTAGCGACTGTAGCATCGTCTGTGTCTGTAGTGAGCTCTGGACCATCCTTTCCGTCATGCCGAACATGTCTTCTGTCTTTATTCTGGGCATAACTATTGGCTCAGGTTTGACAAGCGGAGTTGACGCGGAATTGGCAGGATAGACTGCGGAATTGGCAGGGTACACTGCGGAGTTGGCGGAATTGACAGGGTACACTGCGGAGTTGGCGGAATTGATGATACGGGGCGCAGTGGGCTTGTTGATCAATTTATCATAGAATGACGAGCCTTGAATGACTTCTTTTGCAGCTGCTAGGGTTTGCTCGAGGGAGTATGGGTCATCACGGTGCACGTTTGGATAGTGGCTTCGCATGTAGTGATACATTTCTATTCCAACGCGGACTTGGAATCCCTTGAAGAAGTATTCGCATTGCTGGTGCATTGTGAGTCGTCTGTTCCTAATGAGATACCTAGTGATCACTAAAAATTGCTGGTAATAGCTGCATAGTTCTTCCGCGGTGTTGATTCCGAGCCAGAAAGTCTCTTCCACTAGTCGATCCAAATCCGACTGAGTGTGCTCGTGCTTGTTGATTACTCCGGCGTATAGCGCGATGACTGATGCTCTGAAATCTGCATATGTAGATGCTGCATCATAGGTTTCGACTCCTCTCCATAGATCGTACTCTGTGTCATGGAGATATCGTAGCGCATAGGCTTTCTTTTGCTGCACGGAGTTGATTCCGGCTTCACTGAACAACAACTCGAGTTCATTGAAATAATGCATGAGGCAGCAGGGTTGGCTAGAGTCGAAGCGGGGTGCGGTGTCATCATAACGAGCAGGCATGGTCTTGGCTGGCTGGGCATAGTCAGTCATTGTGGCTTTCGTAGAACTAGACTGTTGGAGCTAGAGATTGATGATCTGAGACTGAAACTGCTTGTACTGGTGGAAACTGGAGCTATTGAACGAGTGGAATTGCCAGGATTGGGGCGTGGAACTGCTGATCGCAGGGTGACTTGGGTGGGGTTGACGGCGTAATTCTTTCAAAAGCCTCACTGGGGCAGCCAATATGATAGGTTCGCTCCTCTATTGGAAATAGGGAGGAATGGGAGAGGTGTGAGGTCGTGAAAGGATTCCCGTCAACTCCGGGGCACTTGGTGACAACGTTACACTGCGCAGAACTGGCAACTCTGCGGATAATGACGTTCGTCACACAAGGGCGTGACAGCGAAGAACACGGAATGCAGAGTGCAATGAGACTTGAGACGTAAATGAGACAAGGAGGGCATGACTAGGACTTGAAACTCGAAAGGAAACTGTGGTAATCTGATATGCTAAGCTGGTAACCTATTGTACATGGGCTTTATATACTTTTTCCTACTCTAAATAACGAAGTAATACTTGTGAAATTTTCACCTCGCAACCGTATATCCAAATCCGTCTTAAAGGTCTTCGTGCGATGGGGCTAGCTGAGGGACACGATGGTGGAATATGAGCGCCGTGGTGAGAGCCAATACCGCAACCCTGTGCGGGATGCTAATAGACTCGTTGGATTGAAATAGACCTGCCTGATTGCCATGCGCGGCAACTCCAGGGTTCATCTGTCTTGACATGGCCCTGTTCTTGATATTCCGTGGACCTGACTAATCTATACCATATCTGATCGTCAGCCGATGGCTTTATTTGTCCGCTAGGGTCCTATTCCGCTGTGTTGGTGCGTCGCTATGGATGACATGGCTCTTGGATCTTGGACTGTAGATCTTCCTAACATGGATATGGCTTGATGGCGTGGTCCCTTCTCCGGTGAACTAGGCTGTGCCGGCTGACGATTTTCATGTGACTCGGCCGATGGGGTGCTGGCTTCGGGTGCAAATGACTGACTGGTGTGGGGTATGGATGGCATATGTGGGAGGCAACTTGCTTGTTGAGTGTGGGTGATGCTTGCCTTACCACGGAAAAATGCGGAGTTGCTTGTTGCTATTGCGGAATACCTGCGGATGACTCCTCTACACCCCTAGCTCGGAACGATGCTCATCACCGCTTCCTCCAGAGTTCGTTTTTTAGTCTTCTCTGCTTCCTCTGCTGCTATCTTGGTAGCAGTTGATGCATAGGCTCTGATGCGCAACTCTGGTTCACCAATGTGAACAGCCAGCAATTGCTCTCCTTCCTTGAGGAATTGAGCTACATTCAAAATCGGTCCACTCTAGATCGAAATACACAAGATCCCTAGAGGGGAGAGCAATCACGTCCAAAGTGGGAGCTGGTGCTCAACCAGCGATGGCATAGTGAAGCCTACTTGTACCACCAACCTTGTTTACAACTTAAGCAAGCTTCGGTAAGGAGTAAAACCCCACCTACTAGTCACCAACATAGAATATGTCCTCTTGGGTCGGTATTGCCTCCTGACCTCTCCCTGGACTTACACTATTGCCAGTTCTTGGGGGGCTTTCCGGTATCTCTGCTCGGGAACTGTCACCACAGCCAGCAGTCCAGCAGGAGGTTAGCACTCAGATGGCTCTTCCCATGTCCGCCTGAAGCTTCATACCGCCACAGCTCGGGCCCCTCTCGGGTATCTTTCCTGTTGCAAAATCTCCTTACAGATGAAGTTGCTCTACACCTAGCCTTTTACGGGTGGAACGACTTCCCAACCTCTCTACCCATGGAGGATTAGACTAACCAAATTGCCTGCTGGGGTCGAACCAGTCTCAGACAACCCAGGGGTGTCCTGTCTACTGCCCCCGAGAGCATGTTAACTTGGCTATGCAGTAGTTGGATGGTTTTTAATCAGACTGCACACAGAAGATTCCCCTGTTCCTGCCTGAAGCTTGCCAGTGGCAGTGGCTTCAGCACAGTCTCTGTGCCAGCATGCATTCCGATCTCGTCCTCTGGTTCCTGAACTGATGAAGACTTCCAACATGTGCCTGGACATTGATTAAACTCCAGGGATTGTTTTTTCCAATTGATGGTTGGGTTGTGAAGTCGCAACCAATCAAATCCCAAGAACAAGTTTGTCTTGCCAATGTTTGTGACCATGCATTCTATGATTTCTTTGTGGTCTCTGATCTGGAGTTTTACT
Source organism: Amanita molliuscula (assembly GCA_023014405.1). Classification (NCBI taxonomy): domain Eukaryota; kingdom Fungi; phylum Basidiomycota; class Agaricomycetes; order Agaricales; family Amanitaceae; genus Amanita; species Amanita molliuscula. Next base: position 190,484 of record JAEBUP010000056.1, read on the forward strand.
TCAGCCATGTATTCCAGCAAGCCCATTGAGTTTGTGGTTCCATCTGCATTATACACTGGTACTGGTCGGATTAATCATTGTTTGGCTATTTGATGTTGTTCCACGAATTCCCTGCTAATGCACAATCCTGTACATCCAGAGTCTAACAACATTTTTACTGGGATGGTTTCAAGTGTGTCCAATGTGGTTATGACTCCTGTAAGGTCCAACTTGTTTTTTCCCGTACCCTGCACTTTCTTTTCTCGTAAGTGCACTAAATTCCATAATGTGTCTGTTTCTGTCATAGCATTTAGCTGGTCCACCAGTTGCCCATCCACTTCATTCACTCTTTTTATGTTTACCCATTGTTGTGAGCACTCTACTGCTATCTGTGTGGGTTGTTCCCAAATCCTTCTTAATACCCATTGTGGTGACCATGTCTTTAGTCTTTTTCCTTGTTTTGTGCTCACTCTTAGGTTTCTTAAGTGATGTACATCTCCTTTGCATTCATAAAGTAATTCGTGCATTTTAATTTGGGAGTCTACATATGGTACATCACTATCTGAAACCTGAGTAGCAGCCAGCAGTGCTGAGTGCTCGCCTACTGGCTTTCTGCAAAATCCGGGACCTCTTCTATATGTGCTATTGGGGTCGTTTCCCCTTTCTCGACGTATTGAACCACCTGTTTCCCTTTATCCCCTGTCATAATCTTTTTCGGTTCCCTACATCTCCATGCTATATGCCCCTCTTTTCCACAGTTATAGCATATAGGGGGCGGTCTGGGTCTCCGTGGTTCTGGACAATTCCTTCCTGCATGTCCCGACTTTCCACAATTGTAACACCTGTGTGCAGGTTTTATCTCCTTATCTACATCCATAGCGTTGGGATCAGATCAACTTCCTGATGCAACTGGGGGTGGTCCTCTAAATTGCCACTGAGGTCTACCATTAGGGGCTGGGGCATGTTCCTTGTATTCTCGTTTCTCTTTAGAGAATCCATAGGCCTCATTGGCCTTTCAATAAGCTCTTGCGAGTGCTGTGACCCTTTGCTGTATCTGATGCAAGGTGGCATTGTCTGCCAGTCCTCCATAATGAATGAGTTCCCTGCCAAGTGCTGGATTGAGGTGATTCTGGAATTGTGAGATTAATGCTTGATCATTCCAGTCGGTTAAGGAGGTAAGGGAGTTAAACTTGATGATGTAATCCTCTACTATCATTGTCCCTTGTTGCAGTTTTAGTAAAGCTTCGATAGCTTTCTCCTTGGTTTCTGTCGACATGAAAAAGTCGTGCATCTGTTGTTTAAAATCCACCCAGTCCTGGAAAGGGAATTTGTTTTCCAATGGTCATCTGACCTATGCTTGATTGTCAGCGGTGCTTTCTCCTGTATTGAGCTGTGCCCAATCTACCTCCATACTCCATCCATTGTTAGTTATGTTGTCCTGGAACTCTTGCTGCGCTTCTTGAAAGGCTTTTAGTTTCACACTGCTCCAGTCTGCTGCCCTGTTATCTTTTCCGCCTTTAATCCAGTATAGGCAGATCGAAACTTTTTGTAGGTCCTTTGTCTCATTTGCCAACATAAAATAAGTCTCCATCTGGTGCAACCATCCGTCTATGGTCCAGGGATCTCCTTGGTAGAAGTCAGGCATTTCTGCCTTGGTAAGTGGACCTGGTTCTCGACGATTAGACCTCTGGTATTCGTTTATCATAGAGGCGAGAGCTTGTCCTGCACTGGTGATTGCTTGTTGCCTTTCTTCTGCCTGCCAATGTATCTCATCCTTGCAAGCTGCGACTGCTGCAGCTGGTTGAGTGGATGGTAAGGGGTCAAGTGTTTGGGTATCTTGCCAGTACTCTCTCCATCCTAGTACCGCTTGGTAGGCATGAGTAACCATGTCGACGGTCAGCCTGAAAGGTGTAGCGCCTAGTTTGTAGTGGCTCATCCCTTCCCTATTGAGACATTCGATGTGGAACCACCCTCTGCAGTTACTGTTGTATTTTTCTATGTGCAGAGTGGTGTTCTGTGTGTATGACTTCCAGATAATGGTAGTCACGTTGTCCTCTCGTAGATTTCGGTCCCAAGAACAGATTTCTTGGATCTGGGGGTAGGCTGGCCATAGGAATTCATCCCAGTACTGTTTTTTAATCAAAACCAGGTAACAGTAACCTGGTATGTCCGGGTTGAAGCCACTGTTGGCCCATGACATTTTTGGGTAAGGGTAGGGCAACCACGCCTCCCTTTCTACGATCCTTCTCCACTGATCGATTTCTCTTTGTTTGTGAGCATTGTTTGCTCCTTGCAGGTACTCCTCATTTGAGAGCCAGTCCGCTGCAGTGGGTACACCACCATGCCAATGTGCTGCGTCACCTCCCTCAGTGACAACTCGTGCTTTGCTTTCTTTACCGGCTTGTGCTGCCACTGTGTATGACTGCGCTGGTTGCACAACTGGTTTGGGTTCCACTACTGCTGGGTATGTTCATCCAGCCACCTCTGCATAGGCCTGTTCAACTGTGACTGTTGTCCTGAGGTTGACTCTTTTAATTGGTGTCCGGGCGAGCTTCTGCTGTGCTGCCCTTTGTTTGGACTTTGATTGTCCACCAAATCATACTGTCCATGTATAATGGGAGACCTTGTGTAGGTCTACTAGCTCGTCCCAGGTATACTCAATGTCGTCTCGACGTATAGCTGATTCTTCAATAATGTGACACCGCCCAGGTCGAATGCTATCCTGGATGGCAAAGACCACTGTGTCATCTCGCAGCTCTGGTTCCCAGTTGACCATATCGTAGAGAGTGGGCCAAGCTGGCCAGTTGTACTTGTCGTAGTACTCTTCTTTGAACAGGTACATGTAGCAGTACCTGTTCTCTCTCCACTGGTGAGGTGCGATAGGACTCCTGGCTCTTGGGCTGGGTAGGTGCGCTTTGATGCTTGCGTGCCATCCCAACAGTCTGGCTTTGTGGTCATTCCATGAGTCCTCTCTGATGTCTTTGAGGAAATGATCTAGCCCAATAGAGCAAAGATGGTATCAAGGCTTGGTGAGGAGCCATTGTGGTGTCCTGGCAATGATAGCCCCAGGTGGTTTGGTGATGAGAAGGGGATCAAATCTGATTCCCCTGTGACGTTCTTCCTCCTCTTGCTCACGCTTCCATTTAGTGTAGTGAGTCACCCATATGTTGCTGTTCATCACGTGCATCCACACATTCCAATCCTCATGACTCATTGTCATGCCCTCGTGTTTGTATAACTCCTGTACGTGGTGTGTGCACTGAAGTCGTTCTATTGCTACCCAGTAATGCCGGATAGCCTTGTCACCATTGTTGATTAACATTAACCACTGGTTATATTTTGATGAGACCAGGGCTAGCCAGATAGGGTTGGAAGTATCTCCTTTGTATTGGACTTCCAATAGTTCCATGAGGGTCTGGTATTCCCTCTCTGCTTTCTTCATGGTGTGTTCTGCTCGCAAGACTGTGCGAGTAGTGGCCCTTTCCATCAGCAAAGCCTCCCAGGCTTCCTTCTGCTCCAGTTCTTGCTTGGCTTCTCGTTGCTGCAAGATCAGCTGTGCTTGAGCACGCTCAGTTTTGCGCTCCTCCTTGTGGTGTTTCCACCATAACCTAACATGGTTATCATATCGGTGGATGACGGTGTCGCCGATGAACTCTCTGGGTCCCGTCTGGACTGTGTCATGAATTGTGACCCAGTCCGCCTCGAAGATACATCCTATCTCCGAGAGTGTCACCTGGGCGTAGGGTAAAATGTACATGAACGAGCACTGCATGATGTCTCGTTGTGGATTCTGCTGTAATAAACCTTCAATCAAGTTCGGGCCTCCTCCAACACTTGATCCATTCTTCTGGCTATTAATCTGTGCCAATTGATGATACCTCTTGGGAAACAAGAGGGTTATTGTCTGAATGTCGTGGGTCCGCAAGCTATTCAAATGTGTGCACCCAGCAGTTCGCCTCACTATCTTTGTGCCAAGTTATCAACCCCGATAACAAAGTAGGGGTTGCTTGTACAGGGAGTGTGTGAGGAACTTTGGTTCAGCCTTGATATGCAACACAGATGGGTTGATTCTCTCATTCCTGAGTTTTTCCACAGTAACAATATACTATGCTCAGGGCGCATCTGTGGTCTCCTGCCTATGCTCTCCCAACACACTAGTATTCTTGTTTGTTACTGTTTTATAGACAGACCCAACGGGTGAATTGAGGATGTCTCGTTCGATGCCTGTTGACAGTAGGTGTGGTGATGTCGCCTGGAGAGGATGCGGGCTGCATGATTACTTCCTCTCAGAACGAAACTAGGCCATTGGCGCTGTGAGCAATGATGAGCAAGGTGTGCTTGGTGCTGTGAGACCAATGGGGTAGAGTAGTAAAGACTCTAGATTATGTTAGGACGAGCCTAAACACAACCCAAAAGACTTATGAGAAGGATGGCGTGTTCAGCCAGAGACAAAGACTATTGCTCAAGAAGAAGTGTCTAGGACACAAACTATCTAGAGTCTTAGGGACTTGCTACCTAAGACAACAACCCTTATATACCTCTCTCCTGGTCTGTGTGCAGACAGTGTGCAGCTAAAGTCCCTCACAATAGGGACAATGCGCAGCAGCTAAACCTGTGCCCATATGACCATACCTGGAGCTACTCTCCCACACCAACACACTGTCCTTCCATCTATGGCCACACTTATTGTTCTGCGTCTCAGCCAATTCCCACATACGCCAGTACCAAGTTGTTGGTACTCTTCGGCATTCCCATGTTGCCCCTCAGGCACCATGCCACCCATGTATCCTTCCATGGTGTAGGCCCATCATCGGGCCACTGTCCCTGTCGGCACTTGGTATGTCCCATAGCCGATGCTGACCTAACCACCTTCCATATAAGGGTTGCAGTCCTAACATAGCCAGCCCCTGCAACCTGCGGTATTGTCTAAGTCTTGTTCCTATATGTTTGAGTGCAACTGAAAAGATAAAAAGAAAAGAAAAATATAGTCCGACTCCTCTAGTCCATATCTTCATATATGTCATCAACGTTGTTACTGTGAAAATTGTATAGGATGAGTTATGCTCATAACAGTCTGGGCTTCTGTGTAAAACCTTGGGCAACAAGTCGTGCCTTGTAGCGTATGATGTTTCCGTGTTTGTCCATCTTTTTCGTGTACACCCATTTACTTCCTACAACCTTTCTCCCCTCCAGTAATTCCTCCAGTTCCCAAGTCCCCATCTTCTCCATCATCCCCAACTCCTCTTTCATAGCCTTCAACCATTCCTCCCTTTCCTCACCTCCCAGTGACTCCTCAATGTTCTTCGGCAGGTTGTCTGATTTGGTGAAATATGCGTGCTCGATTACTTCATTGATGACATCAGTAATTTGATCGGAAACTTGATGTGATTGATCAGTGGGTTTCCGAGTGTTCAGGTTGTCAATGAGCTTGTAGTCCAAGTTCTTCTTGGCTGCGCGCTGTGGGTGATTGGTGGTTGAGCTGGTTTGGGCAGCTGGTCTAGCCAGGATGCAGATCATTATTTTGGGCTTGGGTGTTGCTTCTGTAGCAGTGTCATAATTGGATTCTATTTCTGTCCAATTGTGATCGACCTGATTTGGCAATGATTCCTGATGATCAGCTGGATTAGGCAGTGGTTCCTGATCTATAATAGGTTGATCCATAATGATTTCCCTTGTTGTTACTGATAGCTCCCCCTCAGCATGCAATCCAGCTGCTCTCGCAACAGCACTGGGAATGTCGGCAACTGGGAGGCTGTGTTCAGTAAAAGAGAAATTTCGGGAGACCCTGATGGAGCATGTGGCAGCATCATAATAGCGGACAGAGTGTGACTCATCAATGAAACCTATGAATTTCATTTTTCCCGCCTTGGCATCCAACTTTGTCTGCTGCTGCTCATCCAATACCCACACATTGCACCCAAATTCCCTAAAATGTGAGACATCTGGCTTCTTCCTGAACCATGCCTCATAAGGTGTTTTTGTTATGAGCACACCTCTTATTTTCAACTTTACAGTAACGACATCAATGATACTTATGAAGATACGGTCACGAGGAGTTGGGGGATATTTTTCATTTCTTTTTATCTATTTTATTTCACTCAAACGTTAGGATACAAGGGCTGGACAAGACACCACTAGGATGGAAACTCTGTGCGAACACTATGGCCCTTATATGGAAGGTGGTTAGGTCAGCATCGGCTATGGAGATAGACCGAGTGCCGACTTAGGAGGTGGCCTGATGATGGGCCTACGCCATGAAAGGAATCATGAGCGGCATGGCACCTGAGGGGCGACATGGGAACGCCGAGGAGTACCGAGTCGACGGTACAGCGTGCATGGGAAAACCTGGTAGTACCAAGGTATCGGTACAGGGGAACATGGGAATGGTTGAATGTGCAACACAATAAGTCGCAGCCGTATATGGAGAGATGACCCCAAGTATGGTCATATGGGCGCAGGATGGCTGCTGCGCCGAGTCGCCTTATTGTGAGGGACTTGTGCTGCGCGCTGTCTGCGCACAGACTGGGGATGGGCTTTATAAGGGCCGTAGTTTAGCATAGAGAGACCTTAAGTCTCTAGATAGTCTATTGTCACTGGACATAGCTACAGAGCAATCAAATCGTCTTTGACTTAACAAGTCCCACTTAAGTTGTTTAGGTTGTGTTCAGGGCAGTCCTGACAGTTTTGCCCTGGAGTGCGCATGTTGGAGATCTATTCCTTAAATAGGTTGTGTGAGAAACAGCTATATCCCAAAGAAAAGTAGGTAAATCTCTGGCCAATAGCATTGTCTGTGCCATCTCCACTAGTGTGCGATTGAATGCTCCAGCAACTCCATTTTGGGAGGGTGAGTATGGTGCAGTCGGCTCCAAAACCAGTCTGCGTCCATCTGCCCATTTCTTCAGCTTCTCATTAATCAGTTCCTTCCCATTATCTAATCAGAGCTTCTTTCGCTTCTTTCCATACTGCATCTCAATATGGGTAAGGTATGAGGTAATCCAATCAAATGCTTCATCTTTCAATTTTAAAAATAGAACGTGACACATATGTGTGGCATTGTCTGTGAATGGGATGAAGTATTGGTTTTTGTTGATGGATTGAATTGGAGCTGGCCCCCATACATCCATCATAGTGTGCTCTCTGGGAGTACCCGAATGGTTTGATGCCTCTTGAGGAAATGAGCAGTGAGCCATCTTCCCTTTTAGGCAGTGATTGCATGATCATGATGGGATTGTTGACTTGTCTATATTTAGGCCTGTAACCATTTCCTCTCATTTGGTGCACTGCAAGGCTGTGGTGGATAGGTGGCCATAATGATGGTGCCACTCTTCCCATGATAGGCCTGGAACCCTACTGACATAAGCTTTGTTGTGGGCATTGAGTAGTGTGCGTGTGTCCAAGAGGTACAGTTTGTTGTGCTCTTTTCCAGCTCCTATTAATTTCCCCTGACTAGACTGCAAATAGCACCTGGTCTCATCAAAATTGATGTGTCATCCATCTTTGGCGAAGTGGCTGAGGGATAGGAGGCAGTTCAGCATGTCTGGCACATGTAGCACATGCTCCAATTTATGTGAGATGACTTTCCCATCAACTGAGAAATTCACTGTGACCATTCCCTGTCCTAAAACTTTAGCGGGCATGGGACCTACCCCTTTTAGGGTTGCGTCTGAAAGTGGTGTATAGTCAGAGAAAGTGTCGCAGGTCATGCATATGTGGGAAGTTGTCCCACAGTCCAGTAGCCAGTCTAGTTTGGAAAAGTCCAATGCATTAGCCATATAGGAGAACTGATCGAGATCGGTGCCTGTTGCATCATCCTGTGCCTGGTGTGCCCGATCACGCTTTCCCCTTCTCTTTGGCCCCTGTCCCTCTTTCCCACCACCTTTGCCCCAGCAATCTTTTGCCAGGTGACCCTTCTTTTTGCAATTATTGCATTTGCGCATCTCATTCACCTGTAATGCCATTGCCACTGAGCCATCACTGGTCCAGCCTTTCCTTCTTCAATCCTCATTGAGAAGGATGGTGATCAATTCCACTGACGTAATGATGCCAGTTGTGTTTGAGCCAAGGTATGCTGAGGTGAATGGATCCCATGTCTCGGGTAATGAGGTGATGAGTATCATCACGAAATCGTCGTCATGGACAATACTTCCCATCAAGTGTAACTCCTCCTGCATCCTCCTAAGCTTTGTCACATGTGCCTGCATATCAAAATCATCATTGGCCTTTGCCTGAAATAGTGCACGCTGGGCAGTCAAAATGCCAATCTTTCCCCACACTTCTTTTACTATTTTTAGCTGATCCCACATCTCCTTCACTGTATTCGCTCCGAGTAAGTGAATCATCTCAGAATCTCCACCACTAGCTTGATCCATGTCCTAGCAGTAGAGTCCTTCTTGTGCCAAGTATTGATAGCTTTTTGCTCATCGTCTGTTGGTTTCCCTGTAATCTTTACAGTTGGCAGCCCTTCCATAATGATGTCGTCTATTTTAAGGTCCCAGAAGATCATGAGCATTCTTCTCTTCCACACTAGCCAATTTGTGGAATTGAGTTGCTCAATCCGGTAAGAGCTAGAACCAGTGATTGGTACCGATTCTTTTGACATAATAGCAGCCTATTTAGGAAATTTTTAGTAATGAGATCAAGAGCATGATTGAGTACAAGGTTTATATAATCAATATAGGAGGGCACGAGAGTAAGAGGAGGAAAGGAATGCTTATTTGTATAGTACATATGCAATATATACCTAATGCTTAACAACATGGCAATGCTCGTACCAGCAAGTGTTGTAAGTTTGAGCTCGGCATCCTGCGCTATTTCCTTGTCACAACCTCAACTCCTCCCTAATCTCCATTCCTATCCCGTCTCCTACTGCCCAAACTCCCCTTCTCCTTCCTTCCCATTCTGCTATGCATTCCATCAGGCAATTTGTCATTCCCAACAATAAGTGCCCTCAACAGTCAAGTAGGGCATAGTGGTTGATATCATGTCCAATAACAAGGTAGGGTCCTCCTCCATCAATTTGTACATCCCATCCATTGGTGCAGACTTTGAAGTGGGATACTGATAATCCACTAGTTATTGCATATGAATAATTAAGTTCGGAGGGGGAGGTCAGATTGAAGGAATGCGAGGCCTCGAGTACCATCAATAATGTCATGTTCCTGTGTGATTCTACATGATTGTCCACATAAATGGAAGCTGGGGGATACTCAAGGACTAAATCTTCTTTGTCATCAACTAGCTCTGGGACTGGTGATGACAATCTATCCACTAAGGATTGTGACTCAGTTTCTCTCATGTAATGATGGACTCCATTGATGGGCATTATGTTGTACTGCAGACAAGGACAGGTTACTCAAATCCAAGCTGGTCACTGCTCTTTATAGCTCTGTCAATGCCATAGTGGATTGCACCTAAACAATTATCTCCATGCTGGCAATATTCCACTGTGAACCTTGGATACCTGCTCTTGAATTTACTCCTGATCATCCCATTCAATCTTGTACCTCAGATCCAGGTCGCAGGTTATGCAATTTAAAAGCAATTTCAAATGGCCATTTTGAGGCTACCTGATGTCTCATGAGTGCTCATGTTGAACGCGAAGTATCGCTATTGCACACTTTTGATGAAACTGAGAGCTCAAACTGCCTCGTCTAATATTGCATGTCTTGAAATGGTCCCAGATTTTGCTTAAGATCCAGCCAGCCAGGTAGCATGCTTATCATCATATCTAAATGTCTGAGTGCGGATAAAAAGATAAAAAGAAATGAAAAATATCCCCGGCCTCCTCTAGTCCATGTCTTCATAAGTTGTACTGATGTCATTACTGAAAAAATGAATTTTCTGCTCATAACAAGAGCTAGTTGATGACGAAGAAGATTTAGTCCTTGAGTATCCCCAGCTTCCATTTACATGGACAACCGTGTAGAATCACACAAGAACACAACATTATTGATGGTACTTGAGGCCTTGCATTCCTTCAATCTGACCTCACCCTGTGAAATTAATTATTCCTATGCAACAACTAGTGAATTATCAGTATCCTGCTTCAATCAGATGAGGATTCCCATGGGAGGACCTCTTTTAATGTTGTGTGAGCATCTTGAACCAGTTAGACCCTCCGTCTTGGGAACAGAAGTCTGCATTGGACAGTTGGCTTGGGGAGTATCTATTGAAGTCTGTGTTGACAGATGGGATGTACAAATTGATGGAGGAGGACCCTACCTTGTTATTGGACACAATATCGGCCACTGTGCCCTACTCAACTCTCAAGGGCACTGATATCCATTTCTGGTTCCAGCCCATTGCATTCTCCCTTGTACAACCACTTGGCATGTTGTTTCCCTCCCTGCAGAACTTGAACACCACTCCAACATGCAGGATCTCTGGCCAGGACCTTCTCATGTGTAAAAACAACCCCTCAAACAAGATCAATCTCTCTTGAATACAAGCAATAATAATGCCGTTCTCTGTAGTGTCCAGCATTCTCCTTCTGTCATAATCTTAAAAGATTGATCAAGTCCCCTAGACTGTATACATACTGAAGCCTGAAGATGCCCTGTGTAGACATTGGTGACTTATTTCCTGATTCATCTTTTATTTGAAATATGTGGAGTATTATTTTTCATGTTGCCTGTTGGATTTGGTGGGGCAGTGCCCTTGCCTTGTGAGCTTTTCCATTTCTATACAGAAGAATTTGTTGTCCATGCCTTGAACATTTTGAATTACATATATATAGCAGTAGGATACTAGAACCAGGGAGATCCCCCTTTGTTGGTCTCACTCAGTTCAGACCAGCATTCTCCATTTTGTTAGCATTCTCCTGCGGTGTTTTATTGAGTTTTTCCCTGCGATATCTAGTTATACTGCAAATTCAGTGGCTTCTGCAAACCCAAGTTCAGTTTGATAGCAATTCAAGGCTCCAAACCTATTCAACAAGACAATTACCAAAGTTTCAAATTAAAAACCATTAACAAACTACTTTGAGGCTCATTCAACTCTGCTGCCCCTGTTTTTATTAGTGATTTCCTATGAGACTGCTGGGACTTTTCCAGGACTCACACCCTCACTTGCCCTCAGACACACTCTCATTCACCATTGTGCTCCCTCATATTACACATCTGGCACTAAGGTGGTGCTTCACACCTCCATCCCCCAGTTTGTAGGATTGGGTTTGTTGGCACATTTTACACTAGGCAGCATCCCAGGGTACCTATCAGTGGAATGAACAAATGAGACACAATGCAGTGCTCGTTTACATATATCCTATCCTATGCCCAGGTGACACTCTTGGAGACCAGGTGCATCTTCGAGGCAGACTGGGTTACAAGCAGTGACAGGGTCCAGATGGGACCAAGAGAGTTTATTGGTGACACAGTCATACACCAATACAACGACCATGTCCAGTTGTATTGGAAACATTGGAAGGAGACATGACAAGTTGAACATGTGCAAGCACAAATCCTCCTGCAGCATTGCGAAGCCAAGCAGGAACTGGAACAGAAGGAAGCCTGGGAGGCTTTACTAGAACAGAGGGCAGTGACTTGAGCAATTCTATGAGCTGAGCAGGCCATGAAGAAGGCAGGGAGGGAATACCAGACCCTCATCAAGCTACTAGAAACACAGTATAAAGGGGATTAATCCAACCCGGTTTGGATGGCATTGATGGCATCCAAATACAACCAGTGGCTCCTTTTGATCAACAATGGTGACAAGGCTACCCACAAATACAAGGTAGCCTTAGAAAGATTGAGCCATGCACACCATGTACAAGAGTTGTACAAGCATGAGGGGATGACAATGGAGCACATGGATTGGAATGCATGGATGCATGCCATGAATGGCAACATATGGGTGACACACTATGCCAAGTGGAAGCAAGAGCAGGAGGAAGAGGAGTGCTGCAGGGGAATTCATTTTGATCCCCTTCTTGTCATGAAGCCACCTGGGGCTATGCTGGCCAGGACACTGGAATGACTACTCACTGAGCCAATTAATCACCTGCAAACTATAGGAATGGATCATTTCCTAAAGGGAGTCGGCAAGGAGTCATGGAACAACCACAAGGCCAGAGTTCTCGGATAGCATGCCATCACCACCCAACTTCAGGCCTTTGTTCAAGGCCTACCAACCACCATTGCTGCTAAAATTCTTGAAGGACAAGGCGACTTTAAAGCTATTACAGACACCTACAGAAAAGCTGAACAACTCAATGCAGCATGGGAAATGATGAAAGCACTGGGAAAGTCTGAAACAGGGCATCAATTCAATAAAACAGAAGGATCTAAAACAGTTCATGCCATGCCAACCAGACATTTAACTGACAGACAATGAGAAGAATATATGCACTCTGGGAAGTGTTTCAGATGTGGAACCATCAGTCACTTATCCCAAAACTGCCCAAAGAAAGATACAACAAAAAATCTGCCTCCTCCAGGATGATTCACTAGAACAATCACTGAGGATAACAATGCCAAAAAAATCCATGCAATGATTACAGCACTCAGCACTGAGGAATGAGACACTCTCCCACTGACCTCGAAACTGAGGGTTTTTAAAGTGGAGGAACCAGAAAGCGGTTGGAACCTCCAAGAACGAGTATGGACAGTTAGCACTCAACTCTGTAATAATAAAATCGAATAATAATCAACAACTATCAATAACTGTCCAATTGCCCGAATTACCTGCTGAAATATCTGCCCTTGTTGATTGTGGAGCAGAAGGAAACTTTATTGATGAAACAATAATGAAAACGATGAACAAAGAAGCATTAATCCGACCAATACAAGTCAAAAATGCTGATGGAACAGTCAATTTAAAAGGGATGATCACACATAAAGTCAGAATACCATACCACATTGGAAATCAACGAATTGAGACAAACTTCCTGATCATGAAGCTAGGAGACCAGAAGCTCATACTCAGACTCCCCTGGTTAGAAAAATACAATCCAGCAGTAAACTGGAAAGAGCGAACCCTTCTGTTTGAACACCCAGAGAAACCAATAAGACAAATAGGGAAAACCTTGGACCAGGAAATTGACAAATACTGGATCAGGATTAAAACATCAACTTCACAAGCACTAGAACACACACTATGCAAGGAGACCTCAACAACTCTACCAGACAAATATCAGGAATGGAAATCTACCTTCGAAAAAGCACCTTCGGAATGATTCCCAATTAGGCAAACATGGGATCATCCAATTGATTTCAAAACCAGATTTACCTCAAAAGTCAGCAAGATCTATCCATTATCATCCCTTGACAAATGGAGTACTGAACAACTGGCTAAAGGATATATTAGACCATCCAAATCCCCACAGGCCTTGCCATTCTTCTTTGTTGCAAAAAAAGAAAGCGGAGCGCTCTGACCATGCCAAGACTACCAATACCTAAACAAATGGACAATGAAGAACACGTATCCACTACCACTAATCTCTGATCTAATGACCAAACTATCTGGCACTCAATATTTTACACAGCTAGATCTTTGATGGGGATACAATAATGTCCGAATAAAGGAGGGAGATGAATGGAAGGCAGCCTTCATAACTAACAAAGGACTACACAAACCAACCATCATGTTCTTTGGTCTATGCAATTCCCCATCCACTTTCCAGACAATGATGAATGAGTACTTCCAAGATATGATCAATGAAGGATGGTTGATCATCTATATGGACAATATTCTAATCTGTGGAACAACCAGAGATTTAGAAACCTGGACAAAATGCGTCCTAAAATGGTTGAAAGAGATCAACTTATCTCTCAAACTCGAAAAATGCAAGTTTTGCACTCAGGAAATCAAATTCCTTGGAATGATAATCAGACCTGGGGAGATAACAATGGACCCAATCAAACTGGCAGGAATAGCAGACTGGCCAACACTGACAACAGTCAAACAAGTACAATCCTTCCTAGGATTTGGAAACTTCTACTGGCAATTCATTGGAAATTTTGCAACTCTTGCTCGACCACTTATTGATCTCACAAAGAAGAATGAAGTGTTCCTCTGGACACCAGAAAGACAGATGGCATTTAATGACCTGAAACACCAATTTACAACTGCCCCAGTACTTCAAATGCCAGATATCACCCGACCATTCATCCTGCAAACTGATGCCTTGAACAAGGCAACAGGAGCAGTATTAAAACAAGCTGATGAAGCAGGACTCCTACACCCTTGTGGCTTCATCTCACATGCCTTAACTACAGCAGAACAGAACTATCAGATTTACAACAGAGAGTTACTAGCAATTGTCAAAGGACTCACAGCATGGCGACACTTTCTTCATGGATCACCCCATACCACCATCGTTCATTGCGATCATAAGAACCTATCCTTTTATCGAATGCCACAGTGTCTCACCCCCAGGCAAGCCAGATGGTCTTCCTTCTTAAGCAAATTTGATCTTCGAATAGAACATCTCCCAGGAACCAAAATGTTTGAAGCAGATGCCCTATCTCGATGACCAGACCACATTGGGACCAACAATACCCTGGAAGAGACCACTGTGCTGCCACCTGAATGATTCATCAGACTCATAGCAGATGACCTAGCAGAGAAGTTGCGCAAAGGCATGACCAAAGATGACTTGGGACAAATATTAGTTGAAGTAATCCACAATCATCAGGCACCACCGATAAAATCAAAGCTCCAAGACTGGACATACTCCGACAACATTGTACACTATCAAGGGAAAGTATATGTCCCATATCAAGATGGATTACGCACCCAGCTCATCAGACTCACACATGAATCACCTACATCTTGTTAGGACGACCCTAAACACAACCCAAAACCTTAGAGGGATGGCTGGTTAAGCCAAAGACAAAAACTGTTTGCTCAAGAAGAAGTGTCTAGGACACAAACTATCTAGAGTCTTAGGGACTTGCTACCTAAGACAACAACCCTTATATACCTCTCTCCTGGTCTGTGCGCAGACAGCACACAGCTAAAGTCCCTCACAATAGAGACAATGCGCAGCAGCTAAGCCTGCGCCCATATGACCATACCTGGAGTCATTCTCCCACACCAACACACTGTCTCCCCATATATGGCAGTGTCTTATTGTCTCTGCACTCGGCCGTTTCCCATGTCGCCCCTCAGGCACCGTTCAGCCTATGTATCCATCATAGCCTGGGCCCATCATCAGGCCGTTGTCCCAGTCGGCACTTGGTATCTCCTATAGCCAATGCTGACCTAACCTCCTTCCTTATAAGGGTTGCAGTCCTAACATAGCCAGCCCCTGCAACCATAGTGTTGCCTAAGTCCTGTATCTAAATGTTTGAGTGAAATGAAATAGATAAAAGGAAAAGAAAGATATATCCCAACTCCTCAAGTCCGTATCCTTGTAAGTGTCATTGATGTTGTTACTGTGAAAATTAGCTGGAGTGAGTTATGCTCATAACATCACTCCCCCCTTAAGGCCTCACATCCCAAGAGGCTGACATCTCTGTGTCCACATAGTGTGGATCCTTCTTCATCCATTCATAAAAGTGGTTCAACCGCTGGCATTGTTCATCAGGCGTCAAGCCTGATCATTCTGAGTCATCATCCTCAACCTCTTCCACAGTGGTTTTCCACTGCACTAATTTCTTTATAGGGCATGCAACACCCTGAATCCTCTTTTTTCGGTCCTCCTCTGACTCACTGCTTTCTTTAGCAGCTGGCAGCCTCTCTGTCTTTTTTAAGATTTTTCTTTCAAGACATGCTGTGTCTTTCTCATGTGCTCAACACTCCTTGTTCAATTCCTCATCTCTTCCTTTCTGTGGGAAATTAAGCATGGGTACAACCTGCCCACTGTGCTCCAGATCTCTGGAGAACATCCCATTGGTGTCATCTGGTAGTTCCTGGATGCGTGCCCGACTCCCCTTCCAGTTGCACCATCTGCACTCCATATTTTCTAAGTATTCAGGCCCAAAGCACCCATCCTGCCATCCAAAGAGTTTTTTCTGTTTTCTCTCCTGTAGAGTCATCCTGTAGGGATTGCACTGTGTCCCCATATGTCGTATGTGTGTTGGAGCACAAGGGTTTTCTTTGTGAAACTTCTTTACTTTCGCCTGTGCATTGGCGACATTTTCCGCTGGTTCCCAGGTGGACTCTTCCACTGGATAATTTTTCCACTTTATGAGGTATTCTAACATCCCTCCTCCATGTCTGCTGATGTGACTGTCCACAATTTCTTCCACCTCATACTCGTCTTCCTGAGAGTCTTCAACCATCTGTGCATCCTTGTGTGCTGCTGCCTTTGCTTTCTGTTTGGGAAATTCCAGTTCCCTGTATGGCTTCAACAAGACTTCATTGAAGACATTATATACCCACCAGGATGCTGGGATTTTAAGTTTATATGATGACTCACTGACTTTGGCAAGGACTTCTAATGGATTGACAAATTTTCCATCAAGCTTCTTGGTTGCTTGGATGACTGGAAGGTTTTCTGTGCTAAGGTAAACCTTGTCGCCAGGTTTGTACTCTCGTGCTGCTTGGTGGTGACTGTCATACTGCTCTTTCATGATCTGAGCGGCTTTCTCTAAAGCCCTTTTTGCTTTAGCATGCATGTCCTCTATTTCCTTTGCCAATTGCTCCACCACTACTCTGCCTTTGGTGTGTAGGTGGGATCCAAACCCTTGTTTGGGTGTCATCCATAGTTCATGAAGAAAGGTGTGAAGCCTGTGGCAGAGTGTACTCAGTCGTTATGGCAAAACTGTGCTGCCAATAGCCAATCGCTCCAGTTGTCTTGGCAATTGTTTACAAACATGGTCAGGAATTCCTTTACTTCCTGATTAACTCGCTCTGTTTGTCCATCTGTTTGTGGGTGGTAGGCTGTCAATCGATTAGCCTTGATTCCCAACATTCCATATAAGTCATCCATGAACTTTGAAGTGAACTGGGGTCCTCTGTCGCTTATCACTTTCTTGGGAGGCCATGCTCCCAGAAAACATTGTCTCTGAACAGCACTGCTGTTCCTTGTGATGTAATTTCTTTTGTGGTAGGCAAGAAGTATGACTTCTTGGTAAACCCATCCACAACCACCATGATCATGTTGTTTCCTTTTGATTCAGGTAACGGTCCCATGAAGTCCACTGAAATGACTTCCCATGGTTCTGTCAGGACTTCATTTGGTTGGAGTGGTGCTGTGCACACCTGTCGATCCAGTTTTGCATTTTGACATGTTTCACAACCCGGAATGTATTGTTCTATGTCCTCATGCATATTTGGCCACCAAAAGTTCCACATCAAAGACTCTAATGTCTTTGCAACCCCTGAATGTCCCCATGAATGGCGAATTGCGATGATGTCCTCTCGCAATGCCATGACCGCCAGTATGTATACTCGTCCTTTCCAAGTAACAAGTCCCCTTTCCTGTTTGTAATCTCCTTCAGCCCTTTCAAGGCCTTTGACAACCTGTGTCTCCCATTGCCGCTTGGGCACCTCTTTAATATCTCTCATGATGTCGTCTATTGCACGATCATCATCAAACACTTGTATGAAAAGGTGTTCTTTTAACAGAACCACCCCTTCATTATTGTTTTCTCTGCGGGTGTGTCCCACCCTTCTGGATAATAAGTCTGCCTTTGTGTTGGACTTCCCGCTCCTATGTTTTATGATGAAATTGTACTCTTGCAAGTCTGTCACCCATCATGCCTGCCGTCGATTTAAGTTCTGCGCTTTTCTAAAGTACGTCAAGTTCTGATGATCTGTTAAAACTTCGACCATTTGTTTAGCCCCTTTTAGATAGTGGGACCACTCATAGAAAGCATGCATCACTGTGAGCATCTCTTTGTCATAGATCTCGTAGTTTTGTTTGGCGTCATTAAGGGATTTTGAAATGAAAGCCACTGGCTTCCACACATCGTTTTCCACCTGCTGCAATGGAATTCTCCCAATAGCAAAGTCAGAGGCGTCCACCTCCACTCTGAACTGTCCATCCTCATTGGGGATTCGCAGCACCACCTCTTCCACAATTGTTTTCTTGAGCTTATCAAAAGCTGCATCCTGAAGTTCAGTCCACCTCCACTCATCTTTTCCTGTGAGATGAGTTATCGGTTTGGCTGCTTTGGCAAAGTCTTTTACGAAGCCCAAGAACTGTTGGACTTCCCACTTGCAAGTTGGCTTGGGCCACTCGGTTACCGCTTTCACTTTGGCAGACTCTATCCGGACTGAATTTTCACTGATAACTACCTCAAGGAAGTGCATCTCCCTTTTGTCGAAGAAACATTTCTCTGGCTTTAGTGATAGCTTATGTTCTTCTAACTTTGCTAAAATACGATTAACCTGTACTGTATGTTCCTCCTGATTTTTTGAGAACACTAGGATGTTGCCCATGTATATGATGACCCATCCCTCCACTATTTCAACTCTGAAAATGTTGTTCATCATTGTCTGAAAGGTGGCTGGCAAGTTCATAAGTCCAAAGAACATGACCAAAGGCTTGAAGAGTCCTCTATTGGTTCGGAAAGCCACCTTCCATTTGTCTCCCTCCTTGATGTGTACGTTGTTGTATCCCCAACATATGTCCATCTTTGAGAAGACTTTGGCCTGTGACAATTTATCCACTAGTCCCCCTATCAATGGTAGTGGGTATCGGTTTTTGACCATCATCTCATTAAGTCATCAGTAATCCTGTACTGGCCTCAATTTCCTGTCCTTTTTCTTGACAAAGAAGAAAGGAGATGCCATAGGTGATTTACTAGACTGAATTTGTCCAGAATCCAGGTTTTCTTTTAGAAATTCATCCAGTTGCTGTTGCTCATCTCAGTTCAATGGATAGATTTTACAGTCAACTGGGTTAGACCCGGGGATCAACTCAATAGTGTGATCCCATTGCCTCTGTGGTGGTAACTCATCGAAAGTCTCCTTCTCAAAGACCTTTTGATGTTTTAGATAGTGTCTGGGGACTGCCTCCTCCAAAGTTCATCTTTTGGTTTTCTCCGCCTCCTCTGCTGCTATCTTTGTAGCAGTTGACACATATGCTCTGATGTGTAACTCCAGTTCACCAATGTGAACTGCTAATAACCATTCTCCTTCTTCAAGGCTTTGTGCAACGTTGATCTCGTCTTCCGGCTCTTGAACCGATGAAGACTTCCAACATGTTCCCAGACACTGGTTAAACTCTAGGGATTGTTTCTTCCAATTGATTGTTGGATTGTGACATCTCAACCAATCAAAGCCCAGAAACAGATCTGTTTTGCCAAGGTGTGTTACTGCACACTCAATGACTTCCTCATGTTCCCCTATCCGGAGTTTGACCTCTGCCATATATTCTAATGCACCCCTTGAGTTCTTGGTTCCGTCTGCATTATATATTGGCACTGGCCGGATCAAGCATCATTTTGCTATCCAATGTTTTTCCACGAAGTCCATGCTGATGCAAGTCCCTGTGCATCTGGAGTCCAATAACATTTCTACATGGATATGTTTTGACATATCCATGGTAGTTACTACTCCTTTTAGGTCTAACTCGTTTTGTCCCATCCCCTGCACTCTTTTCTCTCATAAGTGTAACAGGTTCCACATAGCATCAGCTTCTGACATAGCATTTAACTGGTCCACCAGTTGTCCATCTACCTTGTTTATTCATTTTGTGTTTACCCATTGTTGTAAACACTCCACCACTATTTGTTTGGGCTGTTCCCAAATCCTTCTTAACACCCACTGTGGGGTCCATGTCTTTAGTCTCCCTCCCTGTTTTGTGCTCACTCTTAGGTTCCTCAAGTGATGTATATTCCCACTGCATTCATAAAGTAAATCATGTAATTTAATTTGGGAGTCTACATATACATCACTATTAGAGACCTGAGTAGCAGCCAGCAGCACTGAGCGCTCGCCTACTGGCTTTCTGCAAAATCCGAAACCTCCTCTATATGTCCGACTGGGGTTGTTTCCCCTTTCTCGATATATCTGACAACCTGTTTCCCTTTATCCAGGATGTTTACTCTGGTTGTAATTCTTTTGGGTTTCCTACATCCCCATGCTGTATGTCCTTTTTCCCCACATTTGTAGCATATTGCTTCTTTCATCCTACACTCTTTTTCTGAGTGTCCTCGTCTCTTGCAATAGGAACAAATATTTATTGCTCTTTTATCAATGTCCATTGTGTTGGGATCAGACTGACTTCCTGATGCAACTGGGGGTGGTGCTCTAAACTGCCACTGGGGTCGACCATTGGGGGCTGGGGCTCACTCTCTGTATTCTCTTTGTACTTTTGAGAATCCATAGGCCTCGTTGGCCTTTCAATAAGCTCTTGCAAGCGCCGTTACCCTTGTTTGGATCTGGTGTAATGTAGCATTGTCCGGCAATCCTCCATACCAGATCAATTCTCGACCTAATGCTGGGTTGAGGTGGTTCTGGAACTGTGAGATCAGGGCTTGATCGTTCCAGTTGGTCAATGAGGTGAGGGAGTTAAACTTGATGATGTAGTCTTCTACAATCATCGTTCCCTGCTGTAATTTCAATAGTGCCTCGATGGCCTTTTCTTTGGTTTCTGTTGACATGAAAAACTCATGCATCTTGTTAGGACGACCCTAAACACAACCTAAAAGACTTAGAGTGGTGACTGGTTAAGTCAGAGACAAAAACTGTTGCTCAAGTAGAAGTGTCTAGGACACAAACTATCTAGAGTCTTAGGGATTCGCTACCTAAGACTCCAACCCTTATATACCTCTCTCCCTGGCCTGTGTGCAGACAGCGTGCAGCTAAAGTCCCTCAAGCCGGGATCAATGCGCAGCAGCCAATCCACACCCATATGACCATACATGGGATCATCCTCCCACACCAACACTCTGTCTCTCCATATGCAGCCACACTATTGTCTTGCGTCTTCGGCTGATTCCCATGTTGCCCCTCAGGTGCCATTTGGTGTATGTATCCATCATAGCCTAGGCCCATCATTGGGCCATTGTCCCAGTTGGCACTTGGTAAGTCCTATAACCGATGCTGACCTAACCACCTTCCATATAAGGGTTGCAGTCCTAACATAGCCAGCCCCTGCATCCGTAGTGTTGCCTAAGTCTCATATCTATCATTTGAGTGAAATGAAATAGATAAAAAGAAAAGAAAAATATATCCCGACTCCTTTTGACCATATCTTCGTGAGTGTCATCGACGTTGTTACTGTGAAAATTGTATTGGATGAGTTATGCTCATAACATCACCCCCCCCCTTAAGGCCTTGCATCCTGAGAGGCTGACATTTCTGCATCCACATAGTGTGGATCGCGCCTCATTCATTCATAAAAGCGGTTCAACTGCTGGCATTGTTCATCAGGTGTTAAGCCCAATCATTCCGAGTCATTGTCCTCGACCTCTTCAACAGTGGTCTTCCACTGGACTAATTTCTTTGTAGGGTGTGCGATGCCCTTGATCCTTTTCTGTTGGTCCTCTTCTGACTCACTGCTTTC
The DNA here is from genome assembly GCA_023014405.1 of Amanita molliuscula. Lineage (NCBI taxonomy): Eukaryota > Fungi > Basidiomycota > Agaricomycetes > Agaricales > Amanitaceae > Amanita > Amanita molliuscula. The sequence continues at coordinate 211,863 of JAEBUP010000056.1, forward strand.
CTTTGCAGCTAATGGCTTCTCCGCTCTCTTCAGAATTTTCTTTTGAAGACACTCAGTGTCTTTCTCATGTGCTCGGTGCTCCTCTTCCAATTCCTCTTTTTCTCCCCTTTTTGGGAAATCAAGCATGGGTGACCGCCCACCACACTCCAGATCTCTGGAGAATGTCCCATCAGTGTCATCCAGAAGTTCCATTATTGCTTTCCGGTCTCCTTTCCAGCTATGCCATTGGCATTCCATGTTTTCCAGGTATTTTGGTCCAAAACAACCATCTTCCCAGCCAAATAGTCTCTGTTTATCCTTCCAATGGGTTCCCCGACTTTGTTTGTGCCTTGGTGCACTAGGGGTTTGTCAGGGGATTGTCCGTGTAAGTTGGATATACACCTTTCCATCCTTAAGGTTCCGGATTCGTTTCGGTGCATCAGGATTTTCTTTATGAAACTTTTGACTTTCGCCGGTGTGTTGGCAACATTGTTTGCTGGTTTCCAGGTGGACTCCTCCACTGGATAGTTTTTCCATTTAATGAGGTATTCCAACCTCCCGCCGCTTCATCCACTAACTCAGCTGTCCATGACTTCTTCCACTTCATATTCATCCTCCTGGGACTCTTCCACCATCTGCATGTCCTTGCGCACTGCTGCCTTTGCTTTTTGCTTGGGAAACTCCAGTTCCCTATATGGCTTCAACAAGACTTCATTGAAGACATTATATACCTGCCAGGATGCTGGGATTTTCAGTTTATACAATGACTCGCCGACCTTGGTGAGGACTTCTAATGGACTGACAAATTTTCCGTCAAGCTTCTTAGTTGCTCAAATGACTGGGAGGTTTTCTGTACTGAGGTAAACCTTGTCGCCAGGTTTGTACTCTCATGCTGCTTGGCGATGACTGTCATACCGCTCTTTCATTATCTGAGTGGCCTTTTCCAAAGCTCATTTCACCTTTGCGTGCACGTCCTTGATCTCCTTTGCCAGTTGTTCCACTGCTACTGCCTTTGGCGCATAGGTGGGATCTAGACCCTTATTTGGGTGTCTTCCGTAGTTCATGAAGAAGGGTGTAAAGCCCATTGCCAAGTGTACTCAATCATTGTGGCAAAACTGTGCCACAGATAGCCAATCGCTCCAGTTATCTTGATGATTGTTTATGAATATTGTCAGGAATTCTTTTACTTCCTGATTAACTCTCTCCGTTTGACCGTCTGTTTGGGGGTGATAGGCCATTGATCGGTTGGCCTTAATTCCCAACATTCCGTATAAGTCGTCCATAAACTTTGAAGCGAACTGAGGTCCCCTGTCACTTATCACCTTTCTTGGGAGGCCATGCTCCCAGAATACATTGTCTCTAAACAGCTCTGCTGTTCCTAGCAATGTTATCTCTTTCGTGGTGGGTAAGAAGTATGACTTCTTGGTAAATCTATCCACCACCACCATGACCGTGTCTTTCCCTTTGGATTCGGGCAACAGTCCCATGAAGTCTACTGAAATGACTTCCCATGGTTCCGCTGGTACTTCATTGGGTTGAAGTGGTGCCGCGCGCGCTTGTCAATCCAGTTTCGCCTTCTGGCATGTTTCACAACCAGGAATGTAGTGCTCTATGTCCTCGTGCATGTTTGGCCACCAGAAGTTTTGCATCAAAGACTCCAATGTCTTCATGATGCCTGAGTGTCCCCAAGAGTGGTGGATTGTGATGATGTCTTCTTGCAATGCCACTGCTGCCAGTACGTAGACTCTTCCCTTCCAGGTGACGAGTCCCTTCTCCAATTTATAATCTCCTTCGGCCTGCTCGAGGCCTTTGACAACCTGTGTCTCCCATTGCCATTTAGGCACATCTTTGATATCTTTCATGATGTCGTCTATTGCATGATCATCATCGAACACTTGTACAAAGAGGTGTTCTTTGAGCAGAACTACCCCTTCATTGTTGTTTTCTCCCCAGGCATGTCCTGCCTGTCTCGATAATAAGTCTGCCTTTGTGTTGGACTTTCTGCTTCTGTGTTTAATGACAAAATTGTATTCCTGCAAATCTGTCACCTATCGCGCCTGCTGTCGATTTAGATTTTGCGCCTTTCTGAAGTACGTTAAGTTCTGATGATCTGTCAGAACTTCAACTGTGTGTTTGGCCCCTTTGAGATAGTGGGACCACTCGTAAAAGGCGTGCATCACTGCGAGCATCTCCTTGTCATAGATCTTGTAGCTCCATTCGGTGTCATTAAGGGATTTTGAGATGAAAGCCACTGGCTTCCAAACATCGTTCTCCATCTGTTGTGATAGAATTCCCCTGATGGCGAAGTCAGAGGTGTTATGAGCATACCTTGTACCATTCAATTTTCACAGTAATGACACTAATGACAAACATGAAGATATGGTCTTGGAGAGTCAGAATCTATTTTTCTTTTCTTTTTATCTTTTTATCTTCACTCAAACATTTAGACACAGGACTTAGACGATACCTTGGTCACAGGGACAGGCTATGTTAGGACTGCAACCCTTATATGGCAGGAGGTTAGGTCAGCATCGGCTATGGGACATAGCAAGTGCCAACAGGAATGACAGCCCAATGATGGGCCTACGCCATGATAGGATACATGAGTGGCACAGCACCTGAAGGGCAACATGGGAATGCCGAGATGCACCGATGACTAGGTACTGGCTTATGTGGGAGTTGGCCGAGATGCAAGACAATAAGCGTGACCACATATGGAAAGACAGAGTGTTGGTGTGGGAGAGAAGCTCCAGATAAGGTCAGATGGGTGCAGGTCAGCAGCTGTGCATTGATCCCAGCTTGAGGGACTTTAGCTGCGTGCTGACTGTGCACAGACCAGGGGAGCAGTATATAAGGGTTGTCATCTTAGGTAGCAAGTCCCTAAGACTCTAGATAGTTTTGTGTTCGCTAGACACAGCTATAGAGCACCAGTTGTCTTTGGCCTAACAAGCCACCCTTCTCATAAGTCTTAGGTTGTGTTTAGGAGCAGTCCTAACAAGAGGCATCTACCTCCACTTGAAACTGTCCATCTTCATTGGGGATCCGCAACACCACTTCCTCTGCTATGGTTTTCTTCAGCATATCAAATGCTGCATCCTGAAGCTCCATCCACTTCCACTTGTCTTTCCCTGTCAGGCGAGTTAATGGTTTAGCAGCCTTGGCAAAGTCCTTGACAAAGTGTTGATAAAAGTTTACGAAGCCCAAGAACTGTTGGACTTCCCACTTGCAAGTCAGCTTAGGCCACTCTGTTACTGCCTTCACTTTGGTGGACTCCATCTGGACTGAATTTTCGCTGATGACTACCCCTAGGAAGTCCATCTCCTTTTTGTCAAAGAAACATTTTTTCAGCTTTAGTGATAGTTTATGTTCTTCTAACTTTGCCAGAATACGGTTAACCTGTACCATATGCTCCTCCTGATTTTTTGAGAATACAAGGATGTCGTCCATGTAAATGACAACCCATCCCTCTGCTATCTCGACTCTAAAGATGTCGTTCATCATTGTCTGGACGGTGGCTGGTGAATTTGTGAGTCTGAAGAACATGACCAATGGCTTGAAGAGTCCTCTATTGGTTCAGAAAGCTGCCTTCCATTCGTCTCCCTCCTTGATACGTACATTGTTGTATCCCCGACATATGTCCATCGTTGAAAAGACTTTGGCCTGTGATAATTTGTCCATGAGTTCCCCAATTAATGGTAAGGGGTACCGGTTTTTGATCGTTATCTCATTGAGTCATCAGTAATCCTGTACTGGTCTCAGTTTCCCATCCTTTTTCTTGACAAAGAAGAAGGGGGATGCCATAGGCAACTTGCTAGACTGAATTTGTCCAGAATCCAGATTTTCTTTCAAAAATTCATCCAGTTGCTGTTGTTCATTGCGGTTCAGCGGGTAAATTTTACAGTCAACTGGGTTAGACCCAGGGATCAACTCTATAGCATGATCCCATTGCTGCTGTGGTGGTAACTCATCAAAGGTTTCTTTTTCAAAAACCTTTCGATGTTTCAGATAGTGTCTGGGGACCACCTCCTCCAGAGTCCATTTTTTGGTTTTCTCAGCCTCCTCCGTGGCTATCTTTGTTGCAGTCAATGCATATGCTCTGATGCGCAACTCCAGTTCTCCAATGTGGACTGCTAGCAATCGTTCTCCTTCCTCAAGGTGCCATGCCACATCTATCTCATCTTCTGGTTCCTGAATGGATGAAGGTTTCCAGCATTTCCCCAGACAATGGTTGAATTCCAACGATTGTTTTTTCCAGTTGATAGTGGGATTGTGGAGCTGTAACCAGTCAAATCCTATGAACAAATTGGTTTTGCTGAGATGCATTACAGCACATTCTATGACTTCTTCATGCCCTCCAATGCGCAGTCTTATTTCTGCCATGTATTCCAGGGCACCTCTCGAGTTTTTTGTGCCATCAGCATTAAATATTGGCACTGGTCAGACCAAGCATTGCGTAGATATCTGATGTTTCTTTACAAAGGCTGTGTTAATGCAAGTCCTGGTTGCTCCTGAGTCTGATAGCATTTCCACATGGATATGTTTTGTTCTGTCCATGGTAGTTACTACTCCCTGCAGGTCCATCTCATTTTGACCTGTCCCAAGCACTCTTTTTTCTCACAAGTGTTGTAGGTTCCATAAAGCCTCTGCTTCCATCATAGCATTTAGCTGGTCCACTAGTTCTTCATTTGCCTCGTTCATTTGTTTGGTGTTTACCCATTGTTGTAAACACTCCACCACTATTTGCTTGGGCTGTTCCCAAATCCTTCTTAACATCCATTGTGGGGTCCATGTTTTCAACCTCTGTCCCAGTTTTGCACTCACTCTGAGATTTCTTAAGTGATGTACCGCTCCACTGCATTGATAAAGTAAATCATGCAATTTAATTTTGGAATCTATGTGTACATCACTTTTCAAAACCTGAGTAGCAGCCAGCAGTGCTGAGCGCTCGCCTACTGGCTTTCTGCAAAATCCGAGACCTCTTCTATATGTCCGACTCGGGTCATTTCCCTTTTGTCGATGTATCTGACAACCTGCTTTCCCCTATCGCTGGTTGTAATTTGCTTGGGTTGTTTACAATGCCACACCGTATGTCCTTTCTCACCACATTTGTTACATGTGGCTTTCTTCTGCCAACACTCCTTTTCTGAGTGTCCCCATCTCTTGCAGTAAGAGCAAGCATTTGTGGTTTTCTCATCAATGTCCATTGCATTTGGATCGGATCGACTTCCTGATGTAACTGGGGGTGGTGCTCTGTACTGCCACTGAGGTTGACCATTGGGTGTGGGGGTTCGCTCTTTAGTTTGGATTTGGTGTAGAGTGGCGTTGTCTGGCAACCCTCCATATCGAATCAATTCCTGTCCTAATGCTGGGTTAAGGTGGTTTTGGAACTGTGAGATCAGGGCTTGATCGTTCCAGTCAGTCAACAAGGTGAGGGAGTTAAACTTGATGATGTAGTCTTCTATGATCATTGTCCCTTGCTGTAATTTTAATAATGCCTCAATAGCCTTTTCCTTTGTCTCGGTCGACATGAAGAACTCGTGCATCTGGGTTTTGAAATCTGCCCAGTCTACAAATGGGAATTGGTGTTCCAGTGGTCATCTGACCCATGCTCGATCATTGTTGGTTGCTTGTCCAGCATTGAGCTGTGCCCAATCTAGTTCTGCACTCCACCCGCTAATGTCCTGTTTGTCTTGGAACTCCTGTTGTGCTTCTTGGAAGGCTTTGAGCTTTACTCCACTCCAGTCTGCCACTCTATTTCCCTTCCGCCTTTGATCCTGTACAGGCAGATTGAGACCTTCCGAAGATCTTTGGTTTCATTTGCCAACATGAAGTAAGTTTCCATTTGACGCAACCATCCATCAACCATTCTGGGATCCCCTTGGTAAAAGTCAGGCATTTCTGCCTTCGTGAGAGGCCCCGGTTCTCGACGATTCAACCGCTGGAACTCATTGATCATGGCTGCTAAGGCCTGGCCTGCACTGGTGATGGCTCTCTGCCTCTCCTCTTGTTGTCAGGTGATCTCATCTTCCCGTGCTGCTACTGCTGCAGCTGGTTGTGTTGTAGGTAGAGGTTCGAGGGTCTGTGTACCCTGCCAGTGCTCCCGCCATCCCAGTACTGCATGGTAGGCATGTGTAATCATGTCAACAGTGAGTTGAAAGGTTTCAACACCAACTCGGTGTGACCCATATCCTTGCCACATCATCGCCTTCATCCATGGCCATCCACCAGGCTCTCCTGAGACTCGGATGCAATGCCACATGCGATTACATCCTTTGGTTCGTCTCCAATATATGGGTCGGTACTTGTCCATGAGTTCTGGGTCCCATCCGTAAATTTCTCTGATGGTTGGATATGCCAGCCATTTGTAGGCATTCCAGTATTGTCATTTCACCAACCAGAGGTAACAGTATCCAGGGTGTTTCGGATGTAGGTTATTCTGTGCCTGTTCCGAGAGTCCCGGTTGTTCATTTCATAGACATGGATCAATCTCTACCAGAGCTGCCACTGCGTCTGAGTGTGCTGGTTGCTCTAGTATTTCCTCTCCATTATCCTCCCTGAGGCTTATAATTTTGCCTACTTTGGGGTCAGTTACTTGTTCTGCTCCGACTCGGAGCTCCTTGTGACTGCTGGTGAAAAGTATTTCCACCATGTCCCATCCATTAACATCGGCCATTTGTAGGCCTACAGTGACTCAAAAAAGTGATTCAATGTTTGGTGCTTTTTGACTGTTTATGGCATAACTGAAAAACAAAGGCAAATAAGGGTAAATAGTGTGTGAGAGAATGGAGGTATCACATCAGGGTTGCACACTGATGAAATAATTATGTAATTAGGCACAGTATCCATGGAGATATAGGCAATATAATTTGATGATTCATTGAATCACTTTTTTGAGTGTGCATCAGAAACATCAGAAACTGATATTGATGGGCTGCTATGACATGAAACTGATGATGGATGGTTATCATAATGATGGTACCTTAGCACCAATGCTATTTAAGCAGTGCTAAATGCTCATGGCTCCCCACTTCTGATATGTGCCCCATTTCTTCTTCCCACAAGGAAAACATCCTTTCCCTTGCCTCCCATGGTTACTCCACTTGCCATATTGCCTCTAAAACTGGTATTAGTCAGGCAACTGTCTCCAGAGTACTCCAGAATCTCCTTCCCAATCAACAAACCCCTCAGCTTGGTTGCCCTTCCAAGCTTTCTGCCACTGCCACACACTCCATCCTCACACAGATCACCACTGGCAAGGCTGCCAATGCTGTCCAGGTTACCAGGCACATCAACACCATCATCCCCAACCCAGTCTCCACCCAGACAGTCAGAAACATTCTGAAGAAACACATTCAAAGCTGTAACAAAGGAGAAGAAGCCACTGCTCAGCACAGTGCACAGAAAGAAGCAGTTGGCCTTTGCTTTGAAACACAGGGAGTGGACTGTGGAGGACTGGAAGAGGGTAATTTGGTCAGGTGAGACCAAAATCAATAGGATTGGGTCAGATGGGAAGCAGTGGGTATGGAAACAGGTGGAGGAGGGGTTGATTGAAAGGGAGGTACAAGGAACAGTGAAATTTGGAGGTGGAAATATCATGGTATGGGGCTGTATGGGCTAGAATGGTGTGGGGGAGCTTGCAGAGGTTGAGGGTAGGATGGATGCTAACCAGTATGTGGACATTTTGGATGATCCCTTACTTCCAAGCTTGGAAGAATCTGGGATTGCTAAAGCAGAATACATTTTTCAGCAAGACAATGACCCAAAGCACACCTCCAAAAAAGCCAGAGACTGGATGAAAGAGAACAATATCACTCTTCTGGACTGGTCTCCACAGTCTCCAGACCTGAATCCCATTGAACACCTCTCTGATGCAGCTGGGCAAGCATGAAACACCAGCAAAAGGAGTTTGGCAGATATGGGAGAGAGTGGCAGAGGTGTGGGATAATATAGAGCCAGAGGTGTGTCAGAACTTAATTGAAAGCATGCCTAGAAGAGTGGAAGCAGTGATAAAAGTGAAGGGAGGCCATACAAAGTACTAGAATGACCAGTTTCTATATTTCTTATACACACTCAAAAAAGTGATTCAATGAATGATCAAATTAAATTGTCTATATCTCCATGGATACTGAGCCTAATTACATAATTCTTTTATCAGTGTGTAGCCCAGATGTGATACTGTTATTCTATCTCTCACTATTTACCTTTGTTTGTCTTTGTTTCTCAGTTATTGTATAAACAGTCAAAAAGCACCAAACATTGAATCACTTTTTTGAGTCACTGTATGTGTAGCACGTCTTCTCTGTCAGTAGTAGTCCACCTTGTGTGAACTCCCTCATTTCGGAATTCCGCCTCTATATCCCAAATTGCTTTAATAGTTGGGTATGCTGGCCATTCATATTTGTTCCAGTACTTTGGTTTAATGAGACTGAGATAACAGAATCCTGGTACTGATGGTGCGAGTTGTTCTGGGATAGGACCCATATGAATAGTCCACCAGAAGCCTGGTGAGATGTTTCCATTTACTGTGTGCATCCATGCATTCCAATCCTCATGACTCATAGTCATTCCTTTGTGCTTGTACAATTCTTGTACATGGTGCTCGCACTGTAATTTCTCGATGGCTACCCGGTAATGCTGGATAGCTTTGTCGCCATTGTTTATTAACATGAGCCACTGGTTGTATTTCGATGATACCAGGGCTAGCCAGATCGGGTTGGAGGTGTCGCCTTTGTATTGGACCTCCAATAACTCCATGAAGGTGCGGTATTCCCTTTCTGCTTTCTGCATAGTGTGCTTTGCTCACAAGACTGCGCGAGTGGCGGCTCTCTCCATAAGTAAAGCCTCCCAGGCTTCCTTCTGTTCCAACTCCTGTTTGGCTTCGCATTGCCTGAGGAGCTCCTGCACTTGAGTGTGCTTGAGTCGTTGTGACTCCTTCCGTGTTTCCAATATAACTGGACATGGTTGTCATATCGGTGGATGATGGTATCCCCAATAAATTCTCTAGGTCCTGTCTGGACCGTGTTGCTGATGGCAACCCAGTCCACCTCAAAGATGCACCCAATCTCCGAGAGTGTTGCCTGGGCATAAGGTAAGATGTAACTGAATGAGCACTGCATGGCTCTTCTCAAGTATGTGTTCCTAAAAATAAAATCTTCAACCAACTTCAGGCCCTCCACTGACAATTGGTCCATTCTATCAGCTTTTGTCAGAATCCGTGCCTGTTGATGACGCTCCTTGGGAAACAAGGAGGATTGTGTCTGCAGTGTCATGGGTCCACAAGCTGTCAAAATACATGTGCCCAGCAGTTTGCCTCACTATCTTTGTGCCAAGTTATCAACCCGAAATCAGGTAGGGTTGCTTGTACAGGGAGTGTGTGAGGAACTTTGTATCAGCCTTGATACACAACATAAATTGAGTGTCTTCACTCGTTCCTGAGCTTTTCGGCAATAACAGTGTACTACACCTGGGGCACATCTATGGTCTCCTGCCTATGCTCTCCCAGCAATGCTAGTACTCTCATCTGTTACTGTGTGTAGCCACCCAAGTAGGGTTTGTCACCAGGCCCAATGGGCATATTGAGGATCTCTTGTTCGAGACCCATTGACAGTATGTGTGTAGTCGATGTTGCCTGGAGAGGTTGCAGGCTGTGTGATTACTACCTCTCAGAAAGAAACTAGGCCGTTGGCACTGTGAGCAACAATGAGCAAGGCGTGCTTGGTGCTGTAAGACCAATGGGGTAGAGATGTAAAGACTCTAGATTATGTTAGGACGACCCTAAACACAACCTAAAAGACTTAGAGTGGTGACTGGTTAAGTCAGAGACGAAAACTGTTGCTCAAGTAGAAGTGTCTAGGACACAAACTATCTAGAGTCTTAGGGATTTGCTACCTAAGACTCCAACCCTTATATACCTCTCTCCCTGGCCTGTGCGCAGACAGCACGCAGCTAAAGTCCCTCAAGCTGGGATCAATGTGCAGCAGCCGATCCGCACCCATATGACCATACATGGGATCATCCTCCCACACCAACACTCTGTCTCTCCATATGTGGCCACACTATTGTCTCGCACCTTTGGCCGATTCCCATGTCGCCCCTCAGGTGCTGTTTGGCGTATGTATCCATCATAGCCTAGGCCCATCATTGGTAAGTCCTATAACCGATGCTGACCTAACCACCTTCCATATAAGGGTTGCAGTCCTAACATAGCCAGCCCCTGCATCCATAGTGTCGCCTAAGTCTCATATCTATCATTTGAGTGAAATGAAATAGATAAAAAGAAAAGAAAAATATATCCCGACTCCTCTTGACCATATCTTCGTGAGTGTCATCGACGTCGTTACTGTGAAAATTGTATTGGATGAGTTATGCTCATAACAGTCTGACCCATGCACGATCGTCAGCAGTGCTTTCTCCTGCATTAAGTTGAGCCCAATCCAATTCTGTGCTCCAGCCATTGTTATTGATTTTGTCTTGGAACTCCTGTTGTGCTTCCTGGAAGGCTTTGAGTTTTACACCACTCCAGTCTGCCACTCTGTTTCCTTTCCTGCCTTTAATCCTGTATAGGCAGATCAAGACTTTCCTATGGTCTTCCTTTTCATTTGCCAACATGAAGTAGGTTTCCATTTGACACAACCATCCATCAACCATTCTGGGATCCCCTTGATAGAAGTCAGGCATCTCTGCCTTTGTGAGAGGCCCCAGCTCTCGATGGTTTGACCACTGATATTCATTGATCATGGCCACTAGGGCCTGTCCTGCACTGGTAATGGCTCTCTGCCTCTCCTCTTGTTGTCGGGTAATCTCATCCTCTCGTGCTGCTACTGCTGCAGCCGGTTGTGTGGTAGGTAGAGGTTCGAGGGTTTGTGTATTTTGCCAGTGCTCCCTCCAGCCTAGTATGGCATGGTAGGCATGTGTGATCATATTGACTGTGAGTCAAAACGGAGTGGTGCCTAGTTTGTAGTGGCTCATGCCTTCCCTATTGAGGCATTCAACATGAAACCATCCTCTGCAATTGCTATTGTACTTTTCAATATGCAGCATGGTGTCCTGCATGTATGACTTCCTAATGATGGTAGTCACATCGTCCTCTCATAGGTTTCAGTCCCAGGTGCAGATTTCTTGTATCTGTGGGTAAGCTGGCCATAGAAATTCGTCCCAGTACTGTTTTTTAATCAAGACCAGGTAACAGTAGCCTGGTATATTGGGGTTAAAGCCACTGTTGGCCCAGACATTTTCGGGTAAGGGTAAGGCAGCCATGCCTCCCTTTCGACAATCCTCCTCCACTGCTCAATTTCTCTTTTCTTGTGAGCATCATTTGCTCCTTGTGGGTACTCTTCTTTGAGAGCCAATCCACTGCCATGGCTACACCACCATTCCAATGTGCTGCATCACCCCCTTGAGTGATGACTTGTGCTTTGCTTTCCTTACCAGCTTGTGCTGCCGCTGTGTATGACCACGCTGGTTGCACAACCAGTTTGGGTTCCACTACTGCTAGGTATGTTCGTCCAGCTGCCTCTGTGTACACTTGTTCAACTGTGACTGCTGTTCTAAGGTTGACTCTTTTGACTGGAGTTTGAGCAAGCTTCCGTTGAGCTGCCCTGCATTTGGACTTGGACTGTCCTCCAAAGTGCACTGTCCACATATAATGGGAGACCTTGTGAAGGTCTACCAACTCGTCCCAGGTATACTCGATGTCGTCTCGATGTATGGCTGACTCTTCAATGATGTGACACCTCCCAGGTTGGATGCTATCTTGGATGGCAAAGACCACCATGTTGTCTCTGAGCTCCGGTTCCCAGTTGATAATATCATAGAGAGTGGGCCAAGCTGGCCAGTTGTACTTGTCGTAGTACTCTTCTTTGAACAGGTACATGTAGCAGTACCCATTCTCTCTCCATTGATCATGTGTGATAGGACTTCGAGCCTTTGGCCCTGGTAGGTGTGCTTTGACACTTGCATGCCATCCCAGCAACCTGGCCTTATGGTCATTCCACAAGTCCTCCCCAACTTCTTTAAGGAAATGGTCCAACCCAATAGATTGGAGATGGTGTTGGGGTTCTGTGAGAAGCTGTTCTGGTGTCCTGGCGATGATAGCCCCAGGTGGCCTAGTGATGAGAAGGGGATTGAATCTGATTCCTTTGCAGTGTTCCTCCTCTTCCTGCTCACGCTTCCATTTAGCATAGTGGGTCGCTTGTATGTTTCCATTCATCGCATGCATCCACACTGATGAGCATCATTCTGATGTGACGGTGTATAGGTATCAAACAGACTAGTCTCAGCACTAGACGTTAGAAACCTTACCCTCACTAGGATTATACATGCCTGACCCCGTCGCTTAGCTTCTGCACTCATCCAAAAGTCGTCCGCAAGTCTTCTGTGCTAGCTACAAGCAACTCCGCCAACTCCACAATTATCCGCTATAAGGCAAGCATTGCCCATGCCCAACGACCAAGTCGTCTCCTGCGTATGCTGTCCAAACCCTGCACCAATCAGTCGTTCGCCCCCGATAAAGCACACCATCAGCTGATCCACATAAAACTGCTAGACGGCACAGCTTAGTTCACTGGAGAAGGCACAGGCACCATCAAAGCGATATCCACGTTAGGAACAGATCTACCTTCTGCGATGCCAGGGTCACCCATACACGGACGCCATGTCATCCCTAGCAACGCACTGACATAGTGGATCAGGCCCCTAGCAGACGAGTAAACCCATCGGCTGACAACCAACTATGGTATAGACCAGTCAGGTCCGTGGAAAATAGAGCACAGGGACGCATCAAGCCAGATGAATCCTGGTGTTGCCGCCAATGGTGATCATCAATGTCTATTTCAAGTATATGATTCTATTAGCGTCCTGCGTCAGGTCGCGATACTGGTTCTCACTGCCACACTCCTATACCACCATTGTGTCCCTCAGCTAGCCCCATTGTGTGAAGACTTTCAAGACGGATTTGGATATATGGTTGCAAGGTGAAAATTTGCAGAGTCACTTTGTTATTAGTAGGGTAGAAAAACGTATATAAGCTCATGTACAACACTTAGAAAAACAGAATAGTACACCCCAGCTCTCGAGTCTCATCCTTTAAGCTATGCCCTCTCTGTTTAGTTCGTGCCTCTGAGTCTTGTCATACTCCGCGTTCCGCATTCATCACTGTTATGCCCTTGTGTGACAAACATTATTATCCATGGAGTTGCCAGTTCTGCATGTCATAGCATTGTCATTGAGCACACCAGAGTTGACGGGAACTCTTCAACGACCTCACACCTTCCCATTCCTCACTATTTCCAATAGTGGGGTGAACTTATCAATGCGTTCCAGTCTTCATGACTCATAGTCATGCCCTCATGCTCGTACAGTTCTTGTACATGGTGCATGCACTGTAATCGTTCTATTGCTACCCAATAATGTCAGATAGCTTTGTTGCTGTTGTTGATCAACATTAGCCACTGGTTATATTTCGATGATACCAGGGCTAGCCAGATGGGGTTGGAGGTGTCGCCTTTGTATTGGACCTTCAATAATTCCATGAGGGTGTGGTACTCCCTCTCTGCCTTCCACATGGCGCGCTCAGCTCGCAAAACTGCGCGAGTGGCCACCTGTTCCATAAGTAAAGCCTCCCAGGCTTCCTTCTGCTCTAGCTCCTGTTTGGCTTCGCGTTGCCTGAGGAGTGTCTGTGCTTGAGCATGTTCAAGTCATTGTGACTCCTTCTGGTGTTTCCAATACAACTGGACATGATTGTCATATCAGCAGATGATGGTATCCCCGATGAATTCTCTAGGCCCTGTCTGGACTGTGTCGCTGATGGTAACCCAGTCTGCCTCAAAGATGCATCCAATCTCCGAGAGTGTTGCCTGGGCATATGGTAGTATGTATGTGAATGTGCACTGCATTGCGCCTGATGATAAGTTCTGCTGTAAAAAATCTTCAACCAACTTCAGGCCCTCCACTGACAATCAGTCCGGTTTGGAATCCACGCCTGTCAATGATGTCCTTTGGGAAACAAAGGAGTTACTGTCTGCAGTGTCATGGGTCCACAAGCTATCAAAATACGTGTGCCTGGCAGTTCACCTCTCTATCTTTGTGCCAAGTTATCAACCCGAAATCAGGTAGGGTTGCTTGTACAGGGAGTATGAGAGGAACTTTGTATCAGCCTTGATACACAACGTAAATCGAGTGTCTTCACTTGTTCCTGAGCTTTTCGGCAATAACAGTGTACTACACCTGGGGTGCATCTATGGTCTCCTGCCTACACTCTCCCAGCAATGCTAGTACTCTTGTCTGTTACTGTGCATAGCAACCCAAGTAGGGTTTGTTGTCAGGCCCAACGGGCGTATTGAGGATCTCTCATTCGAGACCCATTGACAGTGTGTGTGTTGTAGTTGATGTTGCCTGGAGAGGTTGTGGGCTGCGTGGTTACTACCTCTCAGATATGAAACTAGGCCATTGGTGCTGTGAGCAATGATGAGCAAGGCGTGCTCGGTGCTGTAAGACCAACAGGGTAGAGATGTAAAGACTCTAGATTATGTTAGGACTGCTCCTAAACACAACCAAAGACTTATGAGAAGGGAGGCTTGTTAGGCCAAAGACAAGACGTTTGCTCTATAGCTGTGTCTAGTGAACACAAAACTATCTAGAGTCTTAGGGACTTGCTACCTAAGATGACAACCCTTATATACCTCTCTCCTGGTCTGTGTGCAGACAGTGTGCAGCTAAAGTCCCTCAAGCTGGGATCAATGCGCAGCAGCCGACCTGCGCCCATCTGACCATACCTGGAGCTATCCTCCCACACCAACACACTGTCCTTCCATATCCAGCCACACTATTGTCTTGCATCTCAGCCAATTCCCATGTCGCCCCTCAGGCACTGTTTGGTGTATGTATCTGTCATAGCCTAGGCCCATCATTGGGCCATCATCCCAGTCAGCACTCAGTATATCCCATAGCCGATGCTGACCTAACCACCTTCCTTATAAGGGTTGCAGTCCTAACATCGCTTGTCCCTGCAACCATGGTATTGCCTAAGTCCTGTGTCCATATGTTTGAGTGCAAATGAAAAGATAAAAAGAAAAGAAAAATATATCCTGTCCCTCCTAGTCCGTATCTTCATATGTGTCATCGATGTCGTTACTGTGAAAATTGTATTGGATGAGTTATGCTCATAACACAATCCTGGTATGCTGTTGTTCAAAGTAGATACCACGTGCTCGGTCAAGGCAAAGTTTCATGAAACTTTTGATTGTCCAGCTGGTAATGTCATAGTAGTGGACAGATTTTGAACCATTGATGAAACCGAGCAACTTCCCTTTAACCACTTTAGCATCTAGCTTATTATCCCATTTCTCATCCAATACCCATATGTTGCATCTGAATTCTTGAAGATGGGAGGCATCTGGCTTGTTGCCAGTCCATGCTTCATAAGGGGTTTTGTTGTCTAGGGCTCGTGTAGGAGAGCAGTTACAGAGGTAAGAAGTGTGTGAAATGGCTGCTTCCCATAAAAAGGGTGGCATATTTTTAGCTTGCATCATAGTGCATGCCATTTCCACGACCATGCAATTACATTGTTCAGCAACTCCATTTTGGGAAGGTGAGTAAGGGGCAGAAGGTTCTAAAACCATACCCCTCTTGTTAACCCATTTTTGTAACTTCTCATTCACAAGCTCCTTGCCATTATTGAGTCTAAGCTTTTTCGGCACTTTCCCATACTGTTTCTCGATATAGTTGAAGTATGTTGTAATATGATCAAAGGCTTCATCCTTTGTCTTCATAAATAAAACATGTGACATACACGTTGCATTGTCTGTGAATGCAATGAAGTAACAGTTTCTATTAATAGATAGTATCAGTGCCGGTCCCCAGACATCAGTCATTGTGCACTCTCCGGAGATCTCCAAGTGATGTGCTGCTTCAGAAGGATATGGTTTATGCGCCATCTTCCCCTTTAGGCAGTCTTGGCAGGAAATTGATGGGATCGAAGTTTCATCTATTTTTATCCCTGTGACTAAATTTTCCTGCACAGTGCACTGGAGTCCTGAGATGGATAGATGACCATACCATTTGTGCCATTCGTCCCAGGAGTACCCATGTACCCCAGCAACAAAGGCTTTATCTTTAGTGCATGACTCTGCCCTCGCATGGAGCAGGTACACATGGTTGACCATGTGGCCTTGGCCCACAATGTGTCAATCTTTATTCCGTAAATAACACTTCCCACCCCTCATCTCGGCATGTCCTCCACTCTTGTCATAGCGTCCGAGTGACATAAGGCAATTCGGTGTGATCGGTATGTGTGACACATTACTGAGTTGGTGTGTGAAATATTTGTCACCTATGCAACACTTGAGTATGACGGTTCCATGGCCTAATATGGGGGCTGGTTCAGGGCCTATGCCCTTTATTGTTGTATTCTCTATAGGGGTGTAATCAATGAACAGGTCATGCGAGGTACACACATGTGCGGTTGATGCGCAATCGAGGATCCAATCGGATTTCGAGAACTCACCAGGATTTGCCATGTAAGCGAAGTCAGCTAGATCAGTCCCTGAAGTGTCTTCTTCTTGTGCTTGATTGGCTCAATCTCTTCTGCCCTTCTGCTTCTTTTTTGGCCCTTGTCCCTCTTTCCCACCTCCTTTTGCCCAGCAATCCTTCGCCAAATGACCCTTCTTTTACAATTATGGCAATCCCGTGTCTCCTTTACTTGGAGCATGGTGCCACTGGTCTGGTCACCTGAATGATCTTTCCTTCTCTGGAATTCGTCAAGTAGAATAGTGATCAGCTTGGGTGATGATATCATGGGGGCATTACTCTGTGCACCAAGATAGGCTGATGTATACATATCCCACGTCTCTGGTAATGACGTAAGCAGTATCATGGCGAAATTGTCATCAGGTACAATACTCCCCATTAGGTGTAGTTCTTCCTGCATCCACCTAAGTTTGGTAATATGATCGCCCATATCAAAATCGTCAAGTGCTGTTGCCCGAAATAGTGTGCGCCATGCTGTGAGGATTCCAAGCTTCCCTCTCGTCTCCTTGATGGTTTTCAACTGGCTCCACATAGCCTTAGCTGTAGTGGCACCTAGTAAGTGGATCATTTCTGAGTCCCCTACTGCTAATTCAATTCTTGTCCACACCCTAGCATCTTTCTTTTCCCATTCCGTATGTTTCTTTTTTTCAATTGCAGTCGGCACAGTGGGGATAGCTGATACAGGTGCATCTGATGTGAGAACATCTTCAAGGTCTAGGTCACGGAGTATGGTGGTAATCTTCCGTTTCCACGCTAACCAATTTTGCGCATTTAGCAGTTCGATCCAGTAACTACCAGAACCAAGGGTAATGCTGGAAGTATTCTCCACATTGTCAGATGAGTCTGTCAATGCCATGAAAGATGTTTACAAAAAAAGGAATATGTGAAAGGTGCTTAATGATTGAGCATGGGGCCCATAACCTGTTGTTGTTATACAGGGAACGGAATGATTTGCAAGTTAAAGGCATCTATTGACGACATGTAATACACAATATATATGAATAAATATATGAAATAAAAGGGTCCCATAATGATGATGGTACCTTGTCTTAATATCAGGCACACTCACATTGAATTATCTTCATCATCCCTAAAACCAATTCCCTCTTGCATGTGAAAGTCTTTATTCTTTTCTTCATCTCGTGTCCTACTGCACATGCTCACGCACTTCCTTCTGCTGTTGATCCATCTCTCCCAACAACCTCTCGTGCACCCACCGTTGTAGGCACTTTATGGCTATCTGTTTGGGTTGCTCCCAAATCCGCCTTAACATCCACTGCAGCATCCATGTTTGTAGCTGTTCTCCTTTCTTTGTGCTCACTCTTAGGTTCCTTAGACGATGTATGTTCCTACTGCATTCATAGAGTAAATCATGCATTTCTATTTGTGAGTCTACATATACATCATCCTTAGAGACCTGAGTAGCAGCCAGCAGCACTGAGCACTCACCTACTGGCTTTCTGCAAAACTCTGGAGCTCTCCTAGCTCCCTATATTCCGCTTGGGTCATTTCCCCAGCTATGATGGTTCGCATGGCTTGTTTGCCTTTCTCCCCCATCATGATTCTCTTCGGCTTGGTACAAGCTGGTGCTATGTGGCCATCTTCTCCACAGTTGTAACATGTCACTGTTCTTTTTGGTGACCTGCACTCTTCTCCTGAGTGACCTCTCCTCCCACAGCTTGAACAGGTGACTGCTTTCTTTTTCCTATTGATGTCCATTGCATCAGGATCTTTTTTGATCCATGAAGGTCCTGCAGGGGGTGGCACTCAAAACTGATACTGAGGGCGACCAGTTGTGATTGGTGCTCACTCTTTATATTCTCTCTGGGACTTCGAGAACCCATAGGCTTCATTGGCCTTTCTAAATGCTCATGCCAATTCTGTGACTCTGGTTTGGATCTGGTGCAGCGTTGCTGTATCCAGCAGTCCTCCATATTGAATTAACTCTTGGAAAAATGGACCTATTCTTGGGATTTGATTGGTTAAGAATGCACAACCCAACAATTAACTGGAAAAAGCAGTCATTGGAATTTAACTGTTGTCCTGGAACTTGTTGGAGGTCCTCATCAGTTCAAGAACTGGAGGATGAGATAGATGTGGCACAATGCCTTGAAAGTGGAGAGTGGTTGCTAGCGGTTCATATTGGAGAACCAGAATTATGCATTCGGGTGTACGCTTCAACAGCTACAAAGATAGTGGCAGAGGAAGCAGAGAAAACGAAAAAACGAACTCTGGAGGAAACAGTCCCCAGACATTACTTATGCCATCGAAAAGTTTTCGAGAAAGAAACTTTCAATGAGCTACCACCAAGGTGGCAATGGGATCATGCTATTGAGTTAATCCCTGGGTCTAGCCCAGTTGACTGCAAAATCTATCCATTAAACAGGGATGAGCAGCAGCAGCTGGATGAATTGTTAAAGGAGAACTTGGACTCTGGACAGATCCAGCCAAGTAAATTGCCAATGGTGTTGCCTTTCTTCTTTGTCAAGAAGAAAGATGGGAAATTGTGACTGGTACAGGATTATCGGAAGCTAAATGAGATGACAATAAAAAATCGCTATCCACTCCCACTCATAGGGGAGCTAGTCGACAAATTATCACAGGCAAAGGTCTTCTCCAAGATGGACATTTGTTGGGGATACAACAATGTGTGCATTAAGGAGGGAGATGAATGGAAGGCAGCATTCCGAACCAATAGAGGACTCTTCGAGCCTCTGGTCATGTTTTTTGGACTGACAAACTTGCCAGCAACATTCCAAACCATGATGAATGACATTTTCCAAGTCAAGATAGTGGAGGGATGGGTTGTCATTTACATGGACAACATACTTGTTTTCTTGAAGAACCAGGCAGAACATACAGTTCAGGTCAACCAAATTTTGGCAAAGCTAGAGGAGCATAAACTATCATTGAAACTGGAGAAGTGTTTCTTTGATAAAATGGAAATGGACTTCTTAGGGGTCGTAATCAGTGAGAACTCAGTCAGGATGGAGGCTGCCAAGGTTAAGGCAGTAACTGAATGGCCAAAGCCTATGTGCAAGAAGGAGGTCCAACAATTTTTGGGCTTCGTGAACTTCTACAGGTGCTTTGTAAAAGACTTCGCCAAAGCGGTGAAACCCCTGACTCATCTTAGTGGAAAAGATGAGTGGAGATGGATGGAGCTACAGGATGTAGCTTTCGAAAAGTTAAAAAACACTATTGCAGAGGAAGTGGTGTTGTGGATTCCTAATGAGGAAGGGCAATTCCAAGTTGAGGTGGATGCCTCAGACTTTGCCATCGGAGGGATCCTGTCGCAACAAGTGGAAGATGACAAGTGGAAGCCAGTCACTTTTATTTCAAAATCACTCAATGATGCCAAGAGAAACTACAAGATCTATGAAAAAGAGATGCCCACAGTTATGCATGCTTTCTATGAGTGGTCCCATTACCTTAAAGGGGCTAAACAGATGGTCGAGGTTTTGACAGATCACCAGAACCTGACGTACTTTCGGAAAGCACAGAACTTAAACAGACAGCAGGCGAGATGGGTGATGGACCTGCAAGATTACAACTTTGTCATCAAGCACAGAAGTGGACTTGTTGTCAAGATGAGCAGGACATGCTCGAGGGGCGAATGATAATGAAGGGGTGGTTCTGCTCAAAGAACACCTCTTCATACAGGTATTTGATGATGATTGTGCAATAGACAACATCATGAAAGATATTAAAGAAGTGCCCAAGCGGCAGTGGGAGACCCAGGTGGTCAAAGGCCTTGAGAAGGCTGGAGGAGATTATAAACTGGAAAAAGGACTCATCACCTGGAAAGGGAGAGTCTATGTACTGGCAGCAGTGGCATTGCAAAGACATTAGAGTCTTTGACGCGAAACTTCTGGTGGCCCGAACATGTGCGAAGACATAGAGTGCTACATTCCTGGCTGTGAAACCTGCCAAAAGGCAAAGCCAGACAGAATGGCACGTGCGGCACCTTTACAACCAAATGAGGTTCCCTCTGAACCATAGGAAGTCATTTCAGTAGACTTCATGGGACCATTACCCAAGTCAAAGGGTAACAACACAATCATGGTAGTAGTGGATAGGTTCAGCAAGAAATCGTACTTCTTGCCAACTACAAAGGAAATTACATCGCAAGGGACAGCAGTGTTATTCAGAGATAATGTGTTCTGGGAGCATGGTCTCCCGAGGAAAGTGATCAGTGACAGGGGGCCTCAGTTTGCCTCAAAATTTATGGATGATCTCTATGGAATGTTGGGGATTAAGGCCAATAGATCAACAGCCTATCACCCCCAGACAGACAGACAGACAGAACGGGTGAATCAGGAAGTTAAAGAATTTCTGACGATATTTGTGAACAATCGACAAGACAACTGGAGCGACTGGTTGTCAGTGGCACAATTCTGCCACAATGATTGAGTTCACTTGGCAACGGGATTCACCCCATTCTTTATGAACTATGGACGACACCCCAATAAGGGGTTGGACCTGACTTACACACCAAAGGTGGTAGCGGTGGAACAGCTTGCTAAGGAGCTGGAAGACATACATGCAAAGGCAAAAAAGGCCTTGGAGAAAGCTGCTCAGATCATGAAAGAGCGCTACAACATGCATCGCCGAGAGGCACACAAGTATAAACCTGGTGACATGGTTTATCTCAGTATGGAGAACTTGCCTGTCATCAGGGCAACAAAAAAGCTTGATGGCAAATTCATCGGTCCATTGGAAGTTCTCGCCAAGGTTGGCGAGTCGTCTTATAAATTAAAAATCCCAGCATCTTGGAGAGTCTACAATGTCTTTAATGAAGTCTTGTTAAAGCCATATAGGGAACCAGTATTCCCCAAACAACAAGCAAAGGTGGCAGCACACAAGGATGTGCAAATAGTAGAAGAATCCCTAGAAGATGAGTAAAAGGTGGAGGAAATCATGGACAGTCACGTCAGTGGATGTGGAGGCAGGAGGTTGGAATACCTCATTAAATGGAAAAACTATCCAGTGGAAGAGTCCACTTGGGAACTGGCAGAAAATGTGGCCAACACAAAGGCCAAAGTAAAGAAGTTCCACAAAGACAATCCCTGTGCACCAATGCGTGTATGAAACCTGGCAACAGGACAGCACAATCCCTACAGAATGACTCCACAGGAACAGAAACAGAAAAAATTATTCAGATGGCAGGATGGGCACTTTGGGCATGAATACTTAGAAAATATGGAGCACAGATGGCACCACTGGAAAGGAAGTCGGGCACAAATTCAGGAGTTGCCAGATGACACTGATGGGACATTCTCCAGAGATCTGGAGCATGGCGGGTGGGTTGTACCTGTGCTTAATTTCCCACAGAAGGGAAGAGATGAGGAGTTGGAGGAGGAGCGTCAAGTGCATGAGAAGGACACTGAGTGCCTTCAGAAGAAAATCTTGAAAAAGGAAGTGAACCCAACAGCTGCTAAGGAGAGCAGCAAGTTGGAGGAGGACCGACAGAAAAGAATCAAGGGTGTTGTATGCCCTACGAGGAAATTAATACAGTGGAAGACCACTGTTGAGGAAGTTGAAGATGAGGAGTCAGAGCAGTCGGGCTTGACACCTGAGGAATGAAGTGAGCAGTTGGACCACTTTATGAAAAAATGAAGAGTGATCCACACTATGTGGATGCGGAGATGTCAGCCTCTTGGGACATGAGGCCTTAAGGGGGGGGTGATGTTATGAGCATAACTCATCCTCTACAATTTTCACGGTAACGACGTCAATGACGATTATGAAGATATGGACTTGGAGGGTCGGGTTATATTTTTCTTTTCTTTTATCTATTTCTTTGCACTCAAATGTATAGATACAAGGGCCAGGACAAGACACCACTAGGATGGGAAGCCTATGCGAAAGCTGCAGCCCTTATTAGGAAGGAGGTTAGGTCAGCACCAGCTATGGGACTAGACTGAGTGCTGACTTGGAAGATGGCCCAATGATGGGCCTATGCTATGAAAGGATTCATGAGTGGCACAGTGCCTGAGGGGTGACATGGGAATGCCTGAAGGTACCGGTGACTTGGTACTGGCATTGGTGGGAATGGCTGAAGGTGCTACACAATAAGATGCTGCCATATATGGGGAGATTGAGACAGTTATGGTCATATGGGCATAGACTTGGCTGCTGCGCATCACCTCTTATTGTGAGAGGTTTTAGCTGCATGCTGACTGCACACAGACCTGGGGGAGATGTATATAAGGGCTGTAGTTTAGTGTAGGTAGCCCTTAAGTCTCTAGATAGTTTTTGTCACCTAGACATGACTAGACAGAGCAGTTGGATTTGTCTTTGGCCTAACAAGCCATCACTGTGGGATGTTGAGGGTTGTGTTTAGGGACCTCCTAACAGCAAGAGCGGAGGAAGAAAATACTATTTGGATGGCAAGATGGACACTTTGGGTGGGACTATCTTGAAAACATGGAGTGCAGATGGCACAACTGGAAAGGAAGTTGGGCAGGAATTCAGGAACTACCTGACAACACTGATGGGACATTCTCCAGAGATCTGGAGTGTGGCAGGTGGGTTGTACCTGTGCTTAATTTCCCACAGAAGGGAAAAGATGAGGAGTTGGAGGAGGAGCACTGAGCACATGAAAGATACCAAGTGTCTTCAAAAGAAAATCTTAAAAAAGACAGAGAAGCCAGAGGCTGCTAAAGAAAGCAGCAAGTTGGAAGAGGACCGACAAAAAAGGATCAAAGGCATTGCATGTCCTACACAAAAATTAATACAGTGGAAGACCACTGTTGAGGACATAGAAGATGAAGATTCAGAGCAGTCGGGCCTGATGCCTGAGGAACGGAGTAAGCGGTTGGACCGCTTTTATGAAAAAATGAAGAATAATCCACACTATGTGGATGTGGAGATGTCAGCCTCTCAGGATGCGAGGCCTTAAGGGGGGGGGGGGGGGGGGGGGGGGGGGGGGGGTGATGTTATGAGCATAACTCATCCTACACAATTTTCACAGTAATGATGTCAATGATGATTACAAAGATATGGTCTTGGGGAGTCAGATTCTATTTTTCTTTTCTTTCTATCTTTTTCTTTGAACTCAAACATTTAGATACAAGGGCCAGATGATACGCCACTAGGATGGGAAGCCTATGCGAAAGCTGCAGCCCTTATTAGGAAGGAGGTTAGGTCAGCATCAGCTATGGGACTAGACTGAGTGCCAACTTGGACAACAGCCCAATGATGGGCCTATGCCATGAAAGGAATCATGGGTGGCATGGTGCCTGAGGGGCGACATGGGAATACCTGAAGGTACCAAGGGAATGGTACTGGTGTTCATGGGAATGGCTGAAGGCACTACACAATAAGATGCTGCTGTATATGGGGAGATTGGGTTGGTTGTGGTCATATGGGCACAGACTTGGCTGCTGCACATCACCTCTTATTGTGAGGGGTTTTAGCTGCGCACTGACTGTGCACAGACCATAGAGAGACGTATATAAGGGCTGTAGTTTAGTGTAGGTAGCCCTTAAGTCTCTAGATAGTTTTTGTCACCTAGACATTACTAGAAGGAGCAATTGACTTGTCTTTGGCCTAACAGGCCATCACTGTGGGATGTTGAGGGTTGTGTTTAGGGACCTCCTAACACAAGTGTCACCCATGCCCAACAGCCAAGTCATCTTCCACATACGCTGTCAAAACCCCATGCTAGTTGGTTGTTTGCCCCCAATAAAGCACACCATCAGCCAATCCACATAAAACTGCCAGCCAGCACAGCTTAGTTCACCAGAGAAGGGACAGGTGCCATCAAAGCAATATCCATGTTAGGAAAGGATCTACATTCCATGATGCCAGGGTCACCCATACATGGATGCCACATCATCCCTAGCAACGAACTGACATAGCAGATCAGGACCCTCACAGATGAGTAAACCCATCAGCCAATGACCAACTATGGTATAGACCAGTCAGGTCTGCAGAAAATAGAGAACAAGGATGTGTCAAGCCAGATGAATCCTGGAGTTGCCACACACAGCAATCAGCAATGTCTATTTCCAGTCTACAACTCTATTAGTGTCCCATGTTGGGTTGCAATATTGGTTCTCACTGCAGCACTCCTATACCACTGTTGCATCCCTCAGCTAGCCCCATTGTGTGAAGACTTTCAAGACAGATTTGGATATATGGTTGCAAGGTGAAAATTTACAGAGTTACTTCATTATTGGTAGGACAGAAAATGTATATAAGCTCCTGTACAACACATAGAAAGAACAGAATATAGTACACCCCAGTTCCTACAAGTCTCAGTTTTGTCATGCTCTCCTTGTCTAGCCCACATCTCCCAGCCTTGTTATACTCCACATCCCATGTTCTCGCCACTATGCACTTGTGTGCTGTGTGTTAGGACTGCTCCTAAACACAACCTCAAGACTTTATGAGAAGGGGCTTGTTAAGCCAAAGACAAGACTGGTGCTCTATAGTTGTGTCTAGTGAACACAAAACTATCTAGAGTCTTAGGGACTTGCTACCTAAGATGACAACCCTTATATACCTCTCTCCTGGTCTGTGCACAGACAGTGCACAGCTCAAGTCCCTCACAATAGGGACAATGTGCAGCAGCTAAGCCTGTGCCCATATGACCATACCTGGAGCTATCCTCCCACACCAACACACTGTCCTTCCATCTATGGCCATGCCTATTGTTCCGTGTCTCGGCCAATTCCCACATATGCCAGTACCAAGTCGTCAGTACTCCTTGGCATTCCCATGTCACCCCTCAGGCGCTGTGCCACTCATGATTCCTTTCATAGCATAGGCCCATCATCGGGCCACTGTCCCAGTTGGCACTTGGTATATCCCATAGCCAATGCTGACCTAACCACCTTCCATATAAGGGTTGCAGTCCTAACATAGCCAGCCCCTGCAACCATGGTATTGTCTAAGTCCTGTTCCTATATGTTTGAGTGCAAATGAAAAGATAAAAAGAAAAGAAAAATATAGTCCGACTCCTCTAGTCCATATCTTCATATATGTCATCGATGTCATTACTGTAAAAATTGTGTAGGATGAGTTATGCTCATAACATCACCCCCCCCTTAAGGCCTCATGTCCCAAGAGGCTGACATCCCTGCATCCACATAGTGTGGATCTCTCTTCATTCTTTCATAAAAGCAGTTCAACCACTTGCTCTGTTCTTCAGGCGTCAAGCCCGACTGCTCCGACTCCTCATCTTCGATTTCTTCTACAGTGGTTTTCCACTGAACTTGTTTCTGTGCAGGGCATGCAATGCCCTTGATCCTTTTCTGTCGGTCCTCTTCTGACTCACTGCTTTCCTTTGCAGCTACTGGCTTTCCTGCCCTCTTTAAGATTTTCTTTTGAAGACACTTGGTGTCTTTCTCGTGCACTTGGCACTCCTCCTCCAATTCCTCTTCTTCTCCCCTCTGTGGGAAATCAAGCACGGGTGACTGCCCGCCATGCTCCAGGTCCCATCGGTATCATCCGGAAGTTCCATTATTGCCTTCCAGTCTCCTTTCCAATTGTGCCATCTGTGCTCCATATTTTCTAAGTATTTCAGCCCAAAATGTCCATCATCCCAGCCAAATAGTCTCTGTTTATCCTTCCAGTGGGTTCCCCAGCTTTGTTTGTGCCTTGGTGCACTAGGGGTTTGTTGGGGGACTGTCTCCATGATTTTTATATACACCTTTCCATTTCTGAGATTTTTGACGTATTTAGGTGCATTAGGATTTTCCTTGTGAAATGTCTTGACTTTTGCTGATGTGTTAGTGATGTTTTCCACTGGTTCCCAGGTGGACTCCTCCACCGGATAGTGTTTCCATTTTACAAGGTATTCCAACCTCCCACCGCTTTGTCCACTGATATGGCTATCCATTATTTCTTCTACTTCATACTCATCCTCCTGGGACTCCTCTACCATCTGCACATCCTTGCACACTGCTGCTTTTGCTTTCTGTTTAGGGAATTCTGGTTCCTTGTATGGTTTCAACAAGACTTCATTGAATACGTTGTAGACCCACCATGATGCTGGTATTTTTAATTTATAGGATGATTTGCCGACTTTGGTGAGGACTTCTAATGGTCTGACAAATTTTCCGTCGAGCTTCTTGGTTGCCTGAATGACTGGGAGATTTTCTGTGCTAAGATAAACCTTGTCACCAGGTTTATATTCCTGTGCTGCTTGGCGATGATTATTGTACCACTCTTTCATAATTTGAGCGGCTTTTTCCAAAGCCTTTTTCGCTTTTGCGTGCGCATCCTCTATCTCCTTTGCCAGCTGTTCCACTACTACTGCCTTTGGCGCATAGGTGGGATCTAATCCTTTGTTTGGGTGTCATCTGTAATTCATGAAGAAGGGCATGAAGCCCATGGCTGAGTGTACACGGTTGTTGTGGCAGAATTGTGCCACTGATAACCAATTGCTCCAGTTATCTTGGCAATTGTTTACAAACATAGTCAGGAACTCCTTTACTTCCTGATTTACATGTTCCATTTGTCCATCCATCTGTGGGTGATAGGCCGTCGATCGATTGGCCTTGATGCCTAGCATCCCATACAAGTCATCCATAAATTTTGAAGCAAACTGGGGTCCTCTATCACTTATCACTTTTCTTGGGAGACTGTGCTCCCTAAAAACATTATCCCTGAACAGCACCGCTGTTCCTTGTGATGTGATTCCTTCGTGGTAGGTAAGAAGTATGACTTCTTAGTGAATCTATCCACAACCACCATGATTGTATCCATTCCTTTTGATTCGGGTAATGGCCCCATGAAGTCTACTGAAATGACTTCCCATGGTTCTGTCGGGACCTTGTTTGGTCAGAGTGGTGCTGCACACGCCTGTCAGTCCAGTTTTGCCTTTTGACATGTCTTGCAACCCGGAATATATCGTTCTATATCTTCGCACATGTTTGGCCACCAGAAGTTCCTTGTCAAAGACTCCAAAGTCTTTGCCACTCCTGAATGTCCCCATGAATGATGGATTGCGATAATGTCCTCTCACAATGCCACAACCGCTGGTACATATACTCGTCCTTTCCAGGTGATGAGTCCCTTTTCTAATCTGTATTCTCCTCTGGCCTTCTCTAGGCCCTTGACAACCTGTGTCTCCCATTGCCACTTGGGCATGTCTTTAATGTCCTTCATGATGTCATCTA
Organism: Amanita molliuscula; assembly: GCA_023014405.1. Lineage (NCBI taxonomy): Eukaryota > Fungi > Basidiomycota > Agaricomycetes > Agaricales > Amanitaceae > Amanita > Amanita molliuscula. The sequence continues at coordinate 239,495 of JAEBUP010000056.1, forward strand.
ATGCTCGATCATCATCGTATACTTGTGTCTGGAAGAGGTGTTCCTTCAACAAAACCACCCCTTCATTATCGTTTTCTCCTCATATGTCCTGCCCATCTAGACAATAAGTCTGCCTTTGTATTGGATTTTCCACTTCTATGTTTTATGACAAAGTTGTAATCCTGCAAGTCTGTCACCCATCGTGCCTGCCATCGATTCAAGTTCTGCGCCTTTCTGAAATACGTTAAGTTCTGATGATTGGTCAGAACCTTGACGGTCTGTTTAGCCCCTTTGAGATAATGGGACCATTCATAAAAAGCGTGCATTACTGCAAGCATCTCTTTATTGTAGATCTCATAGTTTTGTTCAGCCTTGTTATGGGATTTTGAAATGAAGGCTACCAGCTTCCATTCGTTGTTTTCCACCTGCTGTGATAGAATCCCTCCAATAGCAAAGTCAGAGGCGTCCACCTCCACTCTGAATTGACCATCCTCATTTGGGATTCGTAGCACCACCTCCTCTGCTATAGTTTTCTTTAGCATGTCAAATGCTTCGTCCTGTAATTCCATCCACTTCCACTTGTCTGTTCCTGTAAGACGAGTTAATGGTTTGGCCGCTTTGGCAAAGTCCTTCACAAAGCGTCAATAGAAATTTATGAAGCCCAAGAACTGTTGGACTTCTCACTTGCAAGTTGGCTTAGGCCAATCAGTTACCACTTTCACTTTTGCGGACTCCATTCGGACTGAATTCTCACTGATGACTACCCCCAGGAAGTCCATCTCCTTTTTATTGAAGAAACATTTTTCTGGTTTCAACGATAACTTGTGCTCTTCTAGTTCGATAGGATATGGTTAACCTGTACCGTATGCTCCTCCTGACTTTTTGAAAATATGAGGATGTCGTCCATGTATATGACAACCCATCCCTCTGCTATTTTGATTCTGAAGATGTCATTCATCATTGTCTGGAAAGTGGCCGGCAAATTTGTGAGTCCAAAGAACATGACTAATGGCTCAAAGAGTCCTCTGTTGGTTCGGAATGCTACCTTCCACTTGTCTCCTTCCTTGATGCATATGTTGTTATATCCCCAACGTATATCCATCTTCAAAAAGACCTTGGCCTGTGACAGTTTGTCCACTAGCTCTCCTATCAATGGTAGTGGATATCAGTTTTTGACTGTCATTTTGTTAAGTCATCAGTAATCCTGTACCAGTCATAACTTCCCATCCTTTTTCTTTACAAAGAAGAAAGGAGACGCCATGGGTGATTTGCTCGACTGAATTCTTCCAGAGTCCAGGTTTTCTTTGAGAAATTCATCCAGTTGCTGCTGCTCATCCCTGTTTAGCGGGTATATCTTGCAGTCAACTGGGTTAGACCCAGGGATCAACTCAATGGTGTGATCCCATTGCCTCTGAGGCAGTAGTTTGTCGAAAGTCTCCTTCTCAAAGACCTTTCAGTGTTTTAGGTAATGTCTGGGGACCACTTCCTCCAGAGTTCGTTTTTTGGTTTTCTCTGCTTCCCCCACTGCTATTTTTGTAGCAGTTGACACATAGGCTCTGATGCGTAATTCCGGTTCACCAATGTGAACGGCCAGCAATCGTTCTCCTTCCCCAAGGAACTGAGCTACATCTATCTTGTCCTCTGGTTCTTGAACTGATGAGGCCTTCCAACATGTGCCTGGACACTGATTAAACTCCAGGGATTGTTTTTTCCAATTGATGGTTGGATTATGAAGTCGCAACCAATCAAATCCCAAAAATAAATCTGTCTTGCCAATGTTTGTGACCGCACACTCTATGATCTCCTCATGTTCTCCGATTTGGAGTTTTACTTCAGCCATGTATTCCAGCAAACCCATTGAGTTTGTGGTTCCATCTGCATTATACACTGGTACTGGTCGGATCAATCATCGTTTGGCTATTTGATGCTGTTCCACGAACTCCTTGCTAATGCAAGACCCTGTACACCTGGAGTCCAATAGCATTTTTATCGGAATGGTTGTCAGCGTGTCCAAGGTGGTTATGGTTCCTTTTAGGTCCAACTCATTTTTTCCTGTTCCCTGTACTTTCTTTTCTCGTAAGTGCACCAGGTTCCACAGGGCATCTGTTTCGGTCATAGCATTTAACTGATCAACCAGTTGTCCATCTGCTTCGTTTACTCTTTTAGTGTTTACCCATTGTTGTAAACACTCTACTGCTATTTGTTTGGGCTGTTCCCAAATCCTTCTCAACACCCATTGTGGTGACCATGCCTTCAGTCTCTCTCCCTGTTTTGCACTCACTCTGAGGTTCCTCAAGTGATGTACGTTCCCTCTGCATTCATAAAGTAAATCATGCATTTTAATTTGGGAGTCTATGTATGGTACATCACTATCTGAAACCCGAGTAGCAGCCAGCAGCACTGAGCACTTGCCTACTGGCTTTCTGCAAAATCCGAGACCTCTTCTATATGTGCTATTGGGGTTGTTTCCCCTTTCTTGATGTATCGGACCACCTGCTTCCCTTTATCCCCTGCTGCAGTCCTTCTGGGTTTCCTACATCCCCATGCTGTGTGTCCTATTTCGCCACATGTGTAACATGTACTTGTCTTTGTTCTACACTCCCTTTCCGAGTGCCCAGGCTTCTTACAGTAGGTACAGATTTTTACTGTTGCCTTTTGCTTGTCTACGTCCATTGCATTGGGATCTGATCGACTCCCTGATGCTATTGGTGGGGGTGCTCTGAACTGCCACTGAGGTCAACCATTAGGGGCTGGGGCTCACTCTTTATATTCTCTTTGTGTGTTGGAGAATCCATAAGCCTCATTGGCTTTGCGATATGCCCTTGCGAGCACTGTGACCCTTGTCTGGATTTGATGAAGTGTGGCATTGTCTGGCAACCCTCCATATCGGATTAATTCTCGACCAAGTGCTGGGTTGAGATGGTTTTGGAATTGTGAAATCAGGGCCTGATCATTCCAGTCGGTTAACGAGGTGAGGGAGTTGAACTTGATGATGTAATCTTCTACTATCATCATTCCCTGTTGTAATTTTAATAGTGCCTAGATGGCCTTTTCCTTGGTTTTGGTTGACATGAAGAACTCATGCATTTGAGTTTTGAAATCTGCCCAGTCGATAAAAGGGAATTGATTCTCCAAGGGTCATCTGACCCATGCTCAATCATCGGTGGTGCTCTCTCCTGCATTGAGTTGAGCCCAGTCCAGTTCTGTATTCCAACCACTATTGTCAATTTTGTCCTGAAACTCCTGTTGTGCCTCTTGGAAGGCTTTGAGTTTCACTCTGCTCCAATCTGCTGCTTGGTTCCCTTTTCCGCCTTTGATCCTATACAGGCAGATTGAAACCTTCCTTAGGTCCTTTGTCTTGTTTGCCAACATGAAGTATGTCTCCATCTGGCACAACCATCCGTCTACAGTCCAGGGATCTCCTTGGTAGAAATCAGGCATCTCTGCCTTGGTAAGTGGACCTGGTTCTCGATGATTGGACTGTTGGTACTCGTTAATCATGGCAGTGAGAGCTTGTCCCGCATTTGTGATGGCTCTTTGTCTCTCTTCTTGTTGATGGTTTATTTTGTCCTCCCTTGCTGCTACTGCTGCAGCGGGCTGTGTGACTGGTAAGGGTTCAAGCATTTGTGTGTCCTGCCAATGTTCTCTCCATCCGAGTAGGGCGTGGTAAGCGTGAGTGATCATGTCAACTGTGAGCCAGAAAGTTCCAACACTGACTTGATGCGATCCATATCCTTGCCACATCATGGCCTTCATCCATGGCCATCCTCCTGGTTCTCCTGATATGCGAACACAATGCCACATGCAGTTACATCCTTTAGTTCACCTCCAATATATAGGTCAGTACTCATCCATGAGTTCCGGGTCCCATCCGTAAATTTCTCTGATGGTTGGATATGCCGGCCATTTGTAGGCATTCCAATATTGTTGTTTCACCAACCAGAGGTAGCAATATCCAGGATGTCTCGGGTGTAGGTTGTTTTGTGCCAGTGCCAAGAGTCCTGGCCATCCATTTCGTAGACATGGATCGATTTCTACCAGAGCTGCCACTGCATCTGAGTGCGCTGGTTGTTCTAGTATCTCCTCTCCATTATCTTCCCTGAGGCTTATAATTTCGCCTACTTCAGGGTCATTCGTTCGTCCAGCTCTGACTCGGAGTTCTTTGTGACCACTGGTGAGAAGTATTTCCACCATGTCCCATCCATTAACATTGGCCATTTCCAGTCCTACATGTACCACATCTGTTCATTCTGTGGTAGTCCACCTCATATGAACTCCTTCATTTCGGAATTCTGTCTCCATTTCCCAGATGGCCGCAATTGTAGGATAGGTGGGCCATTTGTACTTATTCCAGTACTTTGGTTGGATAAGGTTGAGGTAACAGAACCCTGGTACCGATGGTGTGAGTTTCTCTGGTATGGGACCCATGTGAATGGTCCACCAGAAGCCTGGTGATATGTTTCCATTTATTGCGTGCATCCATGCATTCCAATCCTCATGACTCATTGTCATGCCCTCATGCTTGTACAATTCTTGTACGTGGTGCTTGCACTGTAATCGTTCTATAGCCATCTGGTAACGTCAGATAGCCCTGTCACCATTATTGATCAACATGAGCCACTGGTTGTATTTTGATGAAACCAGGGCAAGCCAAATAGGGTTGGAGGTGTCACCTTTATATTGGACCTCCAGTAACTGCATGAGGGTCTGATATTCCCTCTCTGCTTTCTTCATGGTGCACTCTGCTCGCAAAACTGCGCAAGTAGCTGCCCTTTCCATAAGCAAAGCCTCCCAGGCTTCCTTCTGTTCTAACTCCTGTGCAGCTTCGCGTTGCCTGAGGAGTAACTGTGTCTGAGCATGCTCAAGTCATTGTGACTCCTTCCAGTGTTTCCAATATAACCAGACATGGTTGTCATATTGGCGGATGATGGTATCCCCAATAAATTCCCTTGGTCCTGTCATGACTGTATCGCTGATGGTGACCCAGTCTGCCTCGAAGATGCACCCGATCTCTGAAAGTGTCGCCTGGGCATCAGGTAAAATATATGTGAATGCACACTGCATTGTGCTTGATCATTTGTTCTGCTGTAAAAAATCTTCAATCAAGTTTGGGCCTCCACCGACACTTGATCCGTTCCTCTGGCAATAAATCCACACCAGTCGAGATGCCTCTTGGGAAACAAGAGGGTTACTGTCTGATTGTCATGGGAACCTGATGCTCCCAACTGCGTGTGCCTGGCAAATTGCCTCAATGTCCTTGTGCCAAGTTATCAACCCGAAGTCAGGTAGGGTTGCTTGTACAGAGGGTATGAGAGGACTTCAGTTCAGCCTTGATACACACTAACAGCCAGTTTGTTTTGTTCATTCCCTGAACTCTTCCGCAGTCACAGTATACGTTACCCTGGGCACGTCTATGGGCTCCTGCCTACGCTATCACCTGAGCGATCTCGTATTCTCGTCCGTAACTGTTGGTAGACTACCCAAGTAGGGTTTGTTGTCAGGCCCAATGGGGCGTATTGAGGATCTCTCATTCGAGACCCATTGACAGTATGTGTGTCATAGTTGATGTCACCTGGAGAGGATGCGGGCTATGCAATTACTTCCTCTCAGAAAGAAACTAGGCTGTTGGCACTGTGAGCAATGATGAGCAAGGTGTGCTCGGTGCTGTAAGACCAATGGGGTAGAGTAGGAAAGACTCTAGATTATGTTAGGACTGCTCCTAAACACAACCTCAAGACTTTATGAGAAGGGGCTTGTTAAGCCAAAGACAAGACTGGTGCTCTATAGTTGTGTCTAGCAAACACAAAACTATCTAGAGTCTTAGGGACTTGCTACCTAAGATGACAACCCTTATATACCTCTCTCCTGGTCTGTGCACAGACAGCGCGCAGCTAAAGTCCCTCACAATAGGGACAATGTGCAGCAGCTAAGCCTGCACCCATATGACCATACCTGGAGCTATCCTCCCACACCAACACACTGTCCTTCCATCTACGGCCATGCCTATTGTTCCACATCTCAGCCGATTCCCACATATGCCAGTACCAAGTCATCAGTACTCCTCAGCATTCCCATGTCGCCCCTCAGGCACTGTGCCACTCATGATTCCTTTCATCGCATAGGCCCATCATCGGGCCACTGTCCCAGTCGGCACTCAGTATATCCCATAGCCAATGCTGACCTAACCACCTTCCATATAAGGGTTGCAGTCCTAACATAGCCAGCCCCTGCAACTGTGGTATTGTCTAAGTCCTGTTCCTATACATTTGAGTGCAAATGAAAAGATAAAAAGAAAAAAAAAATATAGTCCGACTCCTCTAGTCCATATCTTCATATATGTCATCGACGTCGTTACTGTAAAAATTGTGTAGGATGAGTTATGCTCATAACACTGTGTATAACATTATTATCTGTGAACTCTGCTAGTTCCACATGTTGTAGCATTGTCATCGAGTGCACCAGAGTTGACGGGAATCCTTTCACAAACTCACACCTCCCTTTCCTCCCTATTTCCAATAGCAGAGCAAACTTATCACCAGTTTTGCCTTCTGGCAAGTTTCACAACCCGGAATGTATTGCTCAATGTCTTCACACATGTTTGGCCACCAGAAGTTTTGTGTCAAAGACTCCAATGTCTTTGTGACACCTGAGTGTCCCCATGAATGGTGGATTGCAATTATGTCTTCCTGCAATGCCACAACTGCTGGTACATAGACTCTCCCTTTCCAGGTGACAAGTCCCTTTCTAATTTGTATTCTCCTCCTGCCTTTTCTAGTCCCTTGACAACCTGTGTCTCCCATTGCCATCTAGGCACTTCTTGTATGTCTTTTATGATGTTGTTTAATGCATGATAATCATTGAACACCTGTATGAACAGGTGTTCCTTCAATAGCACCACTCCCTCATTATCATTTTCTCCTTGGGCATGTCCTGCCCACCATGACAACAAGTCTGCTTTGGTATTGGACTTTCCACTTCTGTGCTTGATTACAAAGTTGTAATATTGCAGGTCTGTTACACATCTCACCTGTCACCTGTTGAGATTCTGCACCTTTCAGAAGTATGTAAGGTTTTGATCATCTGTTAAAACCTCAACTGTCTTCTTGGCCCCTTTGAGGTAATGAGACCATTCATCAAACATGTGCATTACTGCGAGCATCTCTTTATCATAGATCTCGTAGTTTCTCTTGGTGTCATTAAGTGATTTTGAAATGAAAGCTACTGGCTTCCATTTGTTGTCTTCCACCTGCTGTGACAAAATTCCTCCAATGGCAAAGTCAGAGGCATCCACCTCGACTCAAAATAGTCCATCCTCATTGGGGATCTGCAACACCACCTCCTCTGCTATAGTTTTCTTTAGCTTATCAAAAGCTATGTCCTGCAACTCCATTCATTTTTCCCAGACAACTGGGTTAACAGCTTCACTGCCATGGCAAAGTCTTTCACAAAACATTGGTAAAAGTTTATGAAGCCCAGAAACTGCTGGACCTCCCATTAGCATGTGGGCATCAGCCATTCAGTTACTGCTTTGACCAAATTCTTGCTGATAATGACTCCTGGGGACTCCATTTCTTTCTTATCAAGGAAACACTTCTCCAGTTTTAGCAACAGTTTGTGCTCCTCTAGTTTAGCCAATATATGGTTGACTTGAACTGTATGTTCCTCCTGGGTTTTTGAAAAAACCAATATGTCATCCATATAAATGACCACCCATCCTTCTGCTATCTCAACTCTGAAGATGTCATTCATCATTGTTTGAAAGGTCACTGGTGAGTTTGTTAGTCCAAAGAACATGATGAGTGGCTCAAAGAGCCCATGGTTTGTTCAGAATGCCACTTTCCACTCATCTCCCTCCTTGACTTGGACATTGTTATATCCCCAACAAATGTCCATTTTGGAGAAGACCTTGGCTTGTAATAATTTGTCTACCAGCTCTCCAATGAGCAGGAGTGGGCAACAATTTTTGACCATCATCTCATTTAATCTCCAGTAATCCTGTACTGGCCTCAGTTTCCCATCCTTTTTCTTGACAAAGAAGAAAGGAGATGCCCTAGGCAATTTACTCGACTGGATCCTTCTGGACTCCAGGTTTTCTTTTAGAAATTCATCCAGCTGTTGCTGCTCATCCTGATGATGAGCATTGTTCTGATGTGACAGTATAGCCATACTCATCTGAGGTCATCTGCAGGTCATCCAAGCTAGCAATGAGCAACTCTGTGAACTCTGCAATTATCCGAGATTTTCTGCAATTTTCTGCAGTAAGACAAGCATCACCCATGACCAATGATCAAGTTGCCTCCCACATATGTCACCCAAACCCCACACCAGGTGGCCATCCACATCTAATGCCAGCACCATGTCAGCTGAGCCACATAAAATTGTAAGCCAGCATAGCTTAGTTCACTGGAGAAGGGACCACCACCATCAAAGCCATACATATCTGCATTAGGAAGATTTACATTCTACAATCCAATCGCCATGTCACCCATAGCAATGCACCAATGCAGCAGATTAGGACCCTAGCAGATGAGTAAAGCCATCAGCCAACAACCAGCTATGGAATAGACCAGTAACTGTCAGTCAGGTCTGCAGAAAATAGAGAACAGGGATGTGTCAAGCCAGATGAACCCTGGAGTTGCTGCCAATGGCAATCAGCAATGTCTATTTCCATCCAACAAGTCTATTAGCATCCCATGTCAGGTCATGATATTGGTTCCCACCATGGTGCTTGTATTCCACCATCACATCCCTCAGCTAGCCCCATCACAAGAAGACTTTCAAGATGGATTTGGATATATGGTTGCAAGGTGAAATTTTACAAGTGTTACTTCGTTAGTTAGAGTAGGAAAATGTATATAAAGCCCCTGTATGCTTAGATTACCAGCAGAACAGAGTACATCCCAGTTTCCCCTTGAGTCTCAGTCTTAGTCATGCCCTCCTTGTCTCATCCATGTCTCCAGCCTTGTTGCACTCTGTGTCCTGTGTTCACCACTGTTACACATTTGCATGTTACATAAAGCATTATTATCTGCAAACTCCGCTAGTTCTGCACATTGTAGTGTTGCCATTGAGCATACCAGAGTTGACAGGACCTCTTTCACAAACTCACAACTTCCTCTCCTCCCTATTTCCAATAGTGGAGTGAGCTTATCACCAATTGAGTGGGTATATCTTGCAGTCAACTGGGTTAGACCAGGGGACCAACTCTATAGCATGGTCCCATCACCTCCATGGTGGTAACTCATCAAAAGTTTCTTTTTCAAAAACTTTTTGATGGCCCAAGTAATGTCTGGGGACTGCCTCCTCCAGAGTTCTCTTTTGTGTTTTCTCTGCCTCTTCTACTGCTATTTTTGTAGCTGTTGATGCATACACCCTGATGCACAACTCTGGTTCACCAATGTGAACTACTAGCAACTGCTCTCCTTCTTCTAGACACTGCGCTGTATCAATCTCATCTTCCAGTTCTTGAACTGACAAGGATTTCCAACAAGTTCCAGGACAATGGTTGAACTCCAACAATTGTTTCTTCCAATTTATTGTTGGGTTGTGGTGTTTTAACCAGTTGAACCCTAAAAACAGATCTGTTTTCCCTATGTGTGTCACCATACAGTCTATCACTTCCTCATGCTCTCCTATTTGCAATTTCATCTGTACCATGTATTCCAGACTTCCCATAGAGTTTTGGGTTCTGTCTGCAGTGTACACCAGTACCAGTCGCACCAAACATTGTTTTGTTAATTGGTGCTTTTCTACAAACTTGTTGTTAACACAGGACCCAGTACATCCTGAGTCTAATAGCATATTGACATGAATCATTTTTAATGTATCCATAGTTGTGATCATTCCTTTAAGATCCAACTACTCTCTGCCACTTCCCTGCACTATTTTCTCTTGTAGGTGCACCAGGTTCCATGATGCCTCTGTTTCTGTCATTGCATTTAATTGCATCAACTTGGCATCTGCCTCTTTTACTTGTTTCACATGTACCCATTGTTGTAGGCATTCAACTGCAACTTCCTCTTTCTATTCCCAAATTTGCCTCAACACCCATTTAGGTGACCATGACTGTAATTGTTCTCCCTTTTTGCACTCACTCACAGGTTTCTCAAATGGTGTACACTCCCACTGCATTCATAAAGTAAATCATGCAATTTAATTTGAGAGTCCATATATACTGGTACACCATTATTCAAAACCTGTCTAGTAGCCAGCAGTGCTGAGTGCTCGCCTACTGGCTTTCTGCAAAACCCTGGAGCTCCCTGAGCTCCTTGTACTCTTCTGTGGTCATATCTCCCACTACTACACTCCAAACAGCTTGTTTGCCTTTCTCTCCCATCATAATTCTTTTGGGCTTGGTGCATGTTCCCAACATGTGGTGGGTTTTTTGGGCCCTTGATAATCTTTATTACAATGACCCTTCTTTCCACAGTTGAAACAGGTAATGGTTCTCCTGCTTTTGTCAATGTCCATGGTGTTGGGGTCAGACCAACTTCTGGATGCAATGGGTGGTGGTGCTCTAAATTGGAACTGGGGGTGACCATTAGTGGTTGGGGCTCTCTCCTTGTAATATCCTTTGGACTTAGAGAAACTGTAAGCCTCATTGGCTTTTCTGTATGCCCTTGCCAATTCTGTTGCTCTGACCTGGATCTGGTGCAGAGTTGCAGTCTCAGCTAGTCCTCCATACTGAATTAATTCCCATCCCAGTGCTGGGTTGATGTGGCCTTTAAAATGTGCTATCAAGGCCTGATCATTCCAGTCCATCATTGGTGCCAAGGAATTGAATTTGATAATGTAGTCCTCAACTACCATTATCCCCTGCCACAATCCTAGGAGTGCCTTGATGGCCTTCTCCTTTGTCTTGGTCGACATGAAGAAGTCATGCATCTGATCTTTAAAGTCCTGCCAGTCCATGAAAGGGAACTGGTTGTCTAGAGGATGTCTCCTCCATGATCAACCATCATCAGTGTCTTCTCCTGCATTGAGTTGGGCCCAGTCCAACTCTGAGTTCCATCCACTGTTGTCAATTTTATCTTGAAACTCCTGTTGTGTGTTAGGACCAACCCTAAACACAACCTTAAAGGCTTATGAGAAGTGACTTGTTAAGTCAAAGACAAAACGGTTTGCTCAAGTAGCTGTATAGGGATGACAAACTATCTAGAGTCTTAGGGACTCGCTACCTAAGACTACAACCCTTATAAACCTCTCTCCTGGTCTGTGCGCAGGCAGCACACAGCTAAAGTCCCTCATAATAGAGACGATGCGCAGCAGCTGAGTCTGCACCCATATGACCATACCTGGAGATAATCCTCCCACACCCACACACTGTCCTTCTGTATATGGCCATGCTTATTGTTCTGCATCTCAGCCGATTCCCACATACGCCAGTACCAAGTCATTGGTACTCCTCGGTGTTCCCATGTCATCCCTCAGGTGCCGTGCTGCTCATGATTCCTTTCATAGCGTAGGCCCATCATCAGGCCACGGTCTCTGTTGGCACTCGGTATGCCTCATAGCCGATGCTGACCTAACCACCTTCCATATAAGGGTCACAGTCCTAACATAGCCAGTCCCTGCAACTGTGATGTCATCTAAGTCCTGGATCCTATCGTTTGAGTGAAATGAAATAGATAAAAAGAAAAGAAAAATATATCCCGACTCCCTAAGTCCGTATCTTCATAAGTGTCATTGATGACGTTACTGTGAAAATTGAATAGGATGAGGTATGCTCATAACATTGTGCTTCTTGAAACACTCTGAGTTTCACTCCACTCCAGTCTGCCACTCTGTCACCTTTTCCACCTTTAATCCTATAAAGCCAGATAGAGATATTTCTTAGATCTTTTGTTTCTCTTGCCAGCATGAAATATGTGTCCATCTGGTGTAACCATCTGTCCACCATTTGTGGATCTCCCTGATAAAAATCTGGCATCTCCATCTTTGTGAGAGGTCCTGGTTCCATTTGACTTGACTGCTGATATTCATTTATCATTCCAGCAATAGCTTGTCCCATACTGGTGACTGTCTGTTGCCTTGCCTCTGCTTGTCAATGGATTTGTTCTCCTGGGCTGCCATTGCTGCCACCAGCTGAGTCTCAGGTAGTGGTTGTATTGTCTCAGTGTCTGCCCAGTGGGCTCACCATCCCACAAGTGCATGATATGCATGCATTATCATGTCCACCATGATTTGAAAAGGTGTTGCACCCAGTTTGTAATGTCCCATCCCTTCTCAGTTCATGACCTTAACATGGAACCATCCCCTGAAGTTACTATTGTATTTCTCAATGTGCAGAGTGGTTGGGTGTGAGTATGACTTCCTGATGAGGGTAGTGACATCCTTGTCCTGTAGGTTCCTGTCCCAGGCGCATATTTCCTGGATCTGCAGGTAGGCCAGCCACATAAACTAACTTGTCCCAGTAATCTTTTTTGATTAATACCAGGTAACAGTAGCCTGGTATGTTGGGATTGAAACCACTGTTTGCCCATGACATTTTTGGATAAGGGTATGGCAACCATGCCTCCCTTTCAACAACTCTCCTCCACTGGTCGATTTCTCTCCTTTTGTGAGCATTATTTGCTCTTTGTGAGTACTCTTCATTTGAGAGCCAATCTGCTGCAGTGGGAACTCTGCCATTCCAATGCACAGTGTCACCTCCCTGGGTGACCTGTCTCAATTTTATTTCTCGACCAGCTTGTGCTGCCTCTGTGTATGATTGTGCTGGTTGCACAACTGGTTTAGGCTCCACCACTGCTGGGTAACTTCTTCCAGCTGCCTCTGCCACTGCCTGCTCCACAGTGACCATTGTTCTGAGGTTTACCCTCTTGATTGGTGTTTGGGCAAGCTGTCATTGCTTAGCCCTGCACTTGGACTTCAATTGTCCTCTGAAGCACACTGTCCATGTGTGTTAAGGTCGATGCCCTTGGTTCATTTCTAGGTCAACAATGACGACTAGAGTCTCAGTCTAATCCCAGTCAATGGACGAAGATATCCTTGGGTGTTGTGCTAGACAGCAACAAAGGTAGTTTGGGTAATGAGGAAGACAAGAGCAAAGCAGTTGTTCAGATGAGAGCAATACTTGACTAAGTTGGAACTAAAGAACTATGGTACATGTATGGGTTTATATACTGTCTAGAGGACAATGGAGATGTATAAAAGGAAGTGAAACAAGGGGTGAAACAGATGGTTTAAACGAGTAATGAAGAGAGAAATAAATTGTAACATTACTCCCCTTCTATGTGAGAAGTCACCAACTTCTCAAGGCCAACCCTGGGTTGTCCAGGCATGATCCCTCCTAGACTTGTACCAGTGGAGGGTGTTTTCGATGTCTCTCTGCACTGTATCTACATGCCATCGCATGGTGTCAAGGGTGACTTTCAGCTGATGGAGCTCTCAAAGTGCAAGGTCTTGTTTGGCATATGTCATTGCATTTGGGCCAGTGGTGAGGGTGAGTCCTGTAAGGGCACCAAGTGGGGCTGAAAGATCATGGAGGTTGGCTACGATGTATGAGGCTTCCCAGTGATGTGGCGGTGATGAGGGGATTGGATCAGGGAATAGGTGCAGGGATGATTTCTTCTGCTATGGGTGGTTCTTCAATGAGCTCAGGTGGGTGGATGTGTAGGTTGTCATCAGTATGGGTCATCGTCTCAGTTTCCATGAAAATCTCAAGGGGTGGTGTAAGGATGTCAAGTTCAGGGAGTTTTTTGGGGAAGGAGTAGGTGAGGGTGAGAGCAGTGAGCAGGGTGGCAAGGATGAGTCCTCTGATGATGATGGAAGAGAAGAAGGTGGAGATGAGAGTGACAAGGATAGCAATGAAGGAGAACATTTCTGTGTATGCAGTGGTTGTTGGAAGACTAGGAAGTGAGAATCTTGGCCTTTTATAGGTTGTGTGTGAGGGTGGTTTTGTCAAGGTATTCCATGTCCCAAAATGAATTGTCTGCATCGATAGAGAGGATTTCTTGTAAGAGTTGATTGGCTAGTGCTTCTGGTCTGGGAGTGTTGGGCCATGTGGGAATCCTTTTGGCTAAACGGGGTTTGTGCAGTGGTCTGGGTGTAATTTGATGTGTAATTGTTCTGTGATTCGTATGATGGATGATACCAGCAATCATGGGGTATCCTGAATCCCATTCAAAGTTTCGGTAGTGGGGTGGTGGTGGTGGGTTCAGATATGGAGGTGGTATTCCCCCATGTGGGATGTACAGGTAGTTCAGAGGGAGGTCAAGGTCTAGTGGCCCACTAGATGGGAAGTCGATCCTATCAGGGAATAGTGCAGCTGTGTGGTGTAGGCAGGTCACTCCTGCCACTTCTAGATCTCTTGTTCAGTTGATGATCCATAAGTTTAGTGCTCTTTGTGCTTCTCTGGTATAGCGATTTCTGATGACAGTTTCAGCTGTTGTTCAATGGTTGGAGCTAGTCTGTGGTCCATATACAGGGTGTAATGATGGTACTTTTGTTTGGTAGAGCAAGATCTTGCATAATTTGAGGAAGGCTGTTCCTATGGCATGTCATCCCTGGTGGGGGTGAGTTTGATTAGGGAGTTGGATGATTAAATGTCTGAGCTTTGGGATAGTTTGTCTAGGGGAGAATTGAGAGTAGGGGGAGGTGATGTTTTTGGTATGTCTGATATTTTGTTTGAGAATCTGCTTGTTGTGATACTGAACCATGGTATTCATAGCAAGTTTCAGTGGTTCTTATATGTTTTGAGGATGTCTGCAGTGTTTCTGAGATTTGTTTCAGGTTCCCAGGAGTTCTCATTCAGTCCATACCCCTTCCATTTGACTAGGTATTGATAGCCAGTTGCTCGTTTCCTGTGCATAACAATTGCTTCTATTTCGAACTCTTCTTGTCCATTTACAAGGTCTGGGGGTGGTTTCGTAAAATTTGGTCCATGTGCCATTGTTTCTTTGTATGGGGTTGGTAATGTGGCACAAAACACGGGATGGATGCACCATTGTTTGGGGAGTTTCAGCTTGTATGTAACAGGTCCTAGTACTTGTTTGATCACAAAGGGTCCTTCTCTTTTTGGCACTAGTTTCCTTGATTCATAGGGTATTTGGAGGTTTTGGTTGTTAAGCCAGACTTTGTTTCCCTTTTCAAATCTAGTGCTTTTGTCCTTTGTTCTGAGCACTACCATCTGCCTGGCAAGCTCATGTGCAGCAAGTGCTTCTTCTCTGGCCTTCTGCAGCATTCGTAGTCGATCTTCAGCTGCAGGGGTTGTCATTGGGTGTGCAGCTGTGGGAATGGCGACAGGGTTTATTCCATACATTAGCTGAAATGGCAATGCCTTGATGGTATCATGGTGCCAGTTGTTGTGAGCAAATTCTGCAATTGGCAGTAGTGATTTCCATTTGTGTGGTTCGTTTGTACAGAACATTCAGAGGTAGACTTCTAGTTCCTGATTAACTTGTTCTGTTTCACCATCTGTCTGGGGGTGATAGGCTGTGCTCATTCTGTGGTTGATTCTAATGCCTTTCCTATTTCTTGGAATACTTTTGATGCAAACTGTGGTCCTCTGTCAGATATGAGGATGTCAGATAGACCAAATTGTTTAAAGTTTTCATTTATGTATAAGTTCATGGTTTCTAGTGTGTCAATTGTTTTGTTGCAAGGGGAAAAGGTTACCCCCTTTGTAAGGCCATGGTCCACCATGACCATGATTGAGTCGAAGCCATCAGTGACTGGTAGATCTGTAATGAAGTTGATTGTAACTTGCTGAAAAGGTCGAGTTGCATTAGATTTGATTGGGTGTAGGGTGGGGGTGTTTGGATGGGTGTTAACTTTCATTTGCTGGCAAAGCGCACACCCTTCAATTCATTCTCGAGTATGTTTGTTCATTCCAGGCCACCAGTAGTTTTGTTTGAGTAGTTCTAAGGTTTTGAATCATCCTGGGTGTCCAGATGTGTTATGAGCATAACTCACTCCAGCTAATTTTCACAGTAATGATGTCAATGACACTTACGAGGATACGGACTTGAGGAGTCAGGATATATTTTTCTTTTCCTTTTATCTATTTCATTTCACTCAAACATTTAGATACAGGACTTAGGCAACACTACGGTTGCAGGGGCTGGCTATGTTAGGACTGCAACCCTTATAAGGAAGGAGGTTAGGTCAGCATCGGCTATAGGAGATACCGAGTGCTGACTGGGACAACAGCCTGATGATGGGCCTAGGCTATGACAGATACATAGGCTGAATGGTGCCTGAGGGGCAACATGGGAAACAGCCGAGTGCAGAGACAATAAGACACTGCCATATATGGGGAGACAGTGTGTTGGTGTGGGAGAATGACTCCAGGTATGGTCATATGGGTGCAGGCTTAGCTGCTGCACATCGTCTCTATTGTGAGGGACTTTAGCTGCATGCTGTCTGTGCACAGACCAGGAGAGAGGTATATAAGGGTTGTCATCTTAGGTAGCAAGTCCCTAAGACTCTAGATAGTTTGTGTCCTAGACACTTCTTCTTGAGCAAACAGTTTTTGTCTTTGGCTTAACCAGCCATCCCTCTAAGGTTTTGGGTTGTGTTTAGGGTTGTCCTAACATAATATAGAGTCTTTTCATCTCTACCCCATTGGTCTTACAGCACCGAGCATGCCTTGCTCATCATTGCTCACAGCGCAAATGGCCTAGTTTTATTCTGAGAGGTAGTAACCATGCAGCCCGTGACCTCTCCAGGTGACTTCGATTACGACACACATACTGTCAACGGGTCACGAACGAGTGATCCTCAATACACCCATTAGGCCTGACGACAAACCCTACTTGGGTAGTCTACACACAATTATGGAAGAGAATACGAGTTCGCTCAGGTGATAGTGTAGGCAGGAGTCCACAGACATGCCCAGGGTAATGTATACCGTAATTGCAGAAGAGCTCAGGGAATGAGCGAAACAAACTGGCTGTTAGTGTGTATCAAGGCTGAACCAAAGTCCCTTCATACCCTCTGTACAAGCAACCCCTATTTGGTTTTGGGGTTGATAACTTGGCACAAGGACATTAGGGTGAATTTCCAGGCACACGCAGTTGGAAGCATCAGGTTCCCATGACAATCAGACAGTAACTCCTTTGTTTCCCAAGGGACATCATTGACTGGTGCAGATTTATTGCCAGAGGAACGGATCAAGTGTTGGTGGAGGCCCAAACTTGATTGAAGATTTTTTACAGCAGAACAAACAATGAGACACAATGCAGTGCTCATTCACATACATTCTACCTTACACCCAGGCAACACTCTCAGAGATCAGGTGCATCTTCAAGGCGGACTGGGTTACCATCAGTGACACAGTCCAGACAGGACCTAGAGAATTTATTGGGGATACCATCGTCCACTGATATGACAACCATGTTCGGTTATGGTGGAAACACTGGGGAGGGGGGCGCAAAATCAAGCGTGCTCAAGCACAGTTGATCCTGCAGCAATGCGAAGCCAAGCAGGAGTTGGAACAGAAGGAAGCCTGGGAGGCTTTACTTATGGAATGAGCAGCCACCCAAGCAGTCACACAGGTGGAACACGCTATGCAAAAAGCGGAGAGGGAATACCAGACCCTCATGGAGTTACTGGAGGTCCAATACAAAGGTGACACCTCCAACCCAATCTGGCTAGCCCTGGTCTCGTCAAAGTACAACCAGTGGCTCATATTAATCAATGACAGCAACAAGGCTATCCAGCATTACCGGGTAGCAATAGAACGACTACAGTGTGTGCACCATGTACAAGAACTGTATGAGCACAAGGGCATGACCATGAGTCATGAAGATTGGAATGCATGGATGCACGTGATGAATGGAAACATACAGGCGACCCGCTACGCTAAATGGAAGCGTGAGCAGGAAGAGGAGGAACACCACAGGGGAATCCGATTTGATCCCCTTCTCATCACAAAGCCACCTGGGGCTATCATAGCTAGGACACCAGAATGACTTCTCATGGAACTGTGACACCATCTCTCCTCTATTGGGATGGACCACTTTCTCAAAGAAGTCAGGGAGGACTTGTGGAGTGACCACAAGGCCAGATTACTGGGATGGTGCACAAGTGTCAAAGCGCACCTACCAGGACCAAGGGCCAGAAGTCCCATTGCACCAAACCAGTGGAGAGAGAACAGGTATTGCTATATGTACCTGTTCAAAGAGGAGTACTACAACAAGTACAATTGGCCGGCCTGGCCTACTCTCTATGACATTGTCAACTGGGAACTGGAGTTAAGGGATGACACAGTAGTTTTCGCCATCCAGGACAGCATCCGACCTGGGTGGTGCCATATCATTGAAGAGTCAGCTGTACGTCGAGACAATATCGAGTACACATGGGACGAATTGGTGGACCTACATAAGGTCTCTCATTATACATGGACTGTGCGATTCGGAGGACAGTCAAAGTCCAAGCACAGGAGAGCACAATGAGAGCTTGCGCAAACTCTGATCAAAAGGGTCAACCTCAGGACAACAGTCATGGTTGAACAGGCATACGCAGAGGCAGCTGGACAGACATACCCAGCAGTAGTGGAACCCAAACCAGTTGTGCAACCAGTGCGGTCATATGCAGCAGCAGCACAGGCCAGTAAGGAAAATAAAGCACGAGTCGTCACTCAAGGAGGTGACGCAGCACATTGGAATGGTGGTGTGGCCACAGCAGCAGACTGGCTCTCCACCGAGGAGTACCCACAAGGAGCAAACAATGCTCACAAGAGGAGAGAAATCAATCAGTGGAGAAGGACCATTGAAAGGGAGGCATGGTTGCATTACCCTTATCCAAAAATGTCTTGGGCGAATAGTGGTTTGAACCCAGACATACCAGGTTACTGTTACCTGGTTTTGATTAAAAAACAGTACTGGGACGAATTCCTATGGCTGGCTTATCCGCAGATCCAAGAAATCTGCACCTGGGATAAAGAACTCAGAGAGCACGATGTGACAACCATCATCTGGAAGTCGTATACACAGGACACCACTCTGCACATTGAAAAGTACAACAGCAATTGCAGAGGATGGTTCCACATTGAGTGTCTCAACAGGGAAGGCATGAGCCACTACAAACTAGGTGCCACTCTGTTTCGGCTTATGGTGGACATGATCACACATGCCTACCATGCAATCTTAGGATGGAGGGAGCACTGGCAAGACACACAGACACTCGAACCTCTGGCTGCCACACAGCCAGCTGCAGCAGTTGCAGCATGAGACGATGAGATACATTGGCAAGTGGAGGAACAACAACGAGCCATTACCAGTGCTGTTAGGATGAGCCTAAACACAACCTCAACACTTATGAGATGCGGCTTGTTCAGCCAAAGATGAAAACTGTTGCTCAAGAAGAAGTGTCTAGGACACAAACTATCTAGAGTCTTAGGGACTTGCTACCTAAGATGACAACCCTTATATACTACTCCCCTGGTCTGTGCGCAGACAGTGCGCAGCTAAAGTCCCTCAAGCCGGGATCAATGCGCAGCAGCCGATCTGCGCCCATCTGACCTTATCTGGAGCCATCCTCCCACACCAACACACTGTCCTTCCATATGCAGCCACGCTTATTGTTCTGCATCTCGGCCGATTCCCACATACGCTGGTACCAAGTCATCGGTACTCCTCAGCGTTCCCATGTTGCCCCTCAGGCACCATGCTGCCCATGTATCCTATCATGGCATAGGCCCATCATTGGGCCATTGTCCTAGTTGGCACTCGGTATGTCCATAACCGATGCTGACCTAACCACCTTCCATATAAGGGTTGCAGTCCTAACATAGCCAGCCCCTGCAACCACGGTATCGTCTGAGCCCTGTATCTAAACGTTTGAGTGCAACTGAAAAGATAAAAGAAAAAGAAAAAATATCCCGACTCCCTAAGTCCATATCTTTGTAAGTGTCATCAATGACATTACTGTGAAAATTAAGTAGGATGAGGTATGCTCATAGCAAGTGCAGGACAGGCCTTGGCAGCCATGATCAATGAGTACCAGTGATTGAACCATCAAGAACCAGGACCTCTCACAAAGGCAGAAATGCCTGACTTCTATCAGGGAGATCCCAGGACAGTGGATGGATGGTTACACCAGATGGAAATGTACTTCATGCTGGCGAACGAAAAAGAAGCTCATAGAAAAGTCTCAATCTGCCTATATAGGATCAAAGGCAGAAAAGGAGAAAGAGCAGCAGATTGGAGTGGGGTGAAACTCAAAGCCTTCCAGGAGGCACAACAAGAGTTTCAAAATAAAATCGACAATCATGGATGGAGTATGGAGTTAGACTGGGCTCAACTCAATGCAGGAGAGAGCACTGCTGACGATTGGGCATGGGTCAGACGAATACTCGAGAACCAATTCCCCTTTGTGGACTGGACAGACTTCAAAACTCAGATGTGTTATGAGCATAACTCATCCAATACAATTTTCACAGTAACAACGTCGATGACACTCACGAAGATATGGTCAAGAGGAGTCGGGATATATTTTTCTTTTCTTTTTATCTATTTCATTTCACTCGAACGATAGATATGAGACTTAGGCGACACTATGGATGCAGGGGCTGGCTATGTTAGGACTGCAACCCTTATATGGAAGGTGGTTAGGTCAGCATCGGTTATAGGACTTACCAAGTGCCAACTGGGACAATGGCCCGATGATGGGCCTACGCTATGATGGATACATATGCCGAACGGCACCTGAGGGGTGACATGGGAATCAGCTGAAGACACAAGACAATAGCATGGCTGCATATGGAGAGACAGAGTGTTGGTGTGGGAGGATGATCCCATGTATGGTCATATGGGTGCGGATCAGCTGCTGCGCATTGATCCCAGCTTGAGGGACTTTAGCTGCATGCTGTCTGCGCACAGGCCAGGGAGAGAGGTATATAAGGGTTGGAGTCTTAGGTAGCGAATCCCTAAGACTCTAGATAGTTTGTGTCCTAGACACTTCTACTTGAGCAACAGTTTTCGTCTCTGACTTAACCAGTCACCACTCTAAGTCTTTTAGGTTGTGTTTAGGGTCATCCTAACATAATCTAGAGTCTTTACATCTCTACCCCGTTGGTCTTACAGCACCAAGCATGCCTTGCTCATCATTGCTCACAGCGCCAACGGCCTAGTTTCTTTCTGAGAGGTAGTAATCGTGCAGCCCACAACCTCTCCAGGTGACATTGACTACACACATACTGTCAACAGGTCTCGAACAAGAGATCCTCAATACGCCCGTTGGGCCTGGTGACAAACCCTACTTGGGTGGCTACACACAGTAACAGACGAGAGTACTAGCATTGCTGGGAGAGTGTAGGCAGGAGACCATAGACACACCCCAGGTGTAGTACACTGTTATTGCCGAAAAGCTCAGGAACAAGTGAAGACACTCAATTTATGTTGTGTATCAAGGCTGATACAAAGTTCCTCACACACTCCCTGTACAAGCAACCCTACCTGATTTCGGGTTGATAACTTGGCACAAAGATAGTGAGGCGAACTGCCAGGCACATGTATTTTGATAGCTTGCAGACCCACGACACTGCAGACACAATCCTCCTTGTTTCCCAAGGAGCATCATTGACAGGTGCAGATTCCAACAAAAGCCAATAGAATGGACCAATTGTCAGTGGAGGGCCTGAAGTCAGTTGAAGATTTTATTTTTAGGAACACATACTCGAGAAGAGCCATGCAGTGCTCATTCAGTTACATCTTACCTTATGCCCAGGTGACACTCTCGGAGATTGGGTGCGTCTTCAAGGTGGACTGGGTTACAATCAGCGACACAGTCCAGACAGGGCCTAGAGAATTTATCGGGGATACCATCATCCGCCAATATGACAACCATGTCCGGTTATATTGGAAACACTGGAAGGAGTCATGATGACTCAAGCGTGCTCAAGTGCAGGAGCTCCTCAGGCAATGTGAAGCCGAACAGGAGTTGGAACAGAAAGAAACCTGGGAGGCTTTACTTATGGAGAGAGCCACCACTCGCGCAGTCTTGCAAGCAGAGCATGCCATGTGGAAGGCAGAGAGGGAATACTGCACCCTCATGGAGTTATTGGAGGTCCAATACAAAGGCGACACCTCCAATCCAATTTGGCTAGCCCTGGTATCATCGAAATATAACCAGTGGCTCATGTTGATAAACGACGGTGACAAAGCTATCCGATGTTACCAGGTAGCTATCGAGAAATTACAGTGCCAGTGTAGAAAGGTCACGTGCATAGGAAACAAACTCGGTGGGCTGCGGTGCAAATGCGCACTGTTCAACAATATTCGTAGCTATATAAATACATGTTTCTACTTATTGTATTCATGTACGGGGATAGGAGAGGAGGAAGCGGTAGCTACATGAAGACGAGGGGATTCAGTCTGGTATAAAAATGTACACCAAAACAAATTTGGGCGCAGGAATGATCATGGAGCTGTTTGATGCACGCTCTGAATTCCAACAGCCAGCACCACGTACAAGAATTGTACGAGCACAAGGGAATGACTATGAGTCATGAAGATTGGAATGCGTGGATGCATGCAATAAATGGAAACATAAAGGCGACCTGCTACGCTAAATGGAAGTGAGAACAAGAAAGAGAGGAACGCTGCAGGGGAATCCGATTTGACCCCCTTCTAATCACTATGCCACCTGGGGCTATCATTGCCAGGACACCGGAACGACTTCTCACAGAACCATGGCACCATCTCCGATCTATTGGGATGGACCACTTTCTCAAAGAAGTTGGAGAGGATTCATGGAACAACCACAAGGCTAGACTGCTGGGATGGCATGCAAGCGTCAAAGTGCACCTACCAGGGCCAAGGGCTCGAAGTCCTATCGCACACAACCAGTGGAGAGAAAATGGGTACTGCTACATGTACCTGTTTAAAGAAGAATATTACGACAAGTACAACTGGCCTGCATGGCCTACTCTCTATGACATTGTCAACTGGGAACCGGAGCTCAGAGACGACACAGTGGTTTTCGCCATCCAGGATAGCATTAGACCTGGGCAGTGCCACATCATTGAGGAGTCGGCTGTACATCAGGATGACATCGAGTACACTTGGGACGAGTTGGTAGACCTTCACAAGGTCTCTCACTATAGATGGACAGTGCGCTTCAGAGGACAATCAAAGTCCAAGCGTAGGGCAGCACAACAGAAACTTGCCCAGACACCAGTAAAAAAGGTCAATCTCAGAACAACAGTCCCAATGGAACAGGCATATGCAGAGGCAGCTGGATGAACATACCCAGCAGTAGTAGAACCTAAGCCAGTAGTGCAACCAGTGTGATCATATGCAGCAGCAGCACTAGCTGGAAAGGAAAGCAAAGCATGAGTCGTCCACACTGGAGGGGACACAGCTCATTGGCATGGGGGAGTACCTACCACGGCGGATTGGCTGTCCACCAAGGAGTACCCACAAAAATCAAGAAATTAACCAGTGGAGGAGGGTAGTCGAAAGGGAGGCATGGCTGCCATTCCCTTACCCACAAATGTCTTGGGAAAATGGTGGACTTAACCTGGATGTACCAGGATACTGTTACTTCGTACTAATCAAAAAACAATACTGGGACAAATTCTTGTGGCCAGCATACCCGCAGATCCAAGAAGTATGCACTTGGGACCCTAGCCTAAGGGATGATGAGGTCACCATGCTCATCAGGAAATCCTATTTGCATCCAATAACCTTACATGTCAAAAAGTACCATACCAATTGCAGGGGATGGTTTCATGTGGAAACCCTTAATCGAGAAGGCATGGGACACTATAAGCTTGGAGCAACCCCCTTTCGATTAATGGTTGACATGATCACACATGCCTACCATGCGGTACTAGGATGGAGAGAACACTGGCAGGATACCCAAACTCTTGAACCTCTACCCACTACACAACCAGCTGCAGCAGTTGCAGCTCGGGATGACAAAATTCACTGACAAGCAGAGGAGTGACAAAGAGCTATCACCAGTGCTGGACAGGCCTTAGCCGCCATGATAAATGAGTATCAGCAGTCAAATCATTGAGAACTGGGACCGCTCACCAAGGCAGAAATGCCTGACTTTTACCAGGGAGACCCCAGAATGGTTGACAGATGGTTGCACCAAATGGAAACATATTTCATGTTGGCTAACAAAAAGAGGCTTGCTGAAAGGTCTCAATCTGCCTATATAGAATCAAAGGCGGAAAAGGAAACCAAGTGGCAGATCAGAGCAGTGTGAAACCCAAAGCCTTCCAAGAGGCACAACAGGAGCTCCAGGATAAAACCAACAATAATGGCCAGAGTGCGGAACTGGACTGGGCTCAGCTCAATGCAGGAGAGAGCACCACTGACGATTGAGCATGGGTCAGATGACCTTTAGAGAACCAATTCCCCTTTGTAGACTGGGCAGATTTCAAAACCCAGATGCACAAGTTCTTTATGTTGACAGAAACCAAGGAGAAGGCCATCAAGGCACTATTAAAATTACAGCAGGGAACGATGATTGTAGAGGACTACATCATCAAGTTTAACTCCCTCACCTTGTTGACCGACTGGAATGATCAAGCGCTGATCTCACAGTTCCAGAATCACCTGAACCCAGCCTTAGGTTGAGAACTAATCTGATATGGAGGGTTACCGGATAATGCCACTCTACACCAAATCCAAACAAGGGTCACAGCACTTGCAAGAGCGTATTGCAAAGCCAATGAGGCTTATGGATTCTCTAGCACACAAAGAGAATACAAAGAGCGAACCCCTGCTCCAAATGGTCGACCTCAGTGGCAATACAGAGCACCACCTCCAGTGGCATCAGGAAGTCGATCCGATCCAAATGCAATGGACATTGATGAGAAAACTACAAATACTTGCTCCTATTGCAAGAAATGAGGACACTCGGAAAAGAGGTGTTGGCAGAAGAAAGCCACATGCTACAGATGTAACGAGAAAGGACATATGGCAGGGGCATGTATGAAACAGATTGCAACTGGAGATAAAGGAAAGCAGGTTGTCAGATATGTTGACAAAAGAGAAACGACCCCAGTCGGACATATAGAAGAGGTCTCGGATTTTGCAGAAAGCCAGTAGGCGAGCGCTCAGTGCTGCTGGCTGCTACTCAGGTTTCAAATAGTGATGTACACGTAGATTCCAAAATTAAATTGCATGATTTACTTTATCAATGCAGTGGAGCGGTACATCACTTAAGAAATCTCAGAGTGAGTGCAAAACTGGGACAGAGGTTGAAAACATGGACCCCACAATGGATGTTAAGAAGGATTTGGGAACAGCCCAAGCAAATAGTGGTGGAGTGTTTACAACAATGGGTAAACACCAAACAAATGAACGAGGCAAATGAAGAACTAGTGGACCAGCTAAATGCTATGATGGAAGCAGAGGCTTTATGGAACCTACAACACTTGTGAGAAAAAAGAGTGCTTGGGACAGGTCAAAATGAGATGGACCTGCAGGGAGTAGTAACTACCATGGACAGAACAAAACATATCCATGTGGAAATGCTATTAGACTCGGGAGAAACTGGGACTTGCATTAACACAGCCTTTGTAAAGAAACATCCAGATACCTATGTGATGCTTGGTCCAACCAGTGCCAATATTTAATGCTGATGGCACAAAAAACTCGAGAGGTGCCCTGGAATACATGGCAGAAATAAGACTGCGCATTGGAGGGCATGAAGAAGTCATAGAATGTGCTGTAATGCATCTCAGCAAAACCAATTTGTTCATAGGATTTGACTGGTTACAGCTTCACAATCCCACTATCTGTTAGGACTAGCCTAAACACAACCTCAAGACTTAGAGAAGGGGCAGCTTGTTAAGCCAAAGACAAGAAGACTTGCTCAAGAAGTGTCTAGGTGACAAACTATCTAGAGTCTTAGGGACTTGCTACCTAAGACAACAACCCTTATATACTACTCCCCTGGTCTGTGCGCAGACAGTGCGCAGCTAAAGTCCCTCAAGCCAGGATCAATGCGCAGCAGCTGATCTGTGCTGATCTGACCTTTCTAGGAGACATCCTCCCACACTAACACTCTGTCCTTCCATATACGGCCATGCCCATTGTCATGCATCTTGGCCGATTCCCACATACGCCGGTACCTAGTCGTTGGTACATCTCGGCATTCCCATGTTGCCCCTCAGGCACCGTGCCACTCATGTATCCTATCATGGTGTAGGCCCGTCATCGGGCCGTTGTCCCAGTCAGCACTCGGTAAGTTCATAACCGATGCTGACCTAACCACCTTCCATATAAGGGTTGCAGTCCTAACATAGCTTGTCCCCGTGACTAAGGTATCCTCTAAGTCCTGTTTCCTATCGTTTGAGTGCAATGAAATAGATAAAAAGAAAAGAAAAATATATCCTGCTTCTCCAAGTCCGTATCTTCATGAATGTCATTGACGTCGTTACTGTGAAAATTGAGTGGGATGAGGTATGCTCATAACATCACCCCCCCCTTAAGGCCTCGTGTCCCGAGAGGCTGAAGTTGTCGAGTCCACATAATGTGGATCGTGTTTCATTCGTTCATAAAAGCAGGCTAGTTGCTCGCTCTGTTCCTCAGGCGTCAAGCCTGATCGTTCCGAGTCATCATCATCCACCTCCTCGATGGTGGTTTTCCATTTGACAAATTTCTTCTCAGGGTGTGCAACACCCTTGATCCTTTTCTGTCAGTTCTCCTCCGACTCGCTGCTTTCCTTCGCAACCTCTGGGTTCTTAGCCCTTTTTAAGATTTTCTTTTTGAGACACTCGGTGTCCCTTTCATGCGCTCGGCACTCCTCCTCCAGTTCTTCGTTTTCTCCCCTTTTTGGGAAATCAAGCACGGGTGACCGCCCACCACGCTCCAGATCTCTGGAGAATGTCCCATCAGTATTGTCTGGCAATTCCAGAATTGCCTTTCTGTCCCCTTTCCAATTGCACCATCTGCGCTCCATGTTTTCAAGGTATTTAGGCCCAAACCAGCCATCGTCCCATCCGAAGAGTTGTTTGTCTTTCCAATGAGTTCCTCGACTTTGTTTGTGCCTTGGTGCACTAGGGGTTGGTTGAGGAATGGCTTCCGTGTATTGAATATACACCTTCCCACTCTTTAGGTTTCTGACAAGTTTGGGTGCCTTTGGGTTCTCCTTATGGAATTTCTTAACCTTTGCCAGTGCATTGGCGATGTTTCCAACTGGTTCCCAAGTAGACTCCTCCACCAGATAGTTTTTCCATTTGACAAGGTATTCCAGCCCCACCCCTCCTTGTCCACCCATGTGGCTTTCCATGATTTCCTCGACTTCGTACTCATCCTCCTGGGACTCTTCCACCATCTGCGCGTCTTTGCATGCTGCTGCTTTTGCCTTTTGCTTTGGAAACTCCAGTTCCCTATATGGCTTTAACAGGACTTCATTAAAGACATTGTACACCTGCCATGCTGCTGGGATTTTGAGTTTATATGATGACTCGCCGACTTTGGTGAGTATTTCCAGAGGACCGATGAACTTCCCATCAAGCTTCTTGGTTGCTCGTATCACTGGGAGGTTTTCCATGCTAAGATAAACCTTGTCGCCAGGTTTATATTCTCATGCCACTTGGCAATTACTGTCATATCGCTCTTTCATGATTCGAGCAGCTTTTTCCAATGCTCATTTTGCAGTTTCGTGCACTACCTCTAGTTCCTTTGCCAGTTGTTCAAATGCTACCGCCTTTGGCGCATAGGTGGGATCCAGACCTTTATTTGGATGTCATCTGTAATTCATGAAGAAGGGCATAAAGCCCGTGGCTGAATGTATTTGGTCATTGTGGCAGAACTGTGCCACTGACAACCAATCGCTCCAATTATCCTGGTGATTGTTGACGAACATTGTCAGGAATTCCTTCACTTCCTGATTTACTTGTTCTGTCTGACCGTCTGTCTGGGGATGGTAGGCCGTTGATCGGTTGGCCTGAATTCCTAACATTCTGTATAGATCATTCATAAATTTTGAAGCGAACTGAGGTCCCCTGTCACTTATGACTTTTCTTGGGAGTCTGTGCTCCCGGAATATGTTGTCCCTGAACAGCACTGCTGTTCCTTGTGATGTAATTTCTTTTGTGGTGGGCAAGAAGTATGACTTCTTTGTAAATCTATCCACCACTACCATGATTGTATCCATTCCTTTTGATGTTGGTAATGGCCCCATGAAGTCTATTGAAATAACTTCCCATGGTTCCATCGGTACCTCATTGGGTTGGAGTGGTGCCATGCGTGCTTGTCTATTTGGTTTCGCTTTTTGACAGGTTTCGCAACCCGGAATGTATCGCTCTATATCCTTGCACATGTTGGGCCACCAAAAGTTTCTTGTTAGGGACTCCAATGTTGTTGCGACACCTGAGTGTCCCCATGAATGGTGAATTGCAATAATGTCCTCTCACAATGTCACGACTGCTGGTACGTAAACTCGTCCCTTCCAAGTGACAAGCCCTTTTTCAATTTTATATTCCCCGTCGGCCTTTTCGAGGCCTTCGACAACCTGTGTCTCCCACTGCTGCTTGGGCACATCTTTAATGTCCTTCATGATGTCGTCTATAGCACAATCATCATCGAAAACCCATATGAAGAGGTGTTCTTTTAGAAGAACCACTCTCTCATTATCATTTTCTCCGCGAGTGTGTCCTGCTCACCTAGATAGTAAGTCCACCTTTGTATTGGACTTTCTGCTCCTATGTTTTATGACGAAATTGTATTCCTGCAAATCCGTCACCCATCTCGCCTGCCATTGGTTTAAATTTTGCACCTTCCTAAAGTACGTTAAGTTCTGATGATCCATCAGAACTTCAACTGTGTGTTTGGCCCCTTTGAGGTAATGGGACCATTCATAGAAAGCGTGCATGACTGCGAGCATCTCCTTGTCGTAGATCTCGTAGTTTCGCTTGGCGTCATTTAGGGATTTTGAAATGAAAGCCACAGGCTTCCATGTGTCGTTTTCCACTTGTTGCGATAAGATTCCCCCGATTGCAAAGTCAGAGGCATCCACCTCCACTCGGAATTGTCCATCTTCATTGGGAATACGCAACACCACTTCCTCTGCAATAGTTCTTTTAAGCATGTCAAATGCTTCGTCCTGAAGTTCGGTCCATTTCCATTCATCTTTTCCTGTTAGACGAGTTAACGGTTTGGCCGACTTGGCAAAGTCCTTTACAAAGCGTTGATAGAAATTAACAAAGCCCAAGAACTGTTGGACTTCACGTTTGCAAGTTGGCTTCGGCCA
Source organism: Amanita molliuscula (assembly GCA_023014405.1). Taxonomy (NCBI): domain Eukaryota; kingdom Fungi; phylum Basidiomycota; class Agaricomycetes; order Agaricales; family Amanitaceae; genus Amanita; species Amanita molliuscula. The sequence continues at coordinate 268,634 of JAEBUP010000056.1, forward strand.
TTCCATTACTGCCTTAACCTTGGCAGACTCCATTCGGACCGAGTTTTCGCTAATAACAACTCCAAGGAAATCCATTTCCTTTTTGTCAAAGAAACACTTTTCTGGTTTTAGTGAGAGCTTGTGCTCTTCTAGTTTTGCCAATATACGGTTAACCTGTACTGTATGTTCTTCCTGGTTTTTTGAAAACACAAGGATGTCGTCCATGTATATGATGACCCATCCTTTGGCTATTTCGACTCTAAAGATATCATTCATCATGGTTTGAAAAGTGGCCAGCAAATTTGTGAGTGCAAAGAACATGACCAATGGCTCAAAGAGCCCTCTATTGGTTCGGAACGCCGCTTTCCACTCGTCTCCCTCCTTGATGCATACATTGTTGTATCCCCAACATATATCCATCTTCAAAAAGACTTTGGCTTGTGACAACTTATCCACCAGCTCTCCTATCAGCAGTAATGGATATCAGTTCTTGACTGTCATCTCGTTGAGTCACTGGTAGTCCTGTACCAGTCATAACTTTCTGTCTTTCTTCTTTACAAAGAAGAAAGGTGATGCCATGGGTGATTGACTCGACTGGATTCGCCCAGAATCCAGGTTCTCTTTTAGAAATTTGTCTAGTTGTTGCTGCTCATCCCTGTTTAGTGGGTAAATTCTGCAATCAACTGGATTGGACCCGGGGATCAACTCAATGGCATGATCCCATCACCACTGTGGTGGTAGTTCATTGAAAGTCTCTTTTTCAAAGACCTTTCGATGTCCTAAATAATGTCTGGGGACTGCCTCCTCCAGAGTTTGTTTCTTCATTTTTTCTGCCTCCTCTGCTGCTATTTTGGTAGCCATTGATGCATAAGCCCTGATTCATAGTTCAGGTTCCCCAATGTGGACCACCAGTAATCGTTCCCCTTCCTCAAGACATTGCATTACATCTATCTCGTCTTCTGGTTCCTGAACTAGGGAAGGTTTCCAGCATGTGACTGGACATCTGTTAAATTCTAAAGACTTTCGTTTCCAGTTGACAGTAGGGTTGTGCTTCCTCAGCCAGTCAAATCCTAGAAACAGATTGGTCTTTCCTAGATGTGTCACTGCACATTCGATGACCTCTTCGTGGTTTCCTATTCGCAATTTGATTTTAGCCATGTACTCCAGTGTGCCTCTGGAGTTCTTGGTGCCATCAGCATTAAACACTGGCACTGGTCGGACCAAGCGTCGCGTTGGTATCTGATGCCTCTCTATGAAGTCGGTACTGATATATGTTCCAGTACATCCTGAGTCAAGTAACATTTTGATATGGATGGACTTTGATCCGTCCATTTTAGTTACAACTCCTGTTAGGTCAATTTTGTTTATTCCGGTTCCTTGCACTTGTTTCTCTCTTAGATGTGCCAGATTCCATAGAGCATCTGATTCTGTCATTGCATTCAGCTGGTTTACTAGTTGTTCATCTGCCTCATTGATTCATTTAGTGTTTACCCATTGTTGTAAACACTCCACCGCTATTGGTTTGGGCTGTTCCCAAATTTGTCGTAATACCCACTGTGGGGTCCATGTTCTTAGTTGTTGTCCCTTTTTTGCACTCACTCTTAGATTCCTCAAGTGATGTACTTCTCCACTGCATTCATAAAGTAAATCATGCAAGTTAATATTGGAGTCTACTAGTACATCACTATCAGTAATCTGAGTAGCAGCCAGCAGCGCTGAGCACTCGCCTACTGGCTTTCTGCAAAATCCGACACTTCCTCTATATGTGCTGTTGGGGTCATTTCCCCTTCCGTGATATATCTAACGACCTGCTTCCCTTTGTCGCTGGTCGCTTTTTTAGGTTTTTTACATGTTCCTGCTACATGTCCTTTCTCACCACAGTTGTAACACTCCCTATTTGCGTGCCACTTCTTCATTCTACACTCTTTCTCCGAGTGCCCTGGCTTTTTGCAATAGGAACAGATGTTTGTGTTCCTTTTGTCAACATCCATAGCATTTGGATCTGATCGACTTCCTGATGCAACCGGTGGTGGTGCTCTGAACTGCCACTGGGGGCGACCATTTGGAGCGGGGGCTCGTTCTTTGTATTCTCTTTGTACTTTAGAGAATCCATAGGCTTTGTTAGCCTTTCAATAAGCTCTTGTGAGCGCCGTTACTCTGGTTTGAATCTGGTGTAGTGTGGCATTGTCTGCTAGTCCCCCATATCGGATTAATTCTTGACCTAAGGCGGGATTAAGGTGATTCTGGAACTGTGAGATCAAGGCTTGATTGTTCCAGTCAGTCAGCGAGGTCAGAGAGTTGAACTTGATGATGTAATCTTCTACGATCATCATTCCTTGTTGCAATTTTAACAGTGCCTCGATGGCCTTCTCCTTTGTCTTGGTGGACATGAAAAACTCATGCATTTGAGTTTTAAAGTCTACCCAGTCTGTGAACGGGAACTGGTTTTCTAGTGGCCATCTGACCCAAGCCCTATCATCTGCTGTGGATTCTCCTGTATTGAGCTGGGCCCAATCCAACTCCCTACTCCAGCCGTTATTGGTGATTTTGTCTTGAAACTCCTGTTGTGCCTCCTGAAAGGCCTTGAGTTTCACACCACTCCAATCTGCAGCTCTATCCCCTTTTCCACCTTTTATCCTATATAGGCATATTGATACTTTTCATTTAGGATCGACTTCATTTGCCAGCATGAAGTAGGTCTCCATTTGGCGTAACCACCCATCTACTGTTCGGGGATCTCCTTCATAAAAGGCAGGCATCTCCGCTTTTGTGAGAGGTCCCAGTTCTCAACAGTTAGATCTTTGGTATTCATTAATCATGGCTGCGAGAGCTTGCCTGGCACTAGTAATGGCTTGCTGTCTCTCTTCCGCTTGTTGATGGATGTCATCCTCCTGGGCTGCTACTGCTGCTGCTGGTTGTGTGGCGGCTAGTGGTTCCAATGTTTCGGTGTCCTGCCAATGTTCCCGCCATCCCATCACCACATGGTAGGCGTGCGTGATCATATCGACCGTTAATCTAAAAGGAGTGGTGCCTAGTTTATAATGGCTCATCCCTTCTCGGTTAAGGCATTCGATGTGGAACCATCCTCAACAATTGCTGTTATATTGTTCAATATGCAGAGTGGTGTCCTTGTCATATGCTTTTCGGATGATGGTAGTTACATCATGCTCCCTTAGGTTGTGGTCCCATGAGCAGATCTCTTGTATCTGCGGGTAGGCCGGCCACATGAATTCGTCCCAGTACTGTTTTTTGATTAAAACCAGGTAACAGTAGCCTGGTATGTCCAGGTTGAATCCACTATTGGCCCAGGACATATTTGGGTAAGGGTAGGGCAACCATGCCTCCCTTTCTATGATCCTTCTCCACTGATCGATTTCTCTACGTTTGTGAGCATTGTTTGCTCCCTGTGGGTACTCTTCATTCGAGAGCCAATCCGCCGCGGTGGGTACACCACCATGCCAATGTGCTGCATCACCTCCCTGAGTGACGACTCATGCTTTGTTTTCCCTAGTACCTTGTGCTACTGCTGCGTATGACCACGCTGGTTGCACAATGGGTTTAGGTTCTATTACTGCTGGGTATGCTCATCCAGCTGCCTCTGCGTAGGCTTGTTCAACCGTGACCGTTGTCCTAAGGTTGACTTGTTTGATGGGTGTCTGGGTGAGCTTTCGCTGTGCTGCCCTTTGTTTGGACTTTGACTGTCCCCCAAATCGTACTGTCCATGTGTAATGGGAGACCTTGTGCAGGTCTACCAACTCGTCCCAGGTATACTCGATGTCATCTCGATGTATAGCTGACTCTTCAATTATATGGCACCGACCAGGTCGGATACTATCCTGGATGGCAAAAACCACCATGTCGTCCCTCAACTCCGGTTCCCAGTTAACAATGTCATAGAGGGTAGGCCAAGCTGGCCAGTTGTATTTGTCATAGTACTCTTCTTTGAACAGGTACATGTAACAGTACCCGTTTTCCTCCACTGGTTGGGTGTGATGGGACTCCTGGCCCTTGGTCCTGGGAGATGTGCCTTGATGCTGGCACGCCATCCCAACAGTCTGGACTTGTGGTCATTCCAAGAATGCTCTCCGACTTCCTTCAAGAAGTGGTCCATGCCAATCGTACAAAGCTTCTCAATTGGCTTGGTGAGGAGCCATTCTGGTGTCCTGGTGACGATAGTCCCAGGTGGCTTTGTGATAAGATGGGGGTCAAATCGGATCCCCTTGTGGTGTTCCTCCTCTTCCTGCTCACGCTTCCACTTAGCGTAGCAGGTTGCCCGTATGTTTCCATTCATTGCGTGCATCCACACGTTCCAGTCCTCATGACTCAAGGTCATGCCCTTGTGTTCATATAACTCCTGTACGTGGTGCAGCGCACTGGAGTCATTCTATTGCTACCCGGTAACGCTGGATAGCCTTGTCACCATTGTTAATAAGCATGAGCCACTGGTTGTATTTTGACAAGACCAGGGCTAACCAGATGGGGTTGGAAGTGTCCCCTTTGTACTGAACTTCCAATAAATCGATGAGGGTTTGGTATTCCCTCTCTGCCTTCCTCATGGCTCTTTCTGCTTGCAGGACAGTGCGAGTGGCAGCCCTTTCCATAAGTAAGGCTTCCCATGCCTCTTTTTTCTCCTTCTCTTGTTGGGCTTCTCATTCCCATAGGAGGATCTGCACCTGCATGCGCTCAAGTCGTCGCAACTCTTTTCAGTGTTTCCACCATAGTCAGACATGGTTGTCATAGCGGCGAATGACTGTGTCGCTGATGAATTCTCTGGGTCCTGTCTGGACTGTGTTGCTGATCGTTACCCAGTCCATGTCAAAGATGCACCTGATCTCTGATAGTGTCACCTGGGCGTAAGGTAGGATGTAGGTAAATGAGCACTGCATGGTGTCTTGTTGTATATCTCACTGTAAAAAATCTTCAACCAAGTTCAGGCCTCCACCGACACTTGATCCGTTCCTCTGGCAATAAATCCGTGCCAGCCGATGATACCTCTTGGGAAACAAGAGGGTTGTTGTCTGTTTATCGTGGGTCCGCAAGCTACTCAAATGTGTGCACCCGGCAATTCACCTCACTATCTTTGTGCCAAGTTATCGACCCCGATAACAAAGTAGGGGTTGCTTGTACAGGGAGTGTGTGAGGAACTTTGGTTCAGCCTTGATATGCAACACAGATGGGTTGGTTCTCTTGTTCCTGAGTTTTTCCAGAGTAACAATATACTATGCTTGGGGTGCATCTGTGGTCTCCTGCCTATGCTCTCCTGACACACTCGTATTCTTGTTTGCTACTGTTTTATAGACAGACCCAATGGGTGAATTGAGGACGTCTCATTCGACGCCCATTGACAGTATGTGTGGTGTAGTTGCCTGGAGAGGTCGCAGGCTGCGCGGTTACTACCTCTCAGAAATGAAACTAGGCCATTGGCACTGTGAGCAACGACAAGCAAGGCATGCTCGGTGCTGTAAGACCAACGGGGTAGAGTAATAAAGACTCTAGATTATGTTAGGACTAGCCTAAACACAACCTCAAGACTTAGAGAAGGGGCAGCTTGTTAAGCCAAGACAAGAAGACTTGCTCAAGAAGTGTCTAGGTGACAAACTATCTAGAGTCTTAGGGACTTGCTACCTAAGACAACAACCCTTATATACTACTCCCCTGGTCTGTGCACAGACAGCACGCAGCTAAAGTCCCTCAAGCCAGGATCAATGCGCAGCAGCCGATCTGCGCCGATCTGACCTTTCTAGGAGACATCCTCCCACACTAACACTCTGTCCTTCCATATATGGCCATGCCTATTGTCGTGTGTCTCGGCCGATTCCCACATATGCCGGTACCTAGTTGTTGGTACATCTCGGCGTTCCCATGTTGCCCCTCAGGCGCTGTGCCGCTCATGTATCCTATCATGGCATAGGCCCGTCATCAGGCCATTGTCCCAGTCAGCACTCGGTAAGTTCATAACCGATGCTGACCTAACCACCTTCCATATAAGGGTCGCAGTCCTAACATAGCTTGTCCCTGTGACTAAGGTATCCTCTAAGTCCTGTTTCCTATCGTTTGAGTGCAATGAAATAGATAAAAAGAAAAGAAAAATATATCCTGCTTCTCCAAGTCCGTATCTTCATGAATGTCATTGACGTCATTACTGTGAAAATTGAGTGGGATGAGGTATACTGATAACACTATCAACTGGAAAAAACAATCATTGGAATTCAACCATTGTCTGGGAAAATGCTGGAAACCTTCATCCATTCAGGAACCAGAAGATGAGATAGATGTGGCATGGCACCTCAAGGAAGGAGAACGATTGCTAGCAGTCCACATTGGAGAACCAGAGTTGCGTGTCAGAGCATATGCATTGACTGCAACAAAGATAGCCACAGAGGAGGCTGAGAAAACCAAAAAACAGACTCTGGAGGAGGCAGTCCCCAGACACTATCTGAAACATCAAAAGGTTTTTGAAAAAGAAACCTTTGACAAGTTACCACCACAGCAGTGATGGGATCATGCTATAGAGTTGATCCCTGGGTCTAACCCAGTTGACTGTAAAATTTACCTGCTGAACTGTGATGAACAACAGCAACTGGATGAATTTTTGAAAGAAAATCTGGATTCTGGACAAATTCAGTCTAGCAAGTCGCCTATGGCATCCCCCTTCTTCTTTGTCAAGAAAAAGGATGGGAAACTGAGACTGGTACAGGATTACCAATGACTCAATGAGATGACGATCAAAAACCGGTACCCCTTACCATTAATTGGGGAACTCGTGGACAAATTATCACAGGCCAAAGTCTTTTCAAAGATGGACATACATTGGGGATACAACAACGTACGTATCAAGGAGGGAGATGAATGGAAGGCAGCCTTCCGAACCAATAGAGGACTCTTCAAGCCATTGGTCATGTTCTTCAGACTCACAAATTCACCAGCCACCTTCCAGACAATGATGAACAACATCTTTAGAGTCGAGATAGTGGAGGGATGGGTCATCATTTACATGGACGACATCCTTGTATTCTCAAAAAATCAGGAGGAGCATATGGTACAGGTTAACCATATTCTGGCAAAGTTAGAAGAACATAAACTATCACTAAAGCTGGAAAAATGTTTCTTCAACAAAAAGGAGATGGACTTCCTAGGGGTAGTCATCAGCGAAAATTCAGTCTGGATGGAGTCTGCCAAAGTGAAGGCAGTAACAGAGTGGCCTAAGCCGACTTGCAAGCGGGAAGTCCAACAGTTCTTGGGCTTTGTAAACTTTTATCAACACTTTGTCAAGGACTTTGCCAAGGCTGCTAAACCATTAACTCACCTGACAGGGAAAGACAAGTGGAAGTGGATGGAGCTTCAGGACACAGCATTTGATATGCTGAAGAAAACCATAGCAGAGGAAGTGGTGTTGTGGATCCCCAATGGAGATGGACAGTTTCGAGTGGAGGTAGACGCCTCTGACTTCACCATCGGGGGAATTCTATCACAACAAATGGAGAACAACATTTGGAAGCCAGTGGCTTTCATCTCAAAATCCCTTAATGATGCTGAACAGAACTATGAGATCTATGACAAGGAGATGCTCGCAGTGATGCACACCTTTTATGAGTGGTCCCACTATCTCAAAGGGGCCAAACACACAGTTGAAGTTCTGACAGATCATCATAACTTAATGTACTTCAGAAGGGCGCAACATCTAAATCGATGGCAGGCGCAATGGGTGATGGATTTTCAGGAATACAATTTTGTCATTAAACACAGAAGTGGAAAGTCCAACACAAAGGTGGACTTATTATCAAGACAGTGATGAGCATCGTTCTGAGCTAGGGGTGTATAGGAGTCATCCGCAGGTATTCTGCAATAGCAACGAGCAACTCTGTGCAATTCCGTGCAATTCCGTGCAACTCCGCATTTTTCCACAGTAAGGCAAGCATCACCCACACTCGACAATCGAGTCATATCCCACTTATGCCATCCAGACCCAGTGCCAGTCAGTTGTTTGTACCCGAAGTCAGCACCACATCAGCTGAGTCGCATGAAAATCGTCAGCCAGCACAGCTTAGATCACCAGAGAAGGGACTGTGCCATCAAGCCACATCCACGTTAGGAAGATCTACAGTCCAAGATCCAAGAGCCACGTCATCCATAGCGATGCACCAACGCAGCAGAATAGGACCCTAGCAGATGAATAAAGCCATCAGCCGATGATCAGATATGGTATAGACCAGTCAGGTCTGCGGAATATTGAGAACAGGGCCACGTCAAGTCAGATGAACCCTGGAGTTGCCACGCATGGCAATCAGGCAAGTATATTTCAATCTGACAAGTCTATTAGCATCCCATGCAGGATCATGATATTGGTTCTCACTGCAGCACTTGTATTCCACCATCATGTCCCTCAGCTAACCCCATTGCAAGAAGACCTTCAAGACGGTTTTGGATATATGGTTGCAAGGTAGAAATTTTACAAGTGTTATTTCGTTATCTAGAGTAGAAAATCGTATATAAAGCCCATGTACAAATAACATACCAGCTCAGTACCAGATTAGATCCCAGAATACAGTATCCCTTCGAGCCTCAGCCTTTAGTCTCACCCTCCTTGTCTCATTCACGTCTCGAGTGTCATTGCACTCTGTGTCCCACATTTGCCATCATTATGCACTCGCGCACTTAAGCATGATTATCCATGAACTCCGCAATTCCATGCATAGTAGCATTGTCACGGAGTGCCCCGGAGTTGACGGGAACTCTTTCACGACCTCACACCTCCCCTTTCCTCCCTATTTCCAATAGCAGAGCAAACTTATCAACAGGCAGGACATGCCCAGGGAGAAAACAACAATGAAGGGGTAGTTCTGCTCAAAGAACACCTCTTTGTATGAGTGTTCGATGATGATCATGCAATAGACGACATCATGAAAGATATCAAAGATGTGCCTAAATGACAATGGGAGACACAGGTTGTCAAAGGCCTCAAGCAGGCCGGAGGAGATTATAAATTGGAGAAGGGACTCGTCACCTGGAAGGGAAGAGTCTACATACTGGTGGCAGTGGCATTGCAAGAAGACATCATCGCAATCCACCACTCTTGGGGACACTCAGGTGTTGCGAAGACATTGGAGTCTTTGACGCAAAACTTCTGGTGGCCAAACATGCACGAGGACATAGAGCGCTACATTCCTGGTTGTGAAACATGCCAGAAGGCGAAACCGGATTGACAAGTGCACGTGGCACCACTTCGACCCAATGAAGTACCAGTGGAACCATGGGAAGTCATTTCAGTAGACTTCATGGGACTGTTGCCCGAATCCAAAGGGAAAGACACGGTCATGGTGGTGGTGGATAGATTTACCAAGAAGTCATACTTCTTACCCACCACAAAAGAGATAACATTGCTAGGAACAGCAGAGCTGTTTAGAGACAACATATTCTGGGAGCATGGCCTCCCAAGAAAGGTGATAAGTGACAGGGGACCTCAGTTCGCTTCAAAGTTTATGGACAACCTATATGGAATGTTGGGAATTAAGGCCAACTGATCAATGGCCTATCACCCCCAAACGGATGGTCAAACGGAGAGAGTTAATCAAGAAGTAAAAGAATTCCTGACAATATTCGTAAACAATCGTCAAGATAACTGGAGCGATTGGCTATCTGTGGCACAGTTTTGCCACAATGATTGAGTACACTTGGCAATGGGCTTTACACCCTTCTTCATGAACTACAGAAGACACCCGAATAAGGGTCTAGATCCCACCTATACACCAAAGGGAGTAGCGGTGGAACAACTGGCAAAGGAGATCGAGGACGTGCACACAAAGGTGAAATGAGCTTTGGAAAAGGCTGCTCAGATAATGAAAGAGCGGTATGACAGTCATTGCCAAGCAGCACGAGAGTACAAACCTGGCGACAAGGTTTACCTCAGTACAGAAAACCTCCCAGTCATTCGAGCAACTAAGAAGCTTGACAGAAAATTTGTTGGTCCATTGGAAGTCCTCGCCAAGGTCAGCGAGTCATCGTATAAACTGAAAATCCCAGCATCCTGGTGGGTATATAATGTCTTCAATGAAGTCTTGTTGAAGCCATATAGGGAACCAGAGTTTCCCAAGCAAAAAGCAAAGGCGATGGTGCGCAAGGATGCGCAGATGGTGGAAGAGTCCCAGGAGGACAAATATGAAGTGGAAGAAGTCATGGACAGCCGAGTGAGTGGATGAAGTGGCAGGAGGTTGGAATACCTCATTAAATGGAAAAACTATCTGGTGGAGGAGTCCACCTGGGAACCAGCAAACAATGTTGCCAATGAACTGGCGAAAGTCAAAAAGTTTCATAAAGAAAATCCTGATGCACCGAAACGAATCTGGAACCTTAAGGATGGAAAGGTGTATATCCAATTTACATGGACAATCCCCCGACAAACCCCTAGTGCACCAAGGCACAAACAAAGTCGGGGAACCCATTGGAAGGATAAACAGAGACTATTTGGCTGGGAAGATGGTCGTTTTGGACCAAAATACCTGGAAAACATGGAATGCCAATGGCGTAGCTGGAAAGGAGACTGGAAAGCGATAATGGAACTTCTGGATGACACTGATGGGACGTTCTCCAGAGATCTGGAGCATGGTGGGTGGTCACCCATGCTTGATTTCCCAAAAAGGGGAGAAAAAGAGGAATTGGAAGAGGAGTGCCGAGTGCATGAGAAAGACACCGAGTGTCTTCAAAAGACAATTCTGAAGAGAGTGGAGAAGCCATTAGCTGCAAAGGAAAGCAGTGAGTTGGAAGAGGACCAACAGAAAAGGATCAAGGGTGTTGCATGCCCTACAAAGAAATTAGTCCAGTGGAAGACCACTGTCAAAGAGGTTGAGGACAACGACTCGGAATGATTGGGCTTAATGCCTGATGAACAACGCCAGCAGTTGAACCGCTTTTACGAATGAATGAGGCGCAATCCACACTATGTGGATGCAAGGCCTTAAGGGGGGGGTGATGTTATGAGCATAACTCATCCAATACAATTTTCACAGTAACGACGTCGATGACACTCACGAAGATATGGTCAAGAGGAGTCGGGGTATATTTTTCTTTTCTTTTTATCTATTTCATTTCACTCAAATGATAGATATGAGACTTAGGCAACACTATGGATGCAGGGGCTGGCTATGTTAGGACTGCAACCCTTATATGGAAGGTAGTTAGGTCAGCATCGGTTATAGGACTTACCAAGTGCCAACTGGGACAATGGCCCGATGATGGGCCTAGGCTATGATGGATACATACGCTGAACAGTGCCTGAGGGGCAACATGGGAATCGGCTGAAGATGCAAGACAATAGTGTGGCTGCATATGGAGAGACAGAGTGTTGGTGTGGGAGGATGATCCCACATATGGTCATATGGGCGCGGATTGGCTGCTGTGCATTGATCCTGGCTTGAGGGACTTTAGCTGTGCACTGTCTGTGCACAGGCCAGGGAGAGAGGTATATAAGGGTTGGAGTCTTAGGTAGTGAATCCCTAAGACTCTAGATAGTTTGTGTCCTAGACACTTCTACTTGAGCAACAGTTTTCATCTCTGACTTAACCAGTCACCACTCTAAGTCTTTTAGGTTGTGTTTAGGGTTGTCCTAACACAGACGACCATTGGAAAATCAATTCCCCTTTGTAGACTGGGTGGATTTCAAAACCCAGATGCATGAGTTCTTCATGTCAACAGAAACCAAAGAGAAAGCGATTGAGGCATTGTTGAAATTACAACAAGGAATGATGATTGTAGAGGACTACATCATCAAATTCAACTCCCTCACCTTGTTGACTGACTGGAACGATCAGGCCCTAATCTCACAGTTCCAGAATCACCTTAATCCAGCATTAGGAAGGGAACTAATTCGATACAGGGGATTGCCAGACAATGCCATGCTTCATCAAATCCAGACAAGGGTGACGGCGCTCACAAGAGCTTATCACAAAGCCAATGAAGCTTATGGATTCTCTAACACACAAAGAGAATACAAGGAGCAAGCCCCAGTCACCAACAGTCAACCCCAGTGGCAGTTTAGAGCACCACCTCCAGTTGCATCAGGAAGTCGATCCAATCCAAATGCAATGGATGTTGACAAGAAAACTGTAAATGTCTGCTCTTACTGTAAGAGACGAGGACACTCAGAAAAAGAGTGTTGGCAGAAGAAAGCCACATGCTACAAATGTGGTGAAAAAGGACATATGCCAAGGGCATGTAGGAAGCCCAGACAAATTACAACCAGAGATAAAGGGAAGCAGGTTGTTAGATACCTAGGGGAAACAACCCCAGTCAGACATATAGAGGAGGTCTCGGATTTTGCAGAAAGCCAGTAGGCGAGCGCTCAGTGCTGCTGGCTGCTACTCAGGTTTCAAATAGTGATGTACACATAGATTCCAAAATTAAATTGCATGATTTACTGTATGAATGCAAAGGAAGCATACATCACTTGAGAAACCTAAGAGTGAGCGCAAAACAAGGACAGAGACTGAAGACATGGACCCCAGAATGGGTACCAAGGAGAATTTGGGAACAACCCAAACAAATAGCAGTGGAGTGTTTACAACAATGGGTAAACACTAAACGAATAAACAAAGCAGATGGACTACTGGTGGACCAGTTGAATGCTATGCCAGAAACCGACACCTTATGGAACCTAGTGCACTTATGGGAAAAAGTGCAAGGGGGAGGGCAGAACGAGCTGGATCTGAAAGGAGTGGTGACCACCATGGATATGCCAAAAAGTATCCAGGTGGAAATGCTCTTAGACTCAGGAGCCGCAGGGACTTGTATCAGCACAGACTTCATGAAAAAACATTGAATAGCAACACAACGATTGGCTCAGCCCATACCAATATTCAATGCAGACGGAACCAAAAACTCAAGAGGTGCATTAGAATACATGGCAATGATAAAACTGTGCATAGGAAAACATGAAGAAGTTATCAAATGTGCAGTAACACACCTTAGTAAAACGGATCTGTTTCTAGGGTTCAATTGGTTGAGGCTGCATAACCCAACCATTAACTGGAAGAGGCAGACCTTGGAGTTTAACTGATGCCCGGGAAAATGCTGGAAGGCTTCGTCCATTCAGGAACCAGAGGATGAGATGGATGTAATGCAACACCTCGAGGAAGGGGAGCGGTTACTAGCAGTTCACATTGGTGAACTGGAGTTGCGCATCAGAGCCTATGCATCAACCGCCACAAAGATAGCAGCAGAGGAGGCGGAGAAAACTAAGAAACGAACTCTGGAGGAAGCAGTCCCCAGACATTACTTAAAGCATTGAAAGGTCTTTGAAAAAGAAACTTTCAACAAGTTACCACCATGGAGGCAATGGGATCACACCATTGAATTGATACCTGGGTCTAACCCAGTTGACTGTAAAATCTATCTGCTAAACTGGGATGAACAACAGCAACTGGATGAATTTCTGAAGGAAAACCTGGATTCTGGACGAATTCAGTCGAGTAAATCGCCTATGGTGTCTCCTTTCTTCTTTGTAAAGAAAAGGATGGAAAACTGAGGCTGGTACAGGACTACCGATGACTTAACGAAATGATGGTCAAGAACTGATACCCATTGCCACTAATAGGGGAACTGGTGGATAAATTGTCACAAGCCAAAGTCTTCTCCAAAATGGACATACGTTGGGGATATAACAATGTATGCATCAAAGAGGGAGACGAATGGAAGGTGGCCTTCTGAACCAATAGAGGACTCTTTGAGCCATTGGTCATGTTCTTCGGACTTACAAACTCACCAGCCACCTTTCAGACAATGATGAATGACATTTTCAGAGTTGAAATAGCAGAAGGATGGGTCGTCATATACATGGATGACATCCCTGTATTCTCAAAAAATCAGGAGGAGCATACAGTACAGGTCAACTGTATCTTGGTGAAATCAGAGGAACATAAGCTATCACTACAGCCAGAAAAATGCTTCTTCAACAAAAAGGAGATGGACTTCCTGGGGGTAGTCATCAGTGAAAATTCAGTCCGGATGGAGTCAGCCAAAGTAAAAGCAGTAACTGACTGGCCCAAGCCAACCTGCAAGCATGAAGTCCAACAGTTCTTGGGCTTCGTAAACTTCTATTGACGCTTCGTAAAAGACTTTGCTAAAGCAGCCAAGCCATTGACTTGTCTAACAGGAAAAGACAAGTGGAAATGGATGGAACTCCAATATGAAGCATTTGATATGCTAAAAAAGACAATTGCGGAAGAAGTAGTCCTGCAAATTCCCAATGAAGATGGGCACTTTCGAGTAGAGGTGGATGCCTCTGACTTTGCCATTGGAGGAATTTTATCGCAGCAGGTAGAAAATGATGTTTGGAAGCCAGTGGCTTTCATTTCAAAATCCCTAAATGATGCTGAATGAAACTACAAAATCTATGAAAAAGAGATGCTCGCAGTAATGCACACATTCTATGAATGGTCCCACTATCTCAAAGGGGCAAAACACACAGTTGAAGTTCTAATGGATCATCAGACTTAATGTACTTCAGAAAAGCACAAAATCTAAATTGACGACAGGCGCAATGGGTGACAGACTTGCAGGAGTACAACTTCATCATAAAACACAGGAGTGGAAAGTCCAACACAAAAGCAGACTTACTATCAAGGCGGGTGGGACACACCCATGGGGAAAACGATAATGAAGGGGTGGTTTTACTGAAGGAACACCTTTTTGTATGAGTGTTTGATGATGATCAGGCGATAGACGACATCATGAAGGACATCTGGGATGTACCTAAGCGACAATGGGAGACCCAGGTGGTCAAAGGCCTTGAAAAGGCTGATGGAGATTACAAACAGCAAAGGGGACTCATCACCTGGAAAGGATGAGTATATGTACCAGCAGTTGTGGCATTGCGAGAAGACATCATTGCAATCCACCATTCATGGGGACACTTGGGAGTGGCAAAGACATTGGAGTCTTTGACAAGAAACGTTTGGTGGCCGAATATGTGTGAGGACATAGAACGATACATTCCAGGTTGCAAAATATGCCAAAAAGCAAAACCAGATTGACAAGCACGTGCGGCACCACTCCAGCCAAACGAGGTCCCAACAGAACCATGGGAAGTCGTTTCAGTAGACTTCATGGGACTGTTACCTGAATCAAAAGGGAACAACATGATCATGGTAGTAGTGGATAGGTTCACTAAGAAGTCGTACTTCTTACCTACCATGAAAGAAATTACATCACAAGGAACAGCAGTGCTGTTCAGGGATAATGTGTTCTGGGAGCATGGCCTTCCGAGGAAAGTTATAAGCAACAGGGGACCACAGTTCACTTCGAAATTTATGGATGACTTATATGGGATGTTGGGAATCAAGGCTAATCAATCAACAGCCTACCACCCCCAGACGGATGGGCAAACAGAACGAGTAAATCAGGAAGTAAAAGAATTCCTGACTATGTTTGTGAACAACTGACAAGACAACTGGAGCGATTGGTTGTCAGTGGCGCAATTCTGCCACAACAACAGAGTTCACTCAGCAACTGGGTTCACTCTGTTCTTCATGAACTATGGATGTCATCCGAACAAAGGATTAGACCCCACCTACGCACCAAAAGCAGTAGCTGTGGAACAACTGGCAAAGGAGATAGAAGATGTGCATGCAAAAGCAAAAAAGGCTTTAGAAAAGGCCACTCAGATAATGAAGGAGCGGTATGACAGTCATCGTCAAGTGGCATGAGAGTATAAACCTGGTGACAAGGTTTACCTCAGCACTGAAAACCTCCCAGTCATCTGAGCAACCAAGAAGCTCGATGGACAATTCGTCAGTCCATTGGAAGTCCTCACTAAAATGGGTGAGTCCTTGTATAAACTAAAAATCCCAGCCTCATGGTGGGTCTACAATGTGTTCAACAAAGTCCTGTTGAAACCATATAGGGAACTGGAATTTCCCAAACAAAAGGCAAAGACAGCAGTGTGTAAGGATGCACAGATGGTGGAGGAGTCCCAGGAGGACAAGTACAAAGTAGAAGAAGTAATGAATAGCCATGTCAGTGGATGAGGAGGCAGGAGGTTGGAATACCTCATAAAGTGGAAAAATTATCTGGTGGAAGAGTCCACCTGGGAACCAGCAGAAAACGTCGCCAATGCACCAGCAAAAGTCAAAAAGTTTCATAAGGAAAATCCCAATGCACCCAAACTTGTCAAGAATCTCAGAAATGGGAAGGTGTATATAAAATTCACAGAAACGATTCCTCAACAACCCCCTAGTGCACCAAGGCACAAACAAAGTCGAGGAACCCATTGGAAAGACAGACAGAAACTATTTGGCTGGGAGGATGGTTGTTTTGGGCCAAAATACCTGGAAAACATGGAGCGTAGATGGCGAAACTGGAAGGGAACCCAGAATGCAATAATGCAACTTCCAGATGATACTGATGGGATGTTCTCCAGAGATCTGGAGCATGGCAGGTGGTCACCCGTGCTTGATTTCCCATTAAGGGGAGAAAAGGAGGAACTGGAAGAGGAGCGCTGAGTGCATGAGAAAGACACCGAGTGACTTCAAAAGAAAATTCTAAAGAAGGCAGAGAAGCCATCAGCTGCAAAAGAAAGCAGCGAGTCGGAGGAGGACCAACAGAAAAGGATTAAGGGTGTTGCATGCCTGACAAAGAAACTAGTGCAGTGGAAGACCACTGTGGAAGAGGTCAAGGATGATGATTCAGAACAATCAGGCTTGATGCCTGATGAACAGCACAAGCGGTTGGACCGCTTTTACGAACAGATGAAAACAGATCCACGCTATGTGGATGCAGAATGTCAGCCTCTTGGGATGCGAGGCCTTAAGGGGGGGGTGATGTTATGAGCATAACTCATCCAATACAATTTTCACAGTAATGACATCAATGACACATATGAAGATACGGACTAGGAGGGACAGGATATATTTTTCTTTTCTTTTTATCTTTTCATTTGCACTCAAATGTATGGACACAGGACTTAGGCAATACCATGGTTGCAGGGACAAGCTATGTTAGGACTGCAACCCTTATAAGGAAGGTGGTTAGGTCAGCATCGGCTATGGGATATACCAAGTGCTGACTGGGATGACGGCCCGATGATGGGCCTAGGCTATGACAGATACATATGCTGAACAGCACCTGAGGGGTGACATGGGAATCGGCCGAGACACAAGACAATAGTGTGGCTGGATATGGAAGGACAGTGTGTTGGTGTGGGAGGATAGCTCCAGGTATGGTCAGATGGGCGCAGGTCGGCTGCTGCGCATTGATCCTGGCTTGAGGGACTTTAGCTGCATGCTGTCTGTGCACAGACCAGGAGAGAGGTATATAAGGGTTGTCGTCTTAGGTAGCAAGTCCCTAAGACTCTAGATAGTTTTGTGTTCGCTAGACACAGCTATAGAGCAAACGTCTTGTCTTTGGCCTAACAAGCCTCCCTTCTCATAAGTCTTTGGTTGTGTTTAGGAGCAGTCCTAACAGATTGCGCACCGAGGGGGAGTTAGGAACAGGAATGGCATCATTGGTTTTGGCACGAAATCAGGATCATAATACCGAACTGATAACTGACCCCACAACTGTTGTACCTGTTGTACCACCACCTGCTGCACCACCCGTCAAAGGTTTTACTATTAAAATACCAGCTAGACCACCTCAAGCCGAACCATCTACCACATCATGTCCACACTGCTCTACCACCTCAAATATTGATTACAAGAAACTTCATAACCCAGCATCACGTAAGCCCGCAGAATGTTTTACCAATCAAGCACATCAAATCATTCATCAAGTTGATCAAACCAATTCAGATGATGAATATGGTGATGGAGTATTTGCCAATGAATTATGGGACATACAGTGACTCAAAAAAGTGATTCAATGTTTGGTGCCTTTTGACTGTTTATGGCATAACTGAAAACAAAGGCAAATAAGGGTAAATAATGTAAGAGAGAATGACAGTATCACATCAGGGTTACACACTGATGAAAGAATTATGTAATTAGGCACAGTATCCATGGAGATATAGGCAATATAATTTGATGATGCATTGAATCACTTTTTTGAGTGTGCATCAGAAACATCAGAAACTGATATTGATGGGCTGCTATGACATGAAACTGATGATGAATGGTTATCATAATGATGGTACCTTAGCACCAATGCTATTTAAGCAGTGCTAAATGCTCATGGCTCCCCACTTCTGATATGTGCCCCATTTCTTCTTCCCACAAGGAAAACATCCTTTCCCTTGCCTCCCATGGTTACTCCACTTGCCATATTGCCTCTAAAACTGGTATTAGTCAGGCCACTGTCTCCAGATCACTCCAGAATCTCCTTCCCAATCAACAAACCCCTCAGCTTGGTTGCCCTTCCAAGCTTTCTGCCACTGCCACACACTCCATCCTCACACAGATCACCATTGGAAAGGCTGCCAATGCTGTCCAGGTTACCAGGCACATCAACACCATCATCCTCAACCAAGTCTCCACCCAGGCAGTCAGAAACATTCTGAAGAAACACTCATTCAAAGCTGTAACAAAGGAGAAGAAGCCACTGCTCAGCACAGTGCACAGAAAGAAGCAGTTGGCCTTTGCTTTGAAACACAGGGAGTGGACTGTGGATGACTGGAAGAGGGTAATTTGGTCAGATGAGACCAAAATCAATATGATTGGGTCAGATGGGGGGCAGTGGGTATGGAAACAGGTGGAGGAGGGGTCAATTGAAAGGGAGGTACAAGGAACAGTGAAATTTGGAGGTGGAAATATCATGGTATGGGGCTGTATGGGCTGTAATGGTGTGGGGGAGCTTGCAGAGGTTGAGGGCAGGATGGATGCTAACCAGTATGTGGACATTTTGGATGATCCCTTACTGCCAAGCTTGGGAGAATCTGGGATTGCTAAAGGAGAATGCATTTTCAGCAAGACAATGACCCAAAGCACACCTCCAAAAAAGCCAGAGACTGGATGAAAGAGAACAATATCACTTGTCCGGACTGGTCTCCACAGTCTCCAGACCTGAATCCCATTGAACACCTCTGATGCAGCTGGGCAAGCATGAAACACCAGCAAAAGGAGTTTGGCAGATATGGGAGAGAGTGGCAGAGGTGTGGAATAATATAGAGCCAGAGGTGTGTCAGAACTTAATTGAAAGCATGCCTAGAAGAGTGGAAGCAGTGATAAAAGCCAAGGGAAGCCATACAAAGTACTAGAATGACCAGTTGCTATATTTCTTATACACACTCAAAAAAGTGATTCAATGAATGATCAAATTAAATTGTCTATATCTCCATGGATACTGAGCCTAATTACATAATTCTTTTATCATTGTGTAGCCCAAATGTGATACTGTCATTCTCTCTCTCACTATTTACCTTTATTTGTTTTTGTTTCTCAGTTATTTTATAAACAGTCAAAAAGCACCAAACATTGAATCACTTTTTTGAGTCACTGTAGCATTTATGGCTAATTTGGCTAAGCTACCAAAAAATGTTGATGAAGTGTTGGACAGTGAGGATCAGGAAGAATGGATTAAGGCAATGGATGAGGAATTGGGGATGATGGATAAGATGGGGACTTGGAGATTGGAAGAATTGCCGGAAGGATGGAAAGAAGTAGGAAGTAAATGGGTATTCACACAGAAGACAGATGAATATGGAAACACCATACGATTCAAGGCTAGACTAGTCGCCCAGGGATTCACACAGCAGCCCGGTTACAATTATGACGACCTCAATACGTATGCGCCAGTAATGTGCTATGAAAGCCTCCACATTATTTTAGCAGCTGCAGCGCTCTATGGATGACACCTCACACAGTACGATGTCAAGAACACTTATCTTAACAGCATACTACAAGAGGAAATTTATATGCGACAACCCCCTGGCTTCGACGATGGAACCGGAAGATATTGTCACTTACAATGCTCATTATACAGACTTAAACAAGCAGGCAATGTCTGGAACAGTACACTCACAGCTGCTCTTCTCGACTTGTCATTCAGACAACTATGCACCAACTATTGCATCTTTATTCAACAGAGTGGCAACACATTCACTATATTGCTTATATGGGTCGATGACATCATTGCTGTCACTAACTCAAAAGAGGAAATTGATCTGATCACTTCAGACCTCAAAAAGAAGTTCGAAATTAAAAGTCTTGGCATTCCTAAATACCTTCTTGGGATACAGATTACATATCACCAAGCCGAGCACATTCTATTTCTCTCTCAAATGCATTACATTGATCAGGTTCCATCCGAGTTAGGACTACAGGACTGCAACCCTCTATCTACTCCTTTAGATCTCAATGTCCAGCTAGACTATGATGAAGGAAAGATGATGACAACCAATCCGATCAATCAACGTATGCTTATTCAGCATTGATTGGCAAGTTACTCCATTTGGCGACAATCACTAGAGCCAACATAATGTTTGCGGCTACATGTCTTGGACAATTCATGTGCAACCCAAAGGCGTGCCATTGGACAGCCGTAAAAAGGGTGTTTCATTACTTGAAGGGGACGAAAGAATATAAGTTGGAGTACGGGAAGAGGAGGATGACAGATGAGCATGACCCATTGTTCTATTGTGATGCTGATTGGGCTTCTCAGGCCAGTCATAAATTGACTAGCGGATATGTTGTTTTATTTGCAGGAGGAGCTATCACCTGGAGTTCAAAGAAGCAGAGTGTCATTGCTCTTTTGACCACCGAGGCAGAATATGTCACTACCACTCACATTGCACAGGAAGCACTTTGGATACAAACTCTACTCAATGAATTGGGATTCCAGCCTGGGATACCAGTTATCTACAGTGACAATCAAGCAGCGATTGCTATCACTCATCACCTGGAGTTTCACATGCGAACTAAACACCTTGACATCAGTTTACATTTCACTCGTAACCATGTCACAACCAGACGTCTCAAAATTTGTTATGTACGGAGTGAAAACAATATAGCCAACATCTTCACGAAAGGATTGCCTTGTATACAACATCAGCATTTGACGAAGAACATGGGAATAGACCTTGATCCGAGGGGGAGTGTTGGGAGAGATGGATCAACAGCAGAAGGAAGCCTGTGAGCGCACGCAGTAGGACACGAGATGAAGAAAAGAATAAAGACTTTCACATGCAACAGGGAATTGGTTTTAGGGATGATGAAGATAATTCAATGTGAGTGTGCCTGATATTAAGACAAGGTACCATCATCATTACGGGACCCTTTTATTTCATATATTTTATTCATATATATTGTGTATTACATGTCATCAATAGATGCCTTTAACTTGTGAATCATTCCATTCCCTGTATAATGACAACAGAAGTCAATGGTCAACTAGTGGACCAATTGAATGAAATGACAGAGGCAGGCACCATGTGGAACTTAGTACACTTACATGAAAAAGTGGTACAAGGTTCTGGTGCACAAGAGTTGGATCTCAATGGCATGATCACAACTATGGACACATTGAAGACAATCAACATCAAAATGTTGCTAGACTCAGGAGCAACTGGGTCTTGCATTAGCAAGGACTTCATGGAATAACACCAGATAGCGAAACAACACTTGGTGAGACCAATACCAGTGTACAATTCCAATGGAACCAAGAATTCCATGGGATTGTTAGAATACATGGCAGTGGTGACATTACGAATAGGAGACCATGAGGAGATAATAGAATGTGCTGTTATGTGCATTGGAAAAACCGACTTGTTCTTGGGGTTTGACTGGTTGAGCCACCATAACCCAACAATAAACTGAAAAAAGAAATCATTGGAGTTTAACTGATGCCCAGGGACTTGTTGGAAGTCTTTGTTGGTTCAAGAACCAGAAGACGAGATAGATGTGGCACAATGCCTTGAGGAAGGAGAGCAGTTGTTGGTGGTTCATATTGGTGAACCAGAGTTGCATGTTCAAGCATATGCCTCAACAGCTACGAAGATAGTGGCAGAAGAGGCGGAGAGGACAAAAAAGAGAACTCTGGAGGAGGCAGTCCCCAGACACTATTTGGGCCATCAAAAGATCTTCAAAAAAGAAACCTTCGACAAGTTACCACCATGGCAGCAATGGGATCACGCTATCGAGTTGATCCCTGGGTCTAACCCAGTTGACTGCAAGATATATCCACTAAACAGGGATGAGCAGCAGCAGCTGGACGAATCTCTAAAAGAGAACCTGGATTCTGGATGAATCCAATCAAGTAAATCACCTATGGCATCTCCTTTCTTCTTTGTTAAGAAAAAGGATGGGAAATTAAGACTGGTACAGGACTACCAGAGGTTAAATGAGATGACAATAAAAAATCGCTATCCACTCCCACTCATAGGGGAGTTAGTCAACAAACTATCACAGGCAAGGTCTTCTCTAAGATGGACATTTGTTGGGGCTACAACAATGCACACATCAAGGAGGGAGACAAATGGAAGGTGGCATTTCGAACCAATAGAGGACTCTTCGAGCCCCTGGTCATGTTCTTTGGATTGACAAATTCGCCAGCAACTTTTCAGACCATGATGAATGACATCTTTTGAGTTGAGATAGCTGAGGGATGGGTCATCATCTATATGGACAATATACTTGTTTTCTCAAAAAATCAGGTGGAACATATGGTTCAGGTCAACTGTGTTTTAGCGAAACTGGAAGAACACAAGCTGTCACTAAAACCTGAAAAGTGTTTCTTTGATCAAACAGAAATGGACTTTTTGGGAGTAGTCATCAGCAAGGATTTGGTCAGAATGGAATCTGCCAAGGTCAAGGCAGTAACCAAATGGCCACAACCTACATGCAAGAAGGAGGTCCAGCAATTTCTGGGCTTTGTAAACTTCTACAGATGCTTTGTGAAAGACTTTGCCAAGGTGGCAAAACCCCTAACCCGATTAACTGGGAAGGATGAATGGAGATGGACAGAATTACAGGATGTAGCTTTTGAAAAGCTAAAGAAAACCATAGCAGAGGAGGTGGTGTTGCAGATTCCTAACAAAGATGGACAATTCAGAGTTGAGGTGGACACCTCAGACTTTGCCATTGGAGGAATCCTGTCACAGCAGGTGGAGGATGACAAATGGAACCCAGTTGCTTTCATTTCGAAATTGCTTGATGATGCCAAACAAAACTATGAGATCTATGATAAGGAGATGCTCACAGTTATCCATGCATTCTACAAATGGTCCCATTACCTTAAAGGGGCCAAACAGACAGTCAAGGTTCTGACAGATCATCAGAACCTGACATATTGTAGAAAAGCACAAAACCTTAACAGATGGCAGGCAAGATGGGTGATGGACTTGCAAGACTACAACTTTATAATTAAACATCACAGTGGCAAGTCCAACACCAAAGCTGATTTATTGTCATGACAAGCAGGACATGCTTGAGGGGAAAACAACAACAAATGGGTGGTTCTACTCAAAGAACACCTCTTTTTATGAGTGTTTGATGATGATCATGCAATAGACGACATCATGGAAGATATTAAGAAGGTGCCCAGGCAGCAATGGGAGACCCAAGTGGTCAAAGGCCTCGAAAAAGTAGGAGGCAATTATAAATTGGAAAAGGGACTCGTCACCTGGAAGGGGAGAGTCTACATACCAGCAGCAGTGGCAGGGCGAGAGACATCATTGCAATTCACCACTCTTGGGGACATTCAGGCATCACAAAGACACTAGAGTCTTTGACATGGAACTTTTGGTGGCCAAATATGCACGCAGACATTGAACACTATATTCCAGGCTGTGAAACTTGCCAGAAGGCCAAGCCTGACAGGACGGCATGTGCAGCACCACTACAACCTAACAAGGTTCCCTCTGAACCATGGGAAATAATTTCTGTTGACTTTATAGGACCATTGCCTGAGTCAAAAGGCAATGACATGATTTTGGTGATTGTGGACAGGTTCACCAAGAAATCATACTTTTTACCCACTACATCAGAGATTACCTCACAGGGGACAGCAGTTCTATTTAGAGATAATGTGTTCCAGGAGCATGGACTCCTGAGGAAAGTGATTAGCAATTGAGGGCCTCAGTTTGCCTCGAAATTTATGGACGACCTCTATGGAATGCTGGGGATTAAGGCTAACAGGTCGACAGCCTATCATCCCCAAACAGATGGACAAACAGAATGGGTGAATCAGGAAGTCAAATGTTATGAGCATAACTCATTTCCTTCCCATTTTACAGTAACAACGTCAATGATGATTATGAAGATACAGACTTGGAGAGTTGGGATATGTTTTTCTTTTCTTTTTATCTATTTCTTTGGACTCAAACATTTAGATATGAGGGCTGGATGGCGAGACACTACAGGGGATGCCTATGCGAACACTGCAGCCCATATATGGAAGGAGATTAGGTCAGCATCGGTTATAAGACATGCCAAGTGCCGACTGGGATGATGGCCCAATGATGGGCCTAGGCTATGATGGATTCATAGGCCAAACAGCACCTGAGGGGCGACTTGGGAATACCTGAAGGCGCTACACAATAGATGCTGCCATATATGGGGAGATGGGGCTGGTTATAGTCATATGGGCACAGACTTGGCTGCTGCACATCACCTATTATTGTGAGGGGTTTTAGCTGCACGCTGACTGTGCACAGACCTGGGGGAGATGTATATAAGGGCTGTAGTTTAGTGTAGGTAGCCCTTAAGTCTCTAGATAGTTTTTGTCACCTAGACATTACTAGACAGAGCAATCAGATTTGTCTTTGGCCTAACAAGCCATCACTGTGGGACATTGAGGGTTGTGTTTAGGGACCTCCTAACATAATCTAGAGACTTACCATTCTACCCCGTTGGTCTTATAGCACCGAGTACTATTTACTTGTTGTTGCTCACTGGGACAAACAGCCTAGTTTCAGATCTGACAGGTAGTAACCACATAGCCTGCAACCTCTCTAGGTGACATCAACTTTGACAGCACTACTTACTGTTGACAGGCACTGTTTAAGTGTCCTCAATATGCCCCATTGGGCCTGATGACAAACCCTACTTGGGTAGTCTACACACATTTATGGACAAGAGTACTGGTATTGCCAGGAGAGCATAGGCAGGAGTCCATAGACGCACCCTGGGTACAGTACACCATATTTGCAGAATAGCTCAGGAACAAGCCAATACATTCGATCTACGTTGTGTATCAAGGCTGATACAAAGTTCCTCTCACACTCCCTGTACAAGCAGTGCCTATTTGGTTTTGGCACTGATAACTTGGCACAAAGATAGAGAGGCGAATTGCTGGGCACACATATTTTGATAGCTTGCAGACCCATGACACAGCAGACAGTAACCCTCTTGTTTCCCAAGAGGCATCATTGACAGGCACGGATTGTTTTAACCATCCAGACAGCCAGAAGAATGGACCAATTGTCAGTGGAGGGCCTGAAGTCAGTTGAAGATTTTGTTTTAGGAATAAACATACAAGAGGCATGCATTGCCCATTTCAATACATATTACCCCACACCCAGGCAACATTTTCGGAGATTGGATGCATCTTCGAAGCGGACTGGGTTACTGATAGCAACAAGGTCTCTATTAGACCTACAGAAATAACCAGTGATACTATTTACTGCTGCTATGACAACCATGTACAATTATGGTGGGCATTCCTGAAGGAACAACGACAAGAGAAGTGCACACTCGCGCACAAGATTATCTGGCAATGAGAAGCTGAAGAGTCACATATTCAGGCAGAGGCATGGGATGCCCTACTGGAACAAAGAGCAGCAAACCAAGCAGCATTATGGGCAAAACAAGCCCTCGAGAGAGCGACTAGGGAATACTTGACCCTAATGAATCTATTAAAAGACACATTCAAAGGGGACGCATCCAGTCCCATATGGAAGGCACTCATGGTGTCAGAATACAACCAATGGCTCATGGTCATCATTGATGGAGAGAAGGCCATCCAATCTTACAGAGTGGCACCTGAGAAAGTACAATACAAATGCCATACAAAGGAGTTGTATGACCACAAGGGCATGATGATGGAGCATGCGGATTGGAACACGTGGATGCATGCATTAAACAGCAATATACAAAATGCCAACGAGAAGATGATACCAGTACAACCAGTGCGCAGAGTCGCAGTGGCAGCTCTGAATGAAACCCTGTATGGGTGTCCAACAATAAATGAGTGGGGACATAACAACTTAGACCCACAACTAGCAGGATACTGTTACCTTTGGTTGATAAAGGAATGGTATTGGAACAAGTACAAGTGGCCAGCATACCCTATGCTCCAAGAAGTATATGAATGGGATCCTGAACTCAGGAATAAATACCAACCCATATACTGGAGGCAGATGAAGGGGTGTCACAACATGTGGCATCTTGTTCGAGTATCAGGAGGATCTCTTGGTTGGTCATGAGTAAAACAAATGTTACGGGAAGGCAATGGGTCACATTGACTCAGAGCGTTTAGGTTCACAGTTGATGGCTGAACAAATACATAGAGCTATGAACAGCTGGGAACAGCACTGGAGTACTTCCAGAACGATCAGGCCATGTTTGCCAACTAGACCAGCAGCAGTTAGAGCTGCCCAAGAAGAGGCAATCAATAGAGAAACTGAAAATCGACAGATGGCAGTCACAGATATAGGTCTTGCCATCGCTGATATGATAAATGCCTACCAACAGTCTAAAAAAGCTGAACCTGGTCCACTCACAAAGGCAGAGATGCCTGATTACTATGAAGGAGATCCACAAACTGTGGATGGTTGGTTACATCAAATGGAGACATACTTTATGTTGGCTTGAGAAAAAGAGCTGTCATGAAGAATCTCAATCTGCCTATACAGAATTAAAGGTGGAAAAGGAGACAGAGCAACAGATTGGAGTGGAGTGAAACTCAAGGCATTTCAAGAAGTGCAACAGGAGTTTCAAGACAAAATTGATAAAAGCGGTTGGAGTTCCAAATTAGATTGGGCTCAGCTAAATGCGGGGGAAGCTACCAATGATGAACAAGCTTGGAGAAGGCGACCTCTCACCAATCAGTTCCCTTTTACTGACTGGACAGACTTTAAGAACCAGATGCACGAGTTCTTCATGTCCACCGAAACAAAGGAGAAGGCAATCGAGGTGCTTCTAAAATTACAACAGGGAACAATGATAGTCGAAGACTACATTGTTAAATTTAATTCCCTCATGTCCTTAATGGACTGGAACAATCAAGCTTTGATCTCACAATTCCAGAATCACCTTAATCCAGCATTGGGCAGAGAATTAATTCAATACAGAGGATTGCCAGACAGTGCCACTTTACACCAGATCCAGACAAGGGTGACAGTGCTTGCACGAGCTTGGCGAAAGGCTAATGTATTACAATTTCTTTCTCTAACACTTGCTTGTTACAACAGCCTTTCTTCACTTCACTGCTACACTCTGTTACTCATTTCATCTACCTGTTTCACCCCTTGTTTCATTTCCTTTTATACTTCCCCATTGTCCTCCAGACAGTATATAAACCCGCACATGTACTGTAGTTCTCTAGTTCCAACTTAGTCGAGTATTGCTCTCAATTGAATGATCCTCTTGCTCTCACCTTCCACAACCACTCGAGCTACCTTCCTCATTGTCTAGTACAGCATTGAGGTCTACTTTGTCCATTGACTGGGATTAGACCAAGACTCTAGTCATCACAGTCAACCTTGTAATGAACTGATGGCATTGACCTTAACATAAGTTGGAACTCACCGAACCACTTAGTGCATCATCACTAGCCAGACAATATAGATCTGAAACGACCCAAAACCAGACTCTCTAGCCAGAGACCACCGAACGAATCCTTTCTCTATAAAGGAACATATTACCTAGAAGGACAGGAGCTCTTTTTCTCAACACTACATAAGCGTTGGGAATTTTGAGGAGTAGGAAAGAAACAGAACACCCCAGTATCCAACAAATACTTTGAAGGGGATTATACTGAAGGAGACAAAAACTCACTACCTGGAAAACTTTGGGTTGAGTGGAGAAATGAACAAAAGGAACCAGAAGAAGAACCAGAACAATACTTTGAAAGACCCAAAGAGACTCTTTGGTGGGAAGAATACTGTGATGCCGAATTTGATTTTGACGGAACCGATCCATACTATGCTCTCCCTGAAAGGGCTATAGCCAGGTGGAACACCTTTTTAGAACAAAAACAGATTGAATACAAACTAGGAAACCCGAAACCTGAAACTGATGCCGAAACAGACACAAAACAAATGGCAACCAACACTGAAACCACCAACACCCCAAGGGGAGATATCAAACCAGTTTCAGCATGAATCTTCACAGGAGATTGGACCAAAGCCAGATCATTCATCAATTGGTTTAGCAACTTCTTCACCATAAATGCCCACAACTATGAGGGAAAACATGAAAAGAAAATAAGATATGTCCTCCAATGCCTAGGAAAGGAACTGGACAACTGGAAAGAGATAATCCGTGATTGGCTGGGTGAAAAAGATGGACTTACCTGGGAAAATTATGACACCTTTGTCAAACAATTCCTTGAAGATTGGGGAGAAGTAAATACAGCAGTCAGGGCACTAAATGAACTCACAAAATTACAAGTTGGAGGAGAAATCACTGTTCCAATCTATGTCCGAAAATTCAGAATGCTCATAGGATCTTCTGGATTAACCAGAATCACTGCCCAACTTCAGGCCTTTGTCTGAGGTCTACCCACTACCATTGCTGCCAAAATTCTCGAAGGACAAGGTGACTTTAACTATTACAGACACCTACAGAAAAGCCAAACAACTCAATGCAGCATGGGAAATGATGAAAGTGCTAGGAAAATCTGAAACAGGGTGTTGATTTAATAAAACAGGAGGACCTAAGGCAGTTCATACCATGCCAATTGGACATTTGACTGATGGACAATGAGAAGAATATATGCACTCTGGGAAGTGTTTTAGGTGTGGAACCATTGGTCACTTATCCTGAAACTTGTTATGAGCATAACTCACTCCAGTCAATTTTCACAGTAATGACATTAATGACACTTATGAAGATGCGAACTCGGAGAGTGGGAATATATTTTTATTTTTTTTAAAATCTATTTCTTTGGGCTCAAACGATTAGATACAAGACTTAGGTGATACTATGGTTGCAGGGGCTGGCTATATTAGGACTGCAACCCTTATCAGGAAGGAGGTTAGGTCAGCATCAGCTATGAGGATAGACCAAATGCTGATAGGAACATGGCCCAATGATGGGCCTAGGCTATGAACGGATACATAGGCCAAACGGCACCTGAGGGGTGACATGGGAAACAGCCGAGTGCAGAGACAATAAGACACTGCCGTATATGGGGAGACAGTGTGTTGGTGTGGGAGGATGATCCCAGGTATGGTTATATGAGTGCAGGCTTGGCTGCTGCACATCGTCTCTATTGTGAGGGACTTTAGCTGTGCACTGTTTGCGCACAGACCCAGGAGCAGGTATATAAGGGTTGTTGTCTTAGGTAGCAAGTCCCTAAGACTCTAGATAGTTTTGCGTTCACTAGACACAGCTATAGAGCAACTGGTTTGTCTTTGGCCCAACAAGCCATCCCCTCTCAGATCTTTGGGTTGTGTTTAGGAGCAGTCCTAACATAATCTAGAGTCTTTACATCTCTACCCCGTTGGTCTTACAGCACTGAGCATGCCTTGCTTGTTGTTGCTCACAGCGCCAATGGCCTAGTTTGATATCTGAGAGGTAGTAACCATGTAGCCCGCAACCTCTCCAGGCGACTTCAATTATGACATACATACTGTCAATGGGCATCGAATGAGACGTCCTCAATTCACCCGTTGGGTCTGTCTACCAACAGTAACAGATGAGAATACTAGTGTGTCAGGAGAGCGTAGGCAGGAGACCACAGACACACCCTGAGCATAGTATACTGTTATTGCTGAAAAACTCAGGAACGAGAGAACCAACCTGGTTGTTGTGCATATCAAGGCTGATCTAAAGTTCCTCACATACTCCCTGTACAAGCAGACGTGAAATTTGCTGCACATCTGATAACTTGGCACAAAGATAGTGAGGCAAATTGCTGGGTGCACACTTCTGAGTAGCTTGCAGACCCATGATAATCAGGCAGTAACTCCCTTGTTTCCCAAGGGACATCATCGACTGGCGTGGATTTATTGCCAGAGGAACGGATCAAGTGTTGGTGGAGGCCCAAACTTGATTGAAGATTTTTTACAGCAGAACAAACAATGAGACACAATGCAGTGCTCATTTACCTACATCCTACCTTATGCCCAGGTGACACTCTCAGAGATTGGGTGCATCTTCGAGGTGGACTGGGTTACCATCAGCAACATGGTCCAGACAGGGCCGAGAGAATTTATTGGGGATACAGTTATCCACCGATATGACAACCATGTCTGACTGTGGTGGAAACACCAGAAGGAGTTGCAACGACTCGAATGTGTGCAAGCGCAGATACTCCTTAGGCAATGCAAAGCTGATCAGGAGTTGGAACAGAAGGAAGCCTGGGAGGCTTTAGTTATGGAACGAGCGGCCACTTGCACAGTCTTGCAAGCAGAGCGCACCATGCAGAAGGCAGAAAAGGAGTACCAAACCCTCATAGAGTTACTGGAAGTCCAATATAAGGGAGATACTTCCAACCCAATCTGGCTAGCCCTGGTCTCGTCAAAATATAACCAGTGGCTTATGTTAATCAACAATGGCGATAAAGCTATCTGGCAATACCGGGTAGCTGTAGAAAGATTACAGTGCGCGCACCATGTACAGGAGTTGTATGAGCACAAAGGCATGACCATGAGTCATGAAGATTGGAATGCGTGGATGCACGCAATGAATGGAAACATATGGGCAACCTGCTATGCTAAATGGAAGTGCAAGCAGGAAGAGGAGGAATGCCGCAGGGGAATCCGATTCGATCCCCTTCTTGTCACTAAGCCACCTGGGGCTATTATCACCAGGACACTGGAACAACTTCTAACAGAACCAAGGAACCATCTCTGCTCTATTGGGATGGATCATTTTCTTAAGGAAGTTGGGGAGGACTCATGGAACGACCATAAGGCCAGGTTGCTGGGATGGCACACAGGTATCAAGGCACACCTACCAGGACCAAGGGCCAGAAGTCCCATCACCCTGAACCAGTGGAGAGAAAATGGGTATTGCTATATGTACCTGTTCAAAGAGGAGTACTATGACAAGTACAACTGGCCAGCCTGGCCTACTCTTTATGATGTTCTCAGCTGGGAACCAGAGCTCAGGGACGACACAGTGGTTTTCGCAATCCAGGATAGCATTCGACCTGGACAGTGCCATATAATTGAGGAGTCAACCAGCACGATCATATGCAGTGGCAGCACAAGCCAGCAGGGAAAATACAGCATGAGTCGTCACTCAAGGGGGTGATGCAGCACATTGGAATGGTGGTGTGGCCACAATGGCAGATTGGCTCTTGAAAGAAGAGTATCCACAAGGAGCAAATGATGCTCACAAGAAAAGAGAAATTGAGCAGTGGAGGAGAATCATTGAATGGGAGGCTTGGTTGCCTTACCCCTATCCAAAAATGTCCTGGGCCAACAGTGGTTTTAACCCAGACATACCAGGTTACTGTTACCTGGTTCTGATTAAAAAACAGTATTGGGACGAATTTCTATGGCCGGCTTACCCACAGATACAGGAACCTACAAGAGGACAATGTGACTACCATTATTAGGAAGTCATATATGCAGGACACCATGCTGCATATTGAAAAATACAATAGCAATTGCAGAGGGTGGTTCCACATCGAATGTCTTAATAGGGAAGGCATGAGCCATTACAAACTAGGGGCTACACCGTTTCGACTTATGGTTGACATGATCACACATGCCTACCATGCCATACTAGGATGGAGGGAGCACTGGCAGGACACACAGACACTCAAACCTCTAGCTGCCATGCAACTGGCTGCAGCAGTTGCAGCATGAGACAATGAGATTCATTGGCAGGCAGAAGAATGACAACGAGCTATTACCAGTGCAGGACAGGCCCTAGTGGCCATGATCAATGAGTACCAACGGTCAAATCGTCGAGAACCAGGACCTCTCACCAAGGCAGAAATGCCTGACTTTATCAAGGGGACCCCTGGATGGTAGATGGATGGCTGTGCCAGATGGAAACCTATTTCATGCTCGGCAAATGAGAAAGATCCTTGCCGAAAAGTTTTAATCTGCCTATATAGGATTAAAGGCAGGAAAGGAGACAGAGCAGCAGACTGGAGTGGAGTGAAACTTAAAGCATTCCAGGAAGCGCAACAGGAGTTTCAGGACAAAATAGACAACAACGGGTGGAGCACAGAGTTGGACTGGGCACAACTCAATACAGGAGAGAGCACCACTGATGATCGAGCATGGGTCAGATGACCATTGGAAAATCAATTCCCCTTTGTGGACTGGGCAGACTTCAAAACTCAAATGCATGAGTTCTTTATGTCAACAGAAACAAGGGGAGGAGCTATTGAGGCATTGTTAAAACTACAACAGGGAACAATGATTGTAGAGGATTACATCATCAAATTCAATTCCCTCACCTCGCTAACAGACTGGAATGACCAAGCCTTGATTGTGCAATTCCAGAACCACCTAAACCCCATACTAGGAAGGGAGTTGATCCGATACAGAGGGTTGCCAGACAATGCCACTCTACATCAGATTCAGATGAGGGTAACAGTGCTCACAAGAGCTTATCGAAAGGCCAATGAGGCCTATGGATTCTCTAAAGTGCAAAGAGAATACAAAGAACGAGCCCCTAATAGTCAACCCCAGTGGCAGTTCAGGGCACCACCTCCAATTGCATCAGGAAGGCAATCTGATCCCAATGCAATGGACATGGACAAGGCCAAAAAGGAGTATGGTCCTTGTTACAACTGTGGAAAGAAAGGCCACAGCGTCCGAAGGTGTCCAGAACCAAAGAGACCCCCAACATGTTTCAATTGTGGAGAAGAAGGGCATCTGGCATGGGCATGTAAGAAGCCCAAAAGAATTACAATGGGAGAAAAAGGCAAACAAGCTGTGAGGAGTATTACAGCAGGAGAGATGACTAAGGAAGAATACACAGAGCTTGGAGAGCTCCAGGGTTTTGCAGAAAGCCAGCAGGAGAGTGCTTAGTGCTGCTGGCTTCTAGACAGGTTTCAGATACTGGTGTACAAATATATACAGACTCCCAAATAGACATGCAGGATTTACTCTATGAATGCAGTGGGAACGTACACCAGATAAGAAACCTGAGAATAAGCACAAAACAAGGAGGGAGATTAAAAATGTGGACCCTGCAGTGGGTATTGAGAAGGATTTGGGAACAACCCAAACAGATAGCAGTAGAATGTCTACAACAATGGGTGCACACAAAAAGAATAAGCAAAGCAGATGGACAACTAGTAGATCAGCTGAATGCTATGAGAGAAGCAGAAGCTATGTGGAACCTGATACACTTGCGAGAGAAAAAAGTACAAGGGATGGGAAAGAACGAGTTAGATCTGAAAGGAACCATAACCACTATGGACACACTAAAAACAATCCAGGTGGATATGTTACTAGATTCCGGGTGTACAGGATCTTGCATTAGCAAAGACTTCATGGAGAAACATCAAATAGCAAAACAATGCTTAATTTGACCCATACCAGTGTACAATGTGGACAGAACAAAAAACTCGATGGGTTCCTTGGAATACATGGCAGAGGTTAAACTGCAAATTGGGGAGCATGAGGAGATAATAGAATGTGCGGTAATGCACATTGGAAAGACAGACCTGTTTCTGGGATTTGATTGGTTAAGACATCACAACCCAACCATCAACTGGAAGGAACAGTCTTTGGAGTTTAACTGATGTCCAGGGACATGTTGGAAGTCTTCATCAGTTCAAGAACCAGAAGACGAGATTGACATAGCACAATTCCTCGAGGAAGGAGAACAATTACTAGCAGTTCACATTGGTGAACCAGAGTTGCGCATTAGAGCATATGCGTCAACTGCTACAAAGATAGCAGCAGAGGAAGCGGAAAAAACAAAAAAACAAACTCTGGAGGAGGCAGTCCCCAGACATTATTTAAAACATTGAAAGGTCTTTGAGAAAGAGACCTTTGATGAGTTACCACCACAGAGGCGATGGGACCATGCTATTGAGTTGATCCCTGGGTCAAACCCAGTCAACTGCAAGATATATCTGTTGAATCGGGATGAGCAGTTACAACTGGATGAATTCTTAAAAGAAAATCTGGATTCTGGAAGGATTCAGTTGAGTAAATCGCCTATGGCATCTCCTTTCTTTTTTGTCAAAAAGAAGGATGGAAAATTGAGGCTGGTACAGGACTACTGACAACTTAATGAGATGACAGTCAAAAATTGATATCCACTACCATTGATAGGGGAACTGGTGGATAAGTTATCACAGGCTAAAGTCTTTTCCAAGATGGACATATGTTGGGGATACAACAACGTATGCATCAAGGAAGGAGATGAGTGGAAGGTGGCTTTCCGGACCAATAGAGGACTCTTCAAGCCATTGGTTATGTTTTTTGGACTCACAAGTTCACCAGCCACCTTTCAAACAATGATGAACAACATCTTTAGAGTTGAAATAGTGGAAGGATGGGTTGTCATTTACATGGACAACATCCTTGTATTTTCAAAGAATCAGGCAGAACATACGGTGCAGGTCAACTGTATCTTAGCAAAACTAGAGGAACACAAGTTGTCACTGAAACCTGAAAAGTGTTTCTTCGACAAAGAGGAAATGGACTTTTTAGGGGTTGTCATTAGCAAGGACTCAGTATGGATGGAGTCCACAAAAGTAAAGGCAGTGACCGACTGGCCTAAACCAACTTGTAAATGAGAAGTCCAACAGTTCTTGGGCTTTGTATACTTTTATCAACATTTTGTGAAAGACTTTGCCAAAGCAGCAAAACCATTGACTCGTCTAACAGGAAAAGATGAGTGGAGGTGGATGGAACTTCAGGACATAGCTTTGATAAGCTAAAGAAAACTATTGCAGAGGAAGTAGTGCTGTGAATCCCCAATGAAGATGGACAGTTTTGAGTAGAGGTGGATGCCTCTGACTTTGCTATTGGGGGAATTTTGTTGCAGCAGGTAGAAACAATATTTGGAAACTGGTGGCTTTCATTTTGAAATCCCTTAATGATGCCGAATGTAACTACAAGATCTACGACAAGGAGATGCTTGCAGTAATGCATGCTTTCTACGAATGGTCCCATTACCTAAAAGGGGCAAAACAGATGGTTGAAGTTCTAACAGTGATGAGCATTGTTCTGAGCTAGGGGTGTAGAGGAGTCTTCCACAGGAATTCTGTGATAGCAACAAGCAACTCCGAGCAATTCCACGCAATTCCACACAACTCCGCATTTTTCCACGGTAAGGCAAGCATCGCCCATGACCAATGATCAAGTCACCTCCTGCATATGCCATTGAAACCCTGCACCAGTCGGCCATTCACACCCAATGTCAGCACCCCATCGGCCGAGTTGCAGGAAAATCGTCAGCCAGCACAGCTTAGTTCACCAGAGAAGGGACTGTGCCATCAAGCCATATCCGCATTAGGAAGATCTACAGTCCAAGATCCAAGAGCTACGTCATCCATAGCAACACACCAACACAGCGGAATAGGACCCTAGTGGATGAATAAAGCCATCAGCTGACAATCAGATATGGTATAGACTAGTCAGGTCTGCAGAATATCAAGAACAGGGCCATGTCAAGTCAGATGAACCCCGGAGTTGCCATGCACGGAAATCAGGCAAGTCTATTTCAGGTCAACAAGTCTATTAGCATCCTGTGCAGGATCGCGGTATTGGTTCCCACCACAGCACTCATATTCCACCATCACATCCCTCAGCTAGCCCCATCATGAGAAAACCTTCAAGACAGATTTGGATATATGGTTGTGAGGAGAAATTTTACAAGTGTTATTTTGTTATCTAGAGTAGAAAATTGTATATAAAGCCCATGTACAATCAGCAGAGCAGGAGATTAGATCACAGAATAGTACACCCCAGCTCTCGAGTCTTGTCCTTCAAGCTATGCCCTCTCCATTTAGTTTGTGCCTCTGAGTCTTGTCATACTCTGCATTCTGCATTCATTGCTGCTACACCCTTGTGTGACAAATGTTATTATCTGCAGAGTTGCCAGTTCCACACAGTGTAACATTGTCATTGAGCACACCGGAGTTGACAGGAACTCTTCAACGACCTCACACCTTCCCATTCCTTGCTATTTCCAATAGCAGGGTGAACTTATCAACAGATCACCAGAACTTGACGTATTTTAGAAAAGCACAAAACTTAAATTGATGACAGGTGCAATGGGTGACAGATTTGCAGGATTATAATTTCATTATAAAACATAGGAGCGGAAAGTCCAACATGAAGGCAGACTTATTATCAAGACGGGCAGGACATACTCGTGGAGAAAACGATAATGAAGGGGTAGTTCTGTTAAAGGAACACCTCTTCATACAGGTGTTTGATGATGATCATGCTATAGACGACATCATGAAGGATATCAAAGATGTGCCCAAGCAGCAGTGGGAGACCCAGGTGGTCAAAGGACTTGAGAAAATCGGAGGAGATTACAAAATAGAGAGAGGACTTGTCACCTGGAAGGGATGAGTCTTCATACCTGCTGTCATGGCATTGTGAGAAGATATTATTGCAATTCATCATTTATGGGGGCACTCAGGGGTTGCAAAGACATTGGAGTCTTTGACAAGAAACTTTTGGTGGCCAAATATGTGCGAGGACCTAGAATGTTACATTCCAGGTTGTGAAACATGCCAAAAGGCGAAACCAGATCAACAGGCATGCACAGTGCCACTCCGACCCAATGAGGTCCCAACGGAACCATGGGAGATCATTTCAGTAGACTTCATGGGACTGTTACCAGAATCAAAAGGCAACAACACCATCATGGTAGTTGTGGATAGGTTTACAAAGAAGTTGTACTTCTTGCCTACCATGAACAAAATCACATCACAGGGAACAGCAGTGCTGTCCAGAGACAATGTGTTTAGGGAGCATGGCCTCCCAAGGAAAGTTATAAGTGACAGAGGACCACAGTTTGCTTCAAAATTTATGGATGATTTGTATGGGATGATGGGAATCAAGGCCAACCGATCAATGGCCTATCACCCACAAACAGATGGACAGACAGAACGAGTAAATCAGGAAGTGAAGGAATTCCTGACTATGTTTGTGAACAACTGACAGGACAACTGGACCGATTGGTTGTCAGTGGCACAATTTTGCCACAATGATAGGGTTCACTCAGCAACAGGATTTACCCTGTTCTTTATGAACTATGGACAGCACCCAAACAAGGGTTTAGACCCCACCTATGCGCTGAAGGCAATAGTGGTGGAACAACTAGCGAAGGAGATAGAGGACATGCACGCAAAAGCAAAAAGGCTTTGGAGAAAGCTGCTCAGATAATGAAAGAGTGGTACAACACACATTGACAAGTGGCACGAGAGTATAAACCAGGAGATAAGGTTTATCTCAGCACAGAGAATCTACCACTCATTCAAGCAACTAAGAAGCTTGACAGCAAATTTGTTGGTCCACTGGAGGTCCTCGCCAAAGTTGGCAAGTCATCTTATAAACTCAAAATCCCAGCATCTTGGTGGGTATACAATATCTTCAATGAAGTCTTGTTGAAGCCATACAGGGAACCAGAATTTCCCAAACAAAAAGCAAAGGCAGCAGCGCGCAAGGATGTGCAGATGGTGGAGGAATCCCAAGAGGATGAATACAAAGTAGAGGAAGTCATGGACAGTTGCGTCAGTGGACACAGGGGCAGGAGGTTAGAATACCTCATAACATGGAAAAATTATCCAGTGGAAGAGTCCACTTGGGAACCAGCAGAGAATGTCACCAACTCACAGGTGAAAGTTAAAAAGTTCCATAGGGAGAATCCTTGAGCACCGAAATGAGTCCAAAATATAATAACAGGACAATGGAACCCCTATAGAATGACTCTGCAGGAATGGAAGAAGAAAATATTGTTCAGATGGCAGGATGGATGCTTTGGAAGTGATTACCTCAACAACATGGAGTGCTGGTGGCACAATTGGAAAGGGACTCAGGCACACATACAGGAGCTGCCTGACGACACCAATGGGACGTTCTCTAGAGACCTAGAGCGCAGTGGGCAGGTTAAACCTGTGCTTAATTTCCCAGAAGATGGGAGCAAGGAAGCAGAGGAGGAGTGGATCACTTGGGAGAAAGACACTGAGTGTCTTAAAAAGAAAATTCTGAAGAGGGCAGATAAGCCAGAAGTTGCAAAGGAGAGTAGTGAGTCAAAAGAAGACCGACAAAAAAGAATTAAGGGTGTTGCATGCCCCACAAAGAAATTAGTACAGTGGAGAACC
Source organism: Amanita molliuscula (assembly GCA_023014405.1). Lineage (NCBI taxonomy): Eukaryota > Fungi > Basidiomycota > Agaricomycetes > Agaricales > Amanitaceae > Amanita > Amanita molliuscula. The sequence continues at coordinate 306,962 of JAEBUP010000056.1, forward strand.
ACTGTGGAGGAGGTAGAAGACAATGATTTGGAATGGTCTGGCTTGATGCCTGACGAACAACACAAGTGGTTGGACAGCTTTTATGAAAGAATGAGGAGGGATCCACATTATGTGGATATGGCAACATTGGCCTCTTGGGATGCAAGGCCTTAAGGGGGGGGTGATGTTATGAGCATAACTCACTCCAGTCAATTTTCACAGTAATGACATCAATGACACTTATGAAGATGCGGACTCAGAGAGTGGGAATATATTTTTCTTTTCTTTTTATCTATTTCTTTGGGCTCAAACAATTAGATACAAGACTTAGGCGATACTATGGTTGCAGGGGCTGGCTATATTAGGACTGTAACCCTTATCAGGAAGGAGGTTAGGTCAGCATCGGCTATGAGGATAGACCAAATGCTGATAGGAACACAGCCTGATGATGGGCCTAGGCTATGAACAGATACATAGGCCAAATGGCACCTGAGGGGCGACATGGGAAACAGCCGAGTGCAGAGACAATAAGACACCACCATATATGGGGAGACAGTGTGTTGGTGTGGGAGGATGATCCCAGGTATGGTTATATGGGTGCAGACTTGGCTGCTGCACATCATCTCTATTGTGAGGGACTTTAGCTGCACGCTGTCTGCACACAGACCTGGGAGCAGGTATATAAGGGTTGTCATCTTAGGTAGCAAGTCCCTAAGACTCTAGATAGTTTTGTGTTCACTAGACACAGCTATAGAGCAACTGTTTTGTCTTTGGCCCAACAAGCCATCCCCTCTAAGATCTTTGGGTTGTGTTTAGGAGCAGTCCTAACAAAACTGCCCAAAGAAAGATACCACAAAGAATCCATCTCCTCCAGGACAATTCACCAGAACAATTACTGAAGACAATGATGCCAAGAAAATTCATGCAATGATTGCAGCGCTCAGCACTGAGGAACAAGACACTCTCCTCACCAACCTTGAAACTGAGGGTTTTTAAAGCGGAGGAACCAGAAAGCAGTTGGAACCTCCCAGAATGATTATGGACAGTTAGCACTCAACTCTGTAATAGTAAGATCAAATAATAATCAACGACTCTCAATAACTGTCCAATCACCCAAATTACCCACTGAAATATCTGCCCTCGTTGACTGTGGAGCAGAAGGAAACTTTATTGACGAAACCATAACAAAAACATTGAGCAAAGACACATTAACCCAACGAATACAAGTCAAGAATGCCGATGGAACAGTTAATCTAAATGGCATGATCACACATAAAGTCAGAATCCTGTACTGCATTGGAAATCAGCAAATCGAAACAAACTTCCTGATCACCAAACTGGGAGACCAGAAGCTCATACTTGGACTCCCCTGGTTAGAAAAACACAACCTGGCAATAAATTGGAAAGAATGGACCCTTTGGTTTGATCATCTAACCCCAGAAAAACCAATAAGACAAATAGTGAAGAACTTAGATCAGGAAATTAATGAGTACTGGATCAGGGTTAAAACTTCAGCATCACAAGCACTAGAACATACACTATGCAAGGAAACCTCAACAACTCTACCAGACGAATATCAGGAATGGAAATCTACCTTTGAAAAAGCAGCTTCAGAATGATTCCCAATTAGGCACACATGGGACCATGCAATCAATCTCAAAACTGGATTTACCCCAAAAGTCAGCAAGATCTACCCATTATCAATAAAAGAACAATCATCCCTCAACAAATGGATCACTGAACAACTGGCTAAAGGATACATCAGACTGTCCAAATCCCCACAAGCCTCACCATTCTTCTTTGTTGCAAAAAAGGAAAGCAGAGTGCTCCAACCATGCCAAGACTACCGATACCTAAATGAATGGACAATAAAAAATGCGTACCCACTACCACTAATCTCTGATCTAATGACCAAACTATCTGGCGCCCAATATTTTACAAAGCTAGATCTCCAATGGGGCTACAATAATGTCTGAATAAAGGAGGGAGACAAATGGAAGGCAGCCTTCATAACCAACAAAGGATTATACAAACCAACTGTCATGTTCTTTGGTTTATGCAATTCCCCATCCACCTTCCAGACAATGATGAATGAATACTTCCAAGATATGATCAATGAAGGATGGTTGATCATCTACATGGACAATATTCTAATATGTGGAACAATGATCACAGATTTAGAAACCTGGACAAAACATGTCCTAAAATGGCTGAAAGAGAATGACTTATTCCTGTTATGAGCATAACTCATCCAATTCAATTTTCACAGTAACGTCGTCAATGACATTTATGAAGATACAGACTTAGGGAGTTGGGAGATATTTTTCTTTTCTTTTTATCTTTTCATCTTCACTCAAACGTTTAGATACAGGGCTCAGACAATACTATGGTTGCAGGGACTGGCTATGTTAGGATTGCAACCCTTATATGGAAGGTGGTTAGGTCAGCATTGGCTATGGGACATACCGAGTGCCAACAGGACAGCGGCCCGATGATGGGCCTATGCCATGATGGGATACATGAGCGGCACGGCACCTGAGGGGCAACATGGGAATGCCGAGGAGTACTGACGACTAGGTACTGGCATATGTGGGAATCGGCCGAGACATAGAACAATAAGCGTGGCCACATATAGAAGGACAGTGTGTTGGTGTGGGAGGATAGCTCCAGATAAGGTCAGATCGGCGCAGATCGGCTGCTGTGCATTGATCCTGGCTTGAGGGACTTTAGCTGCACACTGTCTGCGCACAGACCAGGGGAGTAGTATATAAGGGTTGTCATCTTAGGTAGCAAGTCCCTAAGACTCTAGATAGTTTGTGTCCTAGACACTTCTTGAGCAATAGCTTTTGTCTCTGGCTGAACAAGCTGTCTTCTCATAAGTCTTTTGGGTTGTGTTTAGGCTCGTCCTAACAATTCCTCAAACTCGAAAAATGCAAGTTTTGCACTCAGGAAATCGAATTCCTTGGAATGATAATCAGACCTGGGGAGATAACAATGGACCCAATCAAACTAGCAGGAATAGCAGACTGGCCAACACCAACAACGGTCAAACAAGTATGATCCTTCTTGGGATTTGGAAACTTCTACCAGTGATTCATTGGAAATTTTGCAACTCTTGCTCGACCACTTATTGATCTCACAAAGAAGAATGAAATGTTCCTCTGGACATCAGAAAGACAGATAGCATTTAACAACCTGAAACACCAATTTACAACTGCCCCAGTACTTTGAATGCCAGATATCACCTGACCATTCATTCTGCAAACTGATGCCTCAAACAAGGCAACAGGAGCAGTATTAAAACAAGCTGACGAAATGGGACTCCTACACCCTTGTGGCTTCATTTCACATGCCCTAACTACAGCAGAACAGAACTATCAGATTTATGACAGAGAGCTACTAGCAATCATCAAAGGACTCGCAGCATGGTGACACTTCCTTCATGGATCACCCCATACCACCATCATTCACTGTGACCATAAGAACCTATCCTTTTATTGAATGCCACAATGCCTTACCCCCAGACAAGCAAGATGGTCTTCCTTCTTAAGTGAATTTGATCTTCAAATAGAACACATCCCAGGAACCAAAATGTTTGAAGCAGATGCCTTATCTTGATGACCAGACCACATTGGAACTGACGATACCCTGGAAGAAACCACTGTGCTACCACCTGAATGATTCATCAGACTCATAGTGGACGACCTAGCAGAGAAGTTGTGCAAAGGCATGACCACAGACAACTTTGGACATATACTAGTTGAAGTAATCCAGAATCATTGTGCACCACCAATAAAATTGAAGCTCCAAGACTGGACATACTCCAACCACCTTGTACATTATCAAGGGAAAGTATATGTCCCAGATCAAGATGGACTATGCACCCAGCTCATCAAAATCACACACGAATCACCCACATCAAGTGATGAGCATCGTTCTGAGCTAGGGGTGTAGAGGAGTCTTCCACAGGTCTTCCGCAGGTCATACAAGCAATTCTGTGCAATTCCATGCAACTCCGCATTTTTCCGCAGTAAGGCAAGCATTGCCCACACTCAACAATCAAGTCATATCCTGCGTACGCCATCCAGACCCAGTGCCAATCAGTCATTTGCACCCAATATCAGCACTCTATCAGCTGAGTTGAAGGAAAATCATCAGCTGGCATAGCTTAGTTCACCAGAGAAGGGACCATGCCATCAAGCCATATCTGCATTAGGAAGATCTACAGTCCAAGATCCAAGAGCCATTCATTGGATACTGGGGTGTTCTTGTTCTTTCCTACTCCTCAAAATTCCCAATGCTTATGTAATGTTGAGAAAAAGAGCTCCTGTCTTTTTAGATAGTATGTTCCTTTATAGAGAAAGGAATCATTCAGTGGTCTCTGGCTAGAGAGTCTGGTTTCAGGTTGTTTCAGATCTATGTTGTCTGGCTAGTGATGATGCACTAAGCAGTTTGGTGAGTTCCAACTTGTGTTATGGTCAATGCCCTTGGTTCAATTCTGAGTCAACAGTGATGACTAGAGTCTCAGTCTAATCCCAGTCAATGGACAAAGACAACCTTCAGCACTGTGCTGGACAGTGAAGAAGGTGGTTCAGGCGATGAAGAAGGCAAGAGTGAAGAGATTGTTCAGAAGAGAGCAATACTTGACTAAGTTGGAACTAGTGAACTACTGTACATGAGTGGGTTTATATAATGTCTAGAGAACAATGGGAGGCTGTAAAAGGAAGTGAAATAAAGGGTGAAACAGGCAGGTAATACAAGTATTGTAGCTAGGGATATGAAACATCATTGGTAAAAGAAGAAAGTGATGTGGGAATTGTAACAAGAATAACATGGTTACTACCCCCCTTGAACAATTGATTCCCCTTTGTGGATTTCCCAGACATGGCCACCAAAATGAAAGAGTTTTTCTTAACAATGGACACTTGAGACAATGCCTGTTGGACAATTCAATGACTCAAACAAGGTTCCAAGAAGGTGGAGGATTTTGTTATCAACTTCCAAAGTGTTGTGGTTCTCATAGGGTACAATGAAGTGGCCTTGGTAAATCAATTCTGGATTGGGCTAAATCCACCCTTTAGGTGATGGTTGGTCAAACTAGAAGTACAAAACAATGGGCAACTGGCAGATGGAACTCATGCAGGAGATCTACAATGCTGGTATGACAGGGCTGTTCTAATTGAACAAAATTGGAAGGATACACAGCAAATGTACCCCCAGAATTGCTCAAACACTAACCAGCCTCAACAAAACTGCCCAGTACAAAACACCAACACTCCCACAATGGCCTTGTCTAGTACTCAACCACCTATTACATGCTGTAATTGTGGAAAGCAAGGACATTGGTGAGAATATAGAGTGGCACAAGGGATAGAGGAGGAAAGGAATGTTGTATTTGTAGCATACATATGCAATATATACTATTTGCTTGACTACAATGTGATGCTTGTACCAGCAAGCATTGTGAGCTTGAGCTTGGTGTCCTGCACTGTTTCCTTGTCTTGTCCTCAACTCCCTTCAAACCTCCATTCCCATCTCATCTCCTACTGCCCAGACTCCCCTTCTCCTTCCTTCCCATTCCACTATGCATTCCATCAGGCAAATTGTCATTTCCAACAGACATACAGTGAATGTGTGTCAAGCCCCCAAAAATGATCCAAATGCCATGGATGTTGACCAACAAAAAGGAACTGTCAAGTGTTACAACTGCAGCAAAACTGGACACTTTGCAAGAGATTGCAGGGCTCCCAAAAAGGACAAGGGGAAACAGGTTGTGAGGAGTTGGTCAACAATAAAGGAGTTCACAGAGGCAATGACAGATGAGGAGAAAAAGGAGATGGCAGGAGCCTTTGGTTTGCAAACTGGCTCATGAATAAGCATTCCCATTTGTGAGCCCTGGACTTTGTACAATATGAGGACTCACATGTAAAATTACCTGAATTATTATATGAGTTTTGATTTGTGCAAAATTGTTTGAGGAATGCACCCATAAGTGCAACAAATCCTAAGTTCAAAACTTGGTCTACCCCATGGATGATAAAACAAATATGGGACCAATCAATTAATGAAACACAGGCCACAATTTGTATGGACAACAGAAAAAAATTGGATGGATGTAGATGTCATAATGGCAACAATAGATTCAATGGAACAATTCAAGATAAAGGCACTAGTAGATTCAGGATGTATGGGTTCATGTGTAAACAAGGAATGGGTAGAACAACATCACCTTAACACAAGAAAATTACCACAACCCATACCAGTATTTAATGCAGATGGAATGCAAAACATTGCAGGACAACTGGAAGAAATGATTGAAATAAAAGTACAAATAGGCAATCATTATGAATCTTTGGAGTTTGGTATCTCAGCCTTAGGAAAGACAGATATGTTCCTAGTTCATGATTGGTTAAGATACCACAACCCTGAGATTGATTGGAGAAATCAGACCATGAAGTCCTCCAGATGTCCTGGCACATGTTGGCAGGGTTCTGGAAGCCTAGAACCAGAGGAGAAAATATATCAGATGCAATGGGAAGAGGGAGAATGACTATTAGCAGTACATATTGGTCCAAAAGAATTAAAAACCAGGGCTTATCAGTCCAAAGCTACAGAGGTTGCATCAGCAAATGTGGTTGAGAGAAAAATAGAGGACATTGTTCCAGAACACTACTTAGGACATCAAGATGTCTTTGAAAAAACCACATTTGATGAGTTACCTCCAAGGTGACTGTAGGACCATGCAATCAAATTGATACCTGGTTCAAAACCATTGGACTGCAAAATATATCCATTAAACCATGACAAGCAAAAAGTATTAGAGGACTTCTTGAGAGAGAATCTGGATACAGGATGAATAAAGCTGAGAAAATCACCAATGGCTTCACCTTTCTTCTTTGTCAAGAAAAGGATGGTTCATTGCAACCTGTACAGGATTATCAAAAGCTAATGAAAGGACCATCAAGGATTGATACCCTCTACCTCTTATATCAGAACTCATCAACAAATTAAGTCATGTGAACATATTCTCTAAAATGGACATCAGATGGGGATATAATAATATTTGCATAAAGGAGGGATATGAATGGAAGGCAGCTTTCAGAACAAATGGAGGCTTATTTGAACTGCTTGTCATGTTTTTTGGATTAACCAATTCACCTGCCACCTTCCAAACCATGATGAATGATTTGTTCTGGGAGGAACTCACTGAGGGATGGGTGGTAATATATATGGAGAACATACTGGTATTTTCAAATAATAAAAAACAACATGTAGAATATGTGAATCAAATATTTGCAAAGTTAGAACAAACAAGTTGTCATTGAAACTGGAAAAATGTTATTTTGACAAGAAATAGAGTTTTTAGGAGTGATGATTACCAAGGACTCAGTCAAGATGGATCCTGCTAAAGTAAAAGCAATAAAGGAATGGCCAGGACCCAAATGCAAGCAGGAAGTCCAACAGTTACTCACTTTTGTTGTCCCTTGTCCAGTAAAGACTGGATTCCCTCCAGCTGACCTCACATTTAGCAGTTTTGTGTTTGTTCATTACCTTGGCTGCCATTGAGCCCTTTTTGGTCGGCTTTGGTTGGTATTCTGAAGGAGTGCTCATGCACCTCAGTTTGAGAGGTTTGGTGTGCTGAGCATGATGCTGTGCATCAATGTGATCACCATTGCAGGGAGGGCAAATGTGTGGAGTTTGAAACAACAAGGCTTAGTCACCCTATCAAATGCTGAGGCTGAATACATTGCCATTACACATGTTGCCAAACAAGTCTTATGGCTCAAGGCACTACTTACCAAATTTCACATATGCACTAAACACATTGACACACCCTTGCAATTTGCACACAACCATGTACAGAAAGGCCACCTCCATGTCCAATACATAAATATGACAGAAAATCTAGCCAACATTTTCACCAAGGGACTGCCACAACAGCTGCATGGAAAATTAAGACAAGGAATGGGTTTAGAGGCTGATTTGAAGGGGAGTGTTAGAAATGATGAATCATGTGATGGAACATGTAGTGGCATGGGGAGGAAGGAGGAGGGGAGTCTGGGTGTTAGGACATGAGATGTGAATGGAGGTTAAAATGGAGTTGATGATGAGACAAGGAAACAGTGCAGGACACCAAGTTCTAACTCACAATGCTTGCTGGTAGAAGTGTTCCATATGCACAGACTTGTAGTTAGGACAAATACTATATACATATATTGAGTATATACTATAGGAATAAATATTCCTTTCCTCCTCTATCCCTTGTGCCTACATATCTATATTCTCAACATATGCCTATACCTATACCTATAGGGCCTGTGCCATTAGTGCAGGTAAATAGTAGAGTATGGGTATGGATCAGGTTGAGTCACCATGGAGTCTACCCATGCCACTCACTAGCTGTCCAACACCAATGACTCATATTTTCCAGGGTTACTGATGTACATATAATATACCTTACCTGGTACCATTGTATTGAAAATTCAGTCCTATTCATCAGCCCCACCCATGCATAGATTTGAACCATCAGATCACATGAGATTGTATTATATCATCATACTAAGCTGTTCTTTACCAGTTTTGTCACATTTGAACAAAACTTCTCCCATGACAACTCATCAGATGTTCTGAGATCTTGGATTGTAGAGAGCAGCTGCTCTCTAAGGTGGCTATAAGCAAGAAGAGCTCTGCTGTTAAGAATTGATACACCACCAGCCCCTCTGTGAAAAACCCATTGCTGAAGCTCTTGAATTATCTGCAGGAAGAGGTTAAACCATGTCACATTTCTGTGATAAACATAATTACTATGACTGCTGAATCTGCTGCATCTTTTTCAGTTGGAGCTAAACACAGTGCACCTCTTTGGGAGAGAATGGCTGTAACATGCTCCAGAACTGAATCTCCAATCTTATGTACTGCAGAGGAATTTTTGACAAAAGGCAAAGCAAGGAGAACTCTCTCAGCATCCTGTGGTGTCTGAATAGCATATTCCTGTAGAATCATATGCCTGGCAATTCTTGATGCTTTGTCATGAAATGCTATAGAAGCTGTCAAGGGTGCATCTGAAACAATGTGCCCCCAACCAATGTTTCTTGGCCCTAAATGTAGAAGTGCATGCCAAATCTCACTGACAGCCAGATGTCTACTTGGCTGGTGCAGCCTTAGGTGCTTGACAGGTGGAAAGTTTGAGACCCAGCCATAATTATTTAAAGATGTAAAAGTTGTATGCTGTGCCTGCTGATCAACAGCAGATTGTCCTCCATTTCTGAAAAGAATGTGTAGATCTCTGTCAAATAACTGTGAGACTATGTGCTGTATTAACTGAGGAGTTAGAGTAACTCCCAAGTATTTTGAAGTGAATGCTTTAACAGGCTTGGATACCTTGACACCTGACCACTGCCAATGGTGTCTTCCTGTCTTGTCTTGTCTAGTATTTGCCCAGATGTTGGTGCAGTAAAGAGGCACCTCTTGACCAACATGTGCTAGGGTGGACACTACCAGAGGTCGCAGGACATACAAATAGAGAGACAGATGTTTGGTCATGTCCTGTGGAAATGCAAACAATCTAATCCTTTCATTATCACGCCTGAAGCCTTTGGTAGGATCATTGAAGACAATCAGGCCATTTTTCAAGACCCACACATTCCTGGCCTGATCTTTAGATGAGTCAAATTGGATGTAACCATATTTGAATTCTGCCAATCCAATCCCACATGCCAAAGCTGTGACCTGTGCCAAACTCCTGAGAATGGTGGTTTGCTCTAGATCTAACCATCTTTCAACAGCCAGAGATGAAAAGCCAACATTTAAAATCAGGCTGTGATTTTGTTCTCCTTCTTTGAGCAGTGCTCCTTGAATTGAAGTCATCCATGACCCAATCAAAGCAGAATTCTGTTTTTGCCTATGAAGACCCTCTGGTGAAATGAGACTGTCCACCAGTTCCTCAGTAGGAAACTGAGAAACAGTAATGCCCTCTGGAAGAAATGCTTCAACATGCTGTTGAAATTCTAGTATGGCCATCTGACTAGCTGAGGCCCACTTCCAAAGGTCAATCTCCTTTGGCAGCACATCTGGCTGGGAAACTGTGATAGTGGTATGGTTAATGGTGGCTTTCAGATGGGCACCTACAGGCTCTGTTTGAGCTCCCTTTGAAGCCACCAACCATACTCTTGTGTTTCTTTGGAATGGGCTTATGAAAGGAAGCTGGGACTTCTGGACAATGAACCTCTGGAAATGTTCAAATGCCCTATATTCTGGTTAGCTCTGTCAGAGTGAAGTTAAGGGAGAGAATTGACATTGATAGCTGATTAGCAACATCAGGGTTGTTCTGAACATTTTTTGACTTGAATTTCAATTGAAAGTTATTGACTAACAGTGGTGTTGACATGAGGAGTAACATTTCAAACAGAATTGGAAATACCATTTTTAAGAGTCAACTTGAATAAATTGTCATCTGCTTCATCTTCTTCAGGCTCACTATTGCTCTCATCACCAGTCAGAGATGCATTATCCAAGTCATCTTCAAAATCTGAATGATCTTCATTTTGAAATGGTTTATATCCCTTGAATTGGAATGCCTGCAATCTCACAGCATGAATGTATATGGCTCTAAAACAGAACTGCATCTTGCAGCAGAGAGACTTTACAGAAGATGCTGTCTTGAACCCTCCTTCTGTAATAGATGCCAGGAATAGCATCTGTTCTGTAGGGCAAGCAAAGTCATGATCACTAAGAGACCTAGGGCATAATAATGTAAACAATAGTTTGTGGAGGGCCTGACAAAGGTAACTGGCCAGGGATGCATCCCCCCTCATGGTTTTCAGTACATTTCGAAGACGATGACTTTCTTCAATCTGGGATTCATCCCCAACAAAAAGTAACTTTGCCACCAATTGATCATGTAAAGCTGGGGATGATTGCATGCCAGAAAGCCGTATGAGCATAGCAACTGTTTTCATGAGGGGGGCTCGATAATGAATGACATTATTATCTTCTATTATGCGGAATATTGCCAGATTGTTTTCATCTCTGCAAAGATATTCAAAAACTCCGTTTCAAAAGCTGGAATTGCTACTCACTGGGGCCTGAAAGATGCCTGGTAAGAACCATGGAGAGATACAAGGAACTTTTGTGCATTTATCAAATAGTGTGTCAGTTCCTTCCTCAGTAAGAGCAAGCCTTGCTCAACATATCTATTTTCTATGTTGTACTGAGCCTCATAGACCAATTTCTCTGATGGTGGAGCTATTAGGCCCTGAAGAGTGCTGATGTCAATTGCCCTGAGAAGATCAATTCTGTGTTGAGACCACTTGAGTTCATGGAACCATGTAGAATGAGATGGAGCCTCTCTTGTTTTGATAGAAAATGACAGAGGCAAAGCAGTTTGCAAATCAGCAGGTGGAGAGTATTTAGGCATTTTAAAGACATGATGCTTGTGTTTTCCAGCAGATATTTTGTTAGGAAAAAGGATATGTTGACACCATTCTCTCTGAAAGTGCTGGGGTATTGTCTTTTCATGGTGAACTATTCTTAAATGATGTAATAGTTCTGCTTCTGGACACCCTTTATATGTATCATTGGCACTTATCCACTTTTGACAATAAGGGCATTGGAACCTCTGCCTTATGGTATTTGTCTTGTCTGAAACCTTGATAGGCTCTTCCAGGGAGTCTGGAAGAATGCACATGAGAGATTCCACTGAGTCACAGAGATCATCAAAAATTTGGCTTAGATGTGATTTGATTCTATTCAAGAGCTCAATCTTCTTGGGAGTATGTTTGAATCTATGACGCCTGTCAAGGTGTGCCACAAAATGATTCAATGGTATGAACATTCCATGTTCAAAGCAGACCAGGGTTGTGAGAACAGCACAATAATTAATGCCAAGAAAGTCCAGCAATTCACAAGGATTATGGCTGCTATAATCAACCATCTGCATGCCTAATGCATGGCACTGATGAAGATTGAGTGCATTATCCAGAGATGAGAAGGAACTGGAGTCCTTCCAATGCAATGATGCTCTGAAGGCCAAATAATCATCCATGGCTGTAGGCCTAGATAGATCAGCATGATCATCATATTCTGACTGAAATTTTGGCACAGTAAGGGTCATTATCCAGATTATGTGCCATAGGACAGGGTGTCATAGACAAAAGATGTTGTAGAACAGGTTGATGGGGGCATAATCAAAGTCAGTAGTTTGCAAATAGAAAGTGGGTAACAACACCATACCTGACTGTCTGGCTCCTCCTGTGTCTCTCCAAACAAGCTCTCCATATCATCCATATCATCCATATCATCCATTTCATGAACTGCTAGTGACAATGGTCCCAGGGCTGATCAGTGTATGATTTCATTGGTCCTAATGAAAGACTCACCAGGGTCTGTGCTATCAGCAGATTCATTTGATTGTGCACCTGTGGAACTGATGTATGCCTGGTGGTGTTGATGAGGATAAATTATCTCAAAGTCAGTGGTTTTCAAATAGAAAATAGGTAATGACAGCACACCTGACTGTCTAGCTCCTCTTGTGTCTCTCCAAACAAGCTCTCCATATCATCCATATCATCCATTTCATGAACTGCTAGTGACAATGGTCCCAGAGCTGATCAGTGTATGATTTCATTGGTCCTAATGAAAGACTCACCAGGGTCTGTGCTATCAGCAGATTCATTTGATTGTGCACCTGTGGAACTGATGTATGCCTGGTGGTGTTGATGAGGATAAATTATCTCAAAGTCAGTGGTTTTCAAATAGAAAATAGGTAATGACAGCACACCTGACTGTCTAGCTCCTCTTGTGTCTCTCCAAACAAGCTCTCCATATCATCCATATCATCCATTTCATGAACTGCTAGTGACAATGGTCCCAGAGCTGATCAGTGTATGATTTCATTGGTCCTAATGAAAGACTCACCAGGGTCTGTGCTATCAGCAGATCTATTTGATTGTGCACCTGTGGAACTGATGTATTCCTGGTGGTGTTGATGAGGACAAATTATCTCAAGGTCAGTAGTTTTCAGATAGAAAATAGGTAATGACAGCACACCTGACTGTCTAGCTCCTCTTGTGTCTCTCCAAACAAGCTCTCCATATCATCCATTTCCTGGCCTGCTGCTGATAATGATCCTAAAACTGATCATTGGATGATTTAATTGGTTCTGATGAAGGGCAAGAGGCTCACACTGAATGCTTGATGTCCAGTCAATACTGGTATTAATGAGATGTGATAAGTTTTCAAAGGTGACAATGCCAGTCCTTTAAGGTAAGTGAGAACTTGAATAGTTCACCCAAATCCTGCTCACCTTTGAGTTGTCAACAAACTGGATAAAGTACTGGTTGTAAACTGTCACAGGGCTTCCAAGGTGACAACACCGCAGGAAGCTCAGACAGTAAAGATGAGTGGTGTGTGATGTGCAACCGTCAGGTGAACTAATGTTGCAGAGCTTCAAAGGCGACAACGCCGCAGGAAGCAAGGGTGTGACGCGTGACGTGGTCACCAGTCTTGAATCACGATCCCGCCGCTCCCCACTTGCCGTCCGTCGCTTTACACTGCCGAGCATAAATTTGAACAGATACATCTACTTAATTCACGATGGGGGATTTTGCTGATGGGTTATTGCATGCGGTGTGTCATGCTGCCTCCGAGTGCTGGTGCACCGTTCAACTTGCCTTAGCAACCTTTCCTGCTCTCAACCTGGATACCTCCACCAGCACTGCCTAGTTTGCAGTTGGAAGCGCGGGGTGCGCTGCCTTGTGCCTTCAATGGGTCAGCGGCGGCTCATCCTGCCTGGAGCTGGCGTGCACTGGTGCCTGGGGTTTAGTGCAGCCCCAGGGAAGCAGAAGTTGCATGAACATGAACAAGGCGAGGCGTGCGTAGAAATGGTCCAAGGAGGTGCCACACAATTGTCATCGGTGAGGATCACAGCAGCATTGCAGCACGGCAATAGCTGATCCCTTCCACCCCAGCCGCCCCAGCCGACATCTGCGGCCGCATCGCCTTCGGGACAGGCTCCACTACCTTTTCATCCTTGGTTGTCCGCGCGTCCAAACCGTTGCCTACGAATGACCTGCCACTCGCTTGCAGGTTGAGTTTTTCTTTAGCTCATTGGCGTTCCCACTCTCGGCCGCTTTCCCAGCTTCTTCTTCAACAACACCGGGGCCGAGTTCCGGAACCTTCGCACCCGCCCGTTCTTCAATGCTCTCTTCAAGAAAGTGCCCACCTTCGTGCCCTCTGCCGCATCAAGAACTTCACGGGAGGCATTCCACATTCCTCCGGCTGATACCGGCGCCAAGCCTTCATTAGTGCCAGACTCATGCGACTCCTTGTTGGGAGGTTCTATTGGAGGACTCGAAAACATGAAAAAAATGCCGCTGGTCCCTAAACTCAATTTCACAAACGCGGGCCAGGTGAGCGCTTAATATCATGGCATGGCAAGTCGCTGTGGTCAGAGCCCGCGCAGATTAGAACACACCTAGCCTACTATTCGGTTCAATAGAATGCCGCGCAGAACTTTTGGCACCCTTCCCCACCATGAAGTTCCAACTCCAGTTTCCATTTCGGCAAGGACAGGGCCACCGTCAGGAAGTATGTGGCCTAAAGTGGAGTAGGGAAGGAAGTCCGGGCAGTGCAGCACTTGCTGCTCCGTACCTAAGGTCTCTTGGTCTGCTGCTCCGTCGCTCTCTTCTGGCCTGTTTCTTTTTGACATATGCAACCAACTCCTTTTCTTTCTTTCCTCTACTCGTGTTTCTCTCTTGTCCTCGATATGCCGCGATCCTTCTTCATCTACCGCCATCACAGGTTGGAGACACCTCTGGGTATGGCGAGTAGCATGCCTCCGGCTGCTGGAGGTTTGGAGGCGGCCGATTTCTTGGAGTTGCGGGAGAGTTCGAGTCCGCAGCAGTGGGTTCAAGATCACTGGGCCAGGTCATGCCTGGGCAACACATCACACCGGATTGATGGGCAGCGATCATTTAGCACTGTCGCCAGCGCTGCTATTCCCGGTCTTGGTGATGAACGCGTTCATGTCTGGCCAGGTGCGGGTGACGAGAAATATAAAAAGAGTAAATTCTAAATAAGGAATACGAACCGAGACAACAGACCTTGTCATTTAATCACTATGTAATCCCTTTGGCGTATGCACGACCTGAATTCTCAATATCAATCGTACCCAAGCTTCATAGTGCATGCACGGCTTGAATATGTATATGATCACGCGGGTTCTATACGTCAACGAATCGTCAAAAGGATCCGATGATATATTAATCCATTACCATACTATGTCAACTACATGAATGAAGTGAAGGAGGGGGACAAGGGGATGGGGCAACTACAAAGAGGGACGATAAGTGATAAGTGTGCATGTAATATATAAAGGTACATTACGCGGATATCTACCCCCTCGAGTTAGATACCGCGATTCGATGTAATCCCAAATTTCCAATACGTCAGCGCCATTGAACATGATGCGGGGCATGCTCTCCGTGAGTTTCAAGAAACTCTTGATTCGGTTGGCGGCCCGGAGCAGTAAATTCTAGATGTTCCAATGCCAGGAACGTGTCCAGGAAGCGGGCATCGATAAGCTCAATGTCATACAGCATCCGGGACAGCCTGAGCAGCTTGACAGCGCCAAACATGCCAGACGATTGCCTAAAGAGGGTTACCAACCCGGACCACGCATATTAGATAAAGTCTATACTCTCCAAGGTTTTGAACGTCATCTGGTGTGAAAATAATGAGATGGATTGATCGCCTTCCACTTTCAGACTGAGCAACGCGGAGGGGTCGAGCCGTAGTGCGGTCAACCACCCAATTGGGGTATAGCCGATGATAAGCACCTGCACACTCATGCCTCTGGGAACGCCGAGCCATGCTGCATCCGTGTCCTTTAGATGGAGCCGATACGCACCCATGGGTGAGTGCATCGCCGTCTCCCACAGGATTCTGCTGATGTGGACACGCGAGAGGACGTTGGGGTCAAATTTGATAGAGGGGAAGGAGGCTGATATCGACAGATCGATGAGTTCCAGGTACTCGAGGTGGGGTGCATAACTCGAGCTCGGAAATGATTTCAATATATTAGCTGGTAGTTGAACCCCGCTGTTCGAATGGCCAGGCGCCGGCACCTGACCATCGGTCTTGCCACGGTCAATGAGGGTGATGTCGAGACTCGAGAGGCTTGTGGGCATGCAGCTCGAATATCCTGTTGCGGACTTCAGTGTCGATGATGGAAGATTTACGGTAATCTGGGTCCAGAAGCTGGGCGGAGCCATGACGAAGGAGCGCCATCGTTTGCTGACATGCGCCAGGCGCATGGCTAATTTGGCTTGCCAGCTTTTCTCGGCTCAGGATACATAGAACGATAGAATTTCCTCGAGCAGTTCAGTGGGAATGTTTCGATGCAGGGTTCGCTGGCAGTTGTTGGGCATCGGCGAGTGTGACACTGCAGGCAGGCAGGGCAGAGGGGAATGGCAGCATTTGGGGTTGGCTGAGAGTGACGAGGGGGGTTAGCAGTAAATGAATTTAGCAATGCCATGGGAATAAAACTTACTTTCAAAGGTGCTGCATCCCCGAGCGAGAGTGGTGATAGGCCAAGCAAGAGTGATGATAGGCCGAGCGAGAGTGGCTAGAGCAGATGTCGCCAGAGCGAGAGTAGCCCGAGCGCTGTTTGGCAGAGTGTTGAGCAGCCAGAGCGGCTCGAGATACCAGTTGGGAGGTCGACTTGGAATTTCGTCATATTGAAAATGCGTCACGCATCACGCGTGACGCGCTTCCTGCGACTCCACGACATTCGTTTCACAGGTCCTTGCCACACAAACCTCCAAGTCACCAATCTGAAAGCATCGCAGGCTGCTACACCCCAAATCTGTCACACGACATCACACCTGTCTGAGCTTCCTGCGGTGTTGTCACCTTTGAAGCTCTAGGGCAGCTTACAAATTTCAAAGCCTCCACTGAGCTTCCTGCGGCATTGTTGCCTTTGAAGCTCTGGGACTTCAAAAGACTATAGTATACCTTATAGCACCAATCTGTAAGCATCAAGCTTGTGTTTTATGGCCCCAATATGACACATTCTCTTTTTCAAATTTGGGTCTCAGTCCTGCAACATTGCCATTTGACACAGGATCATATTCTGGGTGAGGCAATAAATCATTAGCCCTTCATTCCATCTGTGAGTGTCTTGTTGTTAGTATGTATATCTTGATTATGCTTACTGTTCTGTCAGATTCCTGGATTTGATATCATGAACACCTCTGACAAGGATATCATTGCTGCACGTCATGGTTTTGATGTTCATGTCATCTGGGACCAGAATACTGGGGTTTGGACATCCCCTAATGCTCCATCTCTTCCTACAGCCATAACCTCTCTTCCACTGGATGTTGCTGATTCTGTATTTCGTTATCATAACACACACAAGCCACAGTGGATCCCCGATCGTTATCCCTTCCTTGCCTTCATGTCTTCACATGTCCATTGGGAGGGACCTATCTTTGGACGTCTTAATCTCCACCCCAGTTGGAATGATATCCACTGTGTCACAGATTTGAAATACCAATACAAATATAGGATGAATTCAGACCAGAGGAACAGCTGGATGCGCCTAGAGTGGGCTTTGAAGGATGTCACCTTCCACCTCTTGCAGTCATTGAACTTCAAGAAACACTCCAATTATGCCCTTGTCAAGTCACCAGAGGAATATGGGTACACAAAATTGCATGACTCAGTTGGACTTGCTCGGCAGGCTGCTTTTGGTGCACGTGATGCATTTTTACCTCTTGCAGCCTTTTTGTCATTTGCAATAGCATTGCATATTGCCAATGAACCCATCAATCATGCTGGAGCAGATATTATACAGCATAATTGGATAAAGGTTCTGCTAGACCATGGTGTTCATCCAGTGTGGATTGATGATCTTCAAAGATCATTTGTCTGCAATTTCACACCATTTCTACATGCAGGAGGATATCTAAGAGGAGAAACAACAACATCTGGCCCATTTGTCAAAGCATTTTGTGCTGCTAAAGTTCCTATCTGGATTCATTGGGGTTTACATGAGCCAAAGGTCATTATTGATGCACATGGAATGTTGCCTTACAGGCCCACACAGAAAGAAGTAGGAATGGCTCAAAAGAGGGCCTCCTCCACTCCAATATTTAGACCCATGAGAGGGGGACAGGCACCTAAACCTCAGAGACAATCACATCAAGAGGAGAATGAGACACCTGACCAATTTCGGTCAAGAATCGACTCAGTCAGGGAGTCATACATAAAGACCCTTTCCAAGGAAGAAGCAAAGGCAGTCCAACTGTTACAGCATAAAGCAATGGAGGAAAACAATGCAGGTCTTGACATGCCTACCATAGGTTCATCTATGTATCGATGGGTTCTCTACCCAGGGGGGTGTTTTAGGAGGGAATTTGTATCTCGATTTATGTGGAGGCAAGAGTGGTGCCATCGCCATCCAAGTTCAAGGCATTTCTTGGACTATCTGGACCAATGGGATTTGGATCATTTTGAGGGTGCTACACATAGGAAAGAAGGCAGTAACAATGAAAAGGAAGACTCACCACATGGCAGTGTTACATGCAGTGCAGATGATGAACCTGTTCTATCTACTGGCCCTCCACTTCACCATGTTTCAGGTTCAACAAGCAATGATGTTCTTGAGCTGTATGGCCATGATCAGGAATATCATTCCTCTGTGAATATACCTGATGCTCTCCATATCCTTCATGTTCGTTATGGCTTCAAGGTAGTTCTGCCTTACCAGCAAGACCCTAACATTATTCCTTCTAAAACTCACAACTCTTGTACTACCAGTGTTGTGTCAGCTCTGGAGAGGACAGGCATGAAAGTATATCAGGGGGAACAGTTTGAGAGAGCTGTTCTTGACCTGTACAATCTCTTTGTTTCAAATGGTCAAAGTCCTATGGCTTTCTCTCCTTGCTTGGAACCATTCCACCCAAGTCACTTCCATTCCATTCACAACCACTCCAAGCTTGAATATCTTAGGTTGAAAGCAGATGCTCATTTGGTTGGAATAAAGGGAATATCTTTGCATGAGCAATGGTACTTGCTAGCTCTGCAAAGCCCAGCCACTGTCTGCCAATTATTCAGAGAAAATATTGGCTCTCTCCCTGAGATGGTGAACTATCTGATCTCATGGGGCATTCCTTTTGCAACTGTGAGGTGCCTGAGTGCCAAGCCCTCTGGTGGCCATTTACCTGCCAAGAGACTTGGTTTCAGGTCCAAGGATCATGTTTTTGATGTAGTGGATTACAATGCATATCAGGAGCAAAAAAGCAACCTGCTAAGGAGCAGCATAGGTCGTGCAGCATTGACAAGAGGTGGTATTATCTGGAGATTGGCATTGGACATTGTATCAGTCAACTCAGTAACTACAGGTCCCACACCTAGTGTGAAGAAGGATGGATATACATGGGATATGGTGGAAACCTACTTTCTTGTAGATGATTTGTTGACTCTAGCTGATGAAGATGTGATATGTGGTATGTACTATGTGGAAAAAAGTGTGTTCTTATCAACATGTATGTTGTCAATCTGCTAACATGAGTCTTAGACCAAAACCAGCATCAAAATTGTTCCTGGTGGCCTCAGTCAAATACCTGGGATTCATGTGGCTTTAATGTAGGCTACTGGACTGCTGATTGTGAAGCATGGTACCAGAAGCGCTTGAAGGATATACAAAATGGCAATGCCAAGTTGCATAATGCATCACAGTGGAGACAACTTTTGAAGCGTCGTCCTGGGCATACAAAGGATTTTTGTGATGGCCTAAATAACCTCTCAGACTTATTTTTGTGTGGTGATGATAAGTATTGGAGAGAGGTTTAAAATACATGATATGTACAGCAAATCTGATCATGTACATACTTACATGCTTTATTTGCTTGAACTGCCTTAAACACTGTTTTTGCACTTTAGCCTTGCTAATGAGTAAGACATATGACAAAAAAAGTAATATAAAGGTAATATGGACTAAATGTGGCATCTGAAAAAAAGGATTATAAGCAATAATATGTATCTGTTAAGCACTTTGCACTTACATTTAGTATAAACAATCAAGTTTGCCTTTCTTTTGGTCACTGACATACATACTCTTACCCTCTCATGACTGCTTTCATCACTGTGGCTGGGAGTTCAGCTTGCTTCATAGCAGGTGACTACAGATTGTAGATGTGGATGGATACACCATACTTTTGTCTATGCACATTGGTGCAGTTGGTAAAGAGGAGCCACAGGATGGCTGGGGAACTGTGGAATTGTCAATAAAACTATTTAGAGCTGCTCCATAAATTAGGGACCTGATGAACAGAAGCAAGGCTTAGTAAGCAATGGAGCACTTACAAAGTACTGTCTGAAGGCTTAGGAGCAAGGCTCAACTAATGCAACTAGAACAGGAGATGATGTATCAGGGTATAAGAATCACATGTAACTACTGTTAATCTAGTAATGTTCCTGGGATGAAACTGTAGGAATAGGCAAGCACAATCAGTCATGGCACAAATGACTGAGGGCAGTGAATGCACACAAAGGCAACTATATACATGCACTTGGTGCATGTGATATCAGTGGTAGAACATATAGGCAAAGGCAAATGAAATAAAGTGTCAAAACATTTGGTGTGTGTGGCATGACTTTGACATACCAAATATACATCAGCAAAATCTGATGATTTGCTTACATACTTTATGACATTGAACACCTTTTTTGGACTTGGCCATGTCATGAGTAAGACATCATGACAACAAAAAAGTAATGTTAACAAGAAAAAAGGTAAGATAACTTAAGCTATCAAGACAAACAGAGAAGTAATATAAGATCAAACAAGTTTTACATGTCAAAAAAAAGTAATCTTGGCATGAAGAAAGGCAAGATAAGGTACAGGATCACATGTGGTATCTGCAGGTCAAATAAACAAGTCTTTCAGCCACACCTGCCTGTTGGGCAGGGGGGGGTTGCTCTGCAAGCAGAGCTCCTTGCAAGGGCCAGGCCATGGGGGTGTACTGTGAGCTGTGTACTGTGAGCTGTGTTGTCCATATCCTGGCAGCCATGGGGGTGTACTGTCACCTGTGTTGTCCACAGCATGGGGTAGGGTGACTCCCCTCCTCTCCCACTTGCTGCCTTGTCCTCACCCTTCCTGCCCTGTCCACCTCCTGCTCACCTCCTGCTGCCCTTCCCTGTCCTCACCATTTCTACCATATTGTTAGGAGGTCCCTAAACACAACCCTCAACATCCCACAGTGATGGCTTGTTAGGCCAAAGACAAGTCAATTGCTCTGTCTAGTAATGTCTAGGTGACAAAAACTATCTAGACTCTTAAGGGCTACCTACACTAAACTACAGCCCTTATATACATCTTCCTCTGGTCTGTGCACAGTCAGCATGCAGCTAAAACCCCTCACAATAAGAGGTGATGCACAGCAGCCAAGTCTGTGCCCATATGACCATAACCAGCCCAATCTCCCCTCATACAGCAGTGTCTTATTGTGTAGTGCCTTCAGCCATTCCTGTGAACACCAGTACCATTCCCTCGGTACCTTCAGGTATTCCCATGTCACCCCTCAGGCACTGTACCACCCATGATTCCCTTCATGGCATAGGCCCATCATCGGGCTGTCATCCTAGTTGGCACTTGGTATGTCCCATAACCAATGCTGACCTAACCACCTTCCATATATGGGCTGCAGTGTTTGCATAGGCATCCTATAGTGAAGTCTCGTCATCCAACCTTTGTATCTATACGTTTGAGTGCAAAGAAATAGATAAAAGAAAAGAAAAATATAACCTGACCCTCTAAGTCCATATCTTCATATATGTCATTGACGTCATTACTGTGAAAATTATAGGGAATGAGTTATGCTCATAACATCACCCCCCCCCTTAAGGCCTTGCATCCCAAGAGGCTGACATCTCCACATCCACATAGTGTGGATCTTCCTTCATTTTTGTATAAAAGCAGTCCAACCGCTCGCTCCATTTGTCAGGCGTCAAGCCCAACTGCTCTGACTCTTCATCTTCTATTTCCTCAACAGTGGTCTTCCACTGTATCATCTTTCATGTAGGGCATGCAACACCCTTGATCCTTTTCTGTTGGTCCTCCTCCAACTCACTGCTTTCCGCTCATCCATGAGTTCTGGATCCCATCCATAAATTTCTCTGATGGTTGGATATGCCAGCCATTTGTAGGCATTCCAATATTGTTGTTTCACCAACCAGAGGTAACAATATCCAGGGTGCTTTGGATGCAGTCTATTCTGTGCCTGTTCCAATAGTCCTGGTCTTTCATTCCATAAACACAGATCGATTTCTACTAGAGCTGCCACTGCATCTAAGTGTGCTGGTTGCTCCAGTTCCTCAACTCCACTCTCCTCCCCTAGGCTTATGATTTCGCCTACTTCAGGGTCTTCAATTCATTCCGACAAGATATTGCCATTGGGCGCATGCATTAGTGCATTCCAGTCAGCATGTTCCATCATCATGCCATCATGCTCATACAACTCCTTTGTATGGTGTTCGTAGTGTATTGTCTGTGGTGCCACTCCATAATTCCAGATGGCTTTCTCTCTGTCAATGACTATCATCAGTCATTGGTTATATTCAGATGCCATGAGCACCTTCCATATGGGACTGGATGCATCCCCTTTGAACATGTCGTTCAATAGATTCATCAGGTCAAGTATTCCCTGGTTGCTCTCTCGAGGGCTCGTTTTGCCCATAATGCAGCTCGGTTTGCTGCCCGTTGTTCCAGTAAGGCATTCCATGCCTCATCCTGGATTTGTAACTCTTTGGCTTCACATTGCTGGATAATCTCTTGTGCAAATGCACACTTCTCTCATCATCATTCCTTCAGGAACACCCACCACAGTCGTATGTGGTTGTCATAGCAGTGGTAAATAATATCGCCAGTTATCTCTGTAGGTCTAGTTGAGACCTTGTTGCTATCGGTAACCCAGTCTGCTTCAAAGGTGCATCCAATCTTCGAAAGTGTTGCCTGGGCATGAGGTAATATGTAATTGAATGAGCACTGCATGGCTCTCTTGTATGTATTCCTAAAAATAAAATCTTCAACCGACTTCAGGCCCTCCACTGACAATTGGTCTGTTCTTCTGGCAGTCTGGTAATCCACACCTGTCGATGATGCCTCTTGGGAAACAAGAGGGTTACTGTCTGCTGCGTCATGGGTCCACAAGCTATCAAAATGTGTGTGCCTGGCAATTCACCTCAATGTCCTTGTGCCAAGTTATCAGTGACAAAATCAGGTAGTCACTGCTTGTACAGAGGGTATGAGAGGACTTTGTATCAGCCTTGATACACTACACAAATCAAATGTGTTTGCTTGTTCCTGAGCTATTCCGCAAATATGGTGTACTACACCTGGGGTGCATCTGTGAACTCCTGCCTATGCTCTCCCAGCAATGCTAGTACTCTTGTCCATAAATGTGTGTAGACTACCCAAGTAGGGTTTGTTGCCAGGCCCAATGGGGCGTATTGAGGATCTCTCGTTCAAGACCCGTTGACAGAAAACACTGTCAAAGTCAATGTTGCCTGGAGAGGTTGCAGGCTACACAGTTTGTTGAATAAATAATGATCTGGAGCATTGAGTATTGAACTCATAGCTTCATATATTATATCGTTATTTATGAATGCTCACCAAATCACAAATATAATCTGATATTTGTACACTGTTGACAGATTTATAGTGTTTGACAGATATTATAGAGTTTCATCCCAGGAACAGTATGAAATGACAGCATGTGGGACACAATGCATGTTGTTCACACTGCTAGAGTGAAGCTTCCCAAAGGCCCTAACAGGCCTAATTGGAATCAACAACAAAATTCTGGTCCTAGTAACCAGAATAACTACAAACCTGGTTTTAGTAACCAGAATTCATATTCTTCGAATCAGAATAAAGGGAAATGGACGACACCAGGACCATCTTCCAGACCCTTTAACACTGGCAAACCCCAGTTCTTGTCTAATCAAGAAAGGAACAAAATTAATCAAGACAATAAAAAGAAAAAGAAAGCCTTTCTATTAGAACAGCAACAAAAGAATAATGCTGGGGAAACCAGGAAAGTGAATGTACCTAAATTCGCTCACTTAGTAGACAGGATAGATCCTGTGCTACCCTTGATTCAAAGAATGGCACCATTAGCACCTAATCTACAGCAACTGAAGGCTCAAGGATATTCAGTCACTGATAATATAGAAATGCAAATGGTGGTTGATCCAATTGCTGAAAACTGTTTCCAAGTCCTAGATGAAAGGGCTGACATTGAAATGGACAAAATGTCAGATACAGTCTCCTTAGGGGAAGACTTTTATGACACAGCTGATGGGGAATACCAGTACGTAAATCTTTCTACTCAAAAGTTCTTCTCTGATAAAAAATCAGTGAGGACTATCAAGACGAGCCCAATTATGAGGCATCTTGATTTCAAAGGTAACAATGTAGATAGTAGTATTTGTACTACTTTAAATAGCGATCAATATATCACTTTAGTTGCCTCCATTCCAAAAATGAGTAGTAAGATAAATGTGTGTGGTTGTGACAAATGTAAGGAATTTGAGTCCAAAGGAACTCCATGGATGATTGATTCAGGAGCATCTATCCACATAACTCCTGAAATCAAAGATTTCTCTGAATATCATCCTTTTAAAGTTTCACAGCCTGTATTTACAGCTGATAAACGATCTCAAGTAGCAATACTTGGAGAAGGAACTGTGTTCCTGCAGGTAGAAACTGCGCATAAACATAAACATGTCATTGAACTTGAAAAAGTTTGCTATATGCCTGCAGCTAGTGTCAGACTTATATCATCTGGACAACTAAAGCTACAAGGCTTTCATGAAAAATTGGACAAGTATAGTACTATATTTTCACTAAAAACTGGGCGACCATTTATAATGGCATATCCTAGACATATAGGAGATCCCATTCATTGGACTTTGACTGAAATAGTCCATCCAAGAGTAAAAATGGCTGAACCTTCAGTTCATATAGTGGATTATAACACTTGGCATCAAAGATTGGGTCACCCATCTAAAAATGTATTACAACATGTCTTCGATCATACAAAGGGGTTTGACAAATTATCTATACCATCAACAGATACAATTTGTCCTGGATGTGCACAAGGAAAGATGCATAATAAATCTTTTCCTACATCAATCAAGTGAGCTTCAAAGCCACTTGAATTGATTCATGCTGTTATGAGCATACCTCATCCCGTTCAATTTTCACAGTAACAACACTAATGACAAATATGCAGATACGGTCTAGAGGAGTCGGACTATATTTTTCTTTTCATTTTATCTATTTCACTTCACTCAAACGTTTGAATACAGGACTCAGACGATACCTTGGTCGCAGGGACAGACTACATTAGGACTGTGACCCTTATATGGAAGGTGGTTAGGTCAGCATTGGCTATGGGTATAGACCGAGTGCCGACAGGAAGGATGGCCCAATGATGGGCCTACGCCATGGAAGGATACATGAGCGGCACGGCGCCAGAGGGGCGACATGGGAATGCCGAGATGTACTGATGACTAGGTACCGGTGTATGTGGGAGTCGGCCAAGACGCACGACAATAGGCATGGCCACATATGGAAGGACAGTGGGAGAGGCTCTCCAAGTAAGGTCATATGGGCGCAGATCTAGCTGCTGCACATCATCTCTATTGTGAGGGACTTTAGCTGCACGCTGACTGTGCACAGACCAGGAGAAAGGTATATAAGGGTTGTAGTCTTAGGTAGCGAGTCCCTAAGACTCTAGATAGTTTGTGTCCTAGACACTTCTACTTGAGCAACAGGTTTAGTCTTGATCTTATCTGGACTGATCTGTCTGTCTTGTCTTTGGCTGAACAAGCCACACTCTGAAGTCTTGAGGTTGTGTTTAGGTCGTCCCTAACATAATCTAGAGTCTTTACTACTCTACCCCATTGGACCTTACAGCACTGAGCATGATTGGCTTGTCGTTGCTAACAGTGCCAATGGCCTAGTTTCATTTCTGAGAGGAAGTAATCGCGAAGCCCGCATCCTCTCCAGGTGACATCGACGCACGACACAGTACTGTCAACGGGTCTCAAATGAGAGATCCTCAATACACCCCATTGGGCCTGATGATAAACCCTACTTGGGTAGTCTACAAACAGTAACGGAAGAGAATACTAGAGTGTCAGGAGAGCGTAGGCAGGAGACCACAGACGCGCCCCGAGCTTGGTATACCATTATTGCCGAAAAGCTCAGGAATGAGTGAAAACACTCAATATACGTTGTGTATCAAGGCTGATACAAAGTCCTCTCATATCCTCTGTACAAGCAACCCTACCTGATTTCGGGTTGATAACTTGGCACAAGGACATTGAGGCAAATTGCCAGGCACACGTACATTGATAGCTTTCGGACCCACGATGCAGCAGACATTATCTCTCTTGTTTCCCAAGAGACATCATTGACAGGCACAGATTCCAAACTGGACAGCCAATAGAACAGACCAGTTGTCAGTGGAGGGCCTGAAATTGGTTGAAGATTCTTTTACAGATTCAAGACGTACGACTAGTGCAATGCAGTGCGCATTCACATACATATTACCTCACGCCCAGGTGACACTTTCAGAGATTGGATGCATCTTCGAAGTGGACTGGGTTACCGATAGCGACAAGGTCTCTATGAAACCTACAGAAATAACCGGCAATACTATCTATTGCCACTACAACAACCACGTACGATTGTGGTGGGCGTTTTTGAAAGAAAAATGTCAAGAGAAACGTGCACTGGTGCAGGAGATCATCCGGCAAAGAGAAGCTGAGGAAATACGAGTCCAAGCAGAAGCATGGGAGGCTCTACTATCACAACGGGCAGCAAAACGAGCTGTGTTACGGGCAAGCAAAGCCCTAGAAAGAGCAACGAGGGAATACCTTACCCTCACCAATTTACTGAACAAATCGTTCAAAGGGGATGCATCCAGTCCCATCTGGAAAGCCATGATGACATCAGAATATAACCAATGGCTTATGCTTATCATTGATGGAAAGAAAGCTATTCGAACTTCAGGAATAGCACCCCACACAGTACAATATGAATGCCATATGAAAGAGTTGTATGAGCATGAAAACATGACAATGAGTCATGAAGATTGGAATGCGTGGATGCACACTATAAATGGAAACATATCACCCGGCTTCTGGTGGACCATTCGCATGGGCCCTATTCCAGAAAAACTCGCACCATCGGTACCAGGATTCTGTTACCTCAATCTTATCAAACCAAAGTACTGGGACAAGTACGAATGGCCTGTGTATCCTACAATTGCAGCCATATGGGAGATGGGAGCAGAATACCGAAATGAAGGAGTCCATACCAGGTGGACTGCCACAGAATGAACCGATGTGGTACACGTAGGCTTAGAAATGGCCGACGTCAATGGATGGGACATGGTGGAAATACTGTTTACCAGTGGCCACAAAGAACTTCGAGTTGGGGCAGAACAAAATACAATCGACCCTGAAGTAGGCGAAATCATCAGCCTAAAGGAGGACAATGGAGAAGAGATACTAGAGCAACCAGTGCGCTCAGATGCAGCGGCAGCTCTGGTAGAAATAGATCCCTGTCTAAGAAATGAAAGACTGGGACTCTCAGAACAGGCACAAAACAAACTACATCCAAAACACCCTGGATATTGTTACCTCTGGCTAGTAAAATGAGAATACTGGAACTCGTACAAATGGCCAGCATACCCCATGATTAGGGAAATTTATGGATGGGATCCAGAACTCATGGACGAGTACCGACCCATATACTGGAGGTGAACAAAAGGATGTAACCGCATGTGGCATTGTGTTTGAGTCTCAGGAGAACCTGGTGGATGGCCATGGATGAAAGCAATGATGTGGCAGGGATATGGATCACATCGAGTTGGTGCTGGAACCTTCCAACTTACCGTCGACATGATTACACACGCCTATCACGCAGTAATGGGCTGGAGACAACATTGGCAGGATTCCGAGACGCTGGAACCGCTACCCAATACACAACTGGCTGCAGCAGTAGCAGCACGAGAAGATGAAATCCATCGGCAAGCAGAGGAGAGACAGTGAGCCATCACTAACGCTGGACAAGCTCTTGCTGCAATGATTAACGAGTACCAACGATCCAACCGTCAGGAACCGGGACCTCTAGCAGCACGAGAAGATGAAATCCATTGGCAAGCAGAGGAGAGACAGTGAGCCATCACTAACGCTGGACAAGCTCTTGCTGCAATGATTAACGAGTACCAACGATCCAACCGTCAGGAACCGGGACCTCTTACCAAAGCAGAAATGCCTGCATTCTATGAAGGGGACCCCCTGCACAGTGGATGGATGGTTACGGCAGATGGACATGTACTTCATGTTGGCCAATGAAACAGAGGAACATCAAAAGGTCTCAATCTGCCTCTATAGAATTAGAGGCAGAAAAGGAAATCGAGCAGCTGATTGGAGCGGGGTAAAACTCAAGGCCTTCCAAGAGGCGCTGCAAGAGTTTCAGGACAAACAGGAAACCAGTGGCTGGAGTGCAGAATTGAATTGGACACAGCTCAATACTGGACAATCAACTGATGATAATCGAGCTTGGGTCAGACGACCCTTGGAACACCAATTTCCTTTCATAGACTGGGCAGATTTCAAGCAACAGATGCATGACTTCTTTATGTCCACCGAGACCAAAGAGAAAGCCATCGAGGCGATATTAAAATTACAACAGGGAACGATGATCGTAGAAGACTACATCATCAAGTTCAACTCCCTAACCTCATTGACTGACTGGAACGATCAAGCCCTGATCTCCCAGTTTACAAATCATCTCAACCCTGTACTTGGTTGAGAACTCATCCGATACGGAGGACTAGCAGACAATGCTGTTATGAGCATACCTCGTCCCTATCAATTTTCACAGTAACGACACTAATGACAATTATGAAGATACGGTCGTGGGGAGTCGGATTATATTTTTCTTTTCATTTTATCTATTTCACTTCACTCAAATGTTTAGATACAGGACTAGATGATGCCTTGGTCGCAGGGACAGACTATACTAGGACTGCGACCCTTATATGGAAGGTGGTTAGGTCAGCATCAGTGATGGACATACCAAGTGCCGACAGGAACAGCGGCCCGATGATGGGCCTACGCCATGGAAGGATACATGGGCGGCACGGCACCTGAGGGGTGACATGGGAATGCCGAGATGTACCAACGACTAGGTACCGGCATATGTGGGAAACGGCCGAGACGCACGACAATAGGCGTGGCCGTATATGGAAGGACGAAGTGTTGGTGTGGGAGGAAGTCTCCAAGAAAGGTCATATGGGTGCAGACTCAGCTGCTGCACATCGTCTCTATTGTGAGGGACTTTAGCTGCGTGCTGACTGCGCACAGACCAGGGGACAGGTATATAAGGGTTGTAGTCTTAGGTAGCGAGTCCCTAAGACTCTAGATAGTTTGTGTCCTAGACACTTCTACTTGAGCAACAGGCTTAGTCTTGACCTTGTCTTGACTGATCTGGTCTTGTCTGGTCTTCGGCTGAACAAGCCACACTCAGAAGTCTTAAGGTTGTGTTTAGGTTGTCCCTAACATAATCTAGAGTCTTTATCACTCTACCCCATTGGACCTTATAGCACTGAGCACGTCCGGCTCGTCGTTGCTCACAGCGCCAACGGCCTAGTTTCATTCTGAGAGGAAGTAATCGTGTAGCCCGCATCCTCTCCAGGCGACATTGACGCACGACACAGTACTGTCAACGGGTCTTGAACGAGAGATCCTCAATACGCCCCATTGGGCCTGACGACAAACCCTACTTGGGTAGTCTACAAACAGTAACGGAAGAGAATACTAGAGTGTCGGGAGAGCGTAGGCAGGAGACCATAGACGCGCCCCAAGCTTGGTATACCATTATTGCTGAAAAGCTCAGGAACGAGTGAAACAACTCGGTATACGTGTGTATCAAGGCTGAACCAAAGTCCCTTCATACCCTCTGTACTAGCAACCCCTACTTTGTTATCGGGGTTGATAACTAGGCACAAGGACATTAGGGCGATTTGCCAGGCACACATGTATTGATAGCTTTCGGACCCACGACACAGCAGACTATATCTCTCTTGTTTCCCAAGAGACGTCATCGACAGGCGCGGATTCCGAACTGGACAGCCAATAGAACGGACCAGTTGTCAGTGGAGGGCCTGAAATTGGTTGAAGATTCTTTTACAGCTTCAACACATACGTTTAGCACAATGCAGTGCGCATTCACATATATCTTACCACACGCCCAGGCGACACTTTCGGAGATTGGATGCATCTTCGAAGCGGACTGGGTTACCGACAGCGACAGGGTCACTATGGTACCTACAGAAATTACAGGCGATACCATCTATCACCGTTATGACAACCACGTATGATTGTGGTGGGCGTTCCTAAAAGAAAAACGCTGAGAGAAGCGCGCACGCGCACAAGAAATCATCCGGCAAAAAGAAGCCGAGGAGTTACGAATTCAGTCAGAGGCATGGGATGTCTTACTGGTACAGCGAGCAGCAAAACGAGCTGCGATACGGGCAAACAAAGCCCTGGAAAGAGCCACAAGGGAATACCTTACCCTCACCAATTTACTGAACGATTTG
The DNA here is from genome assembly GCA_023014405.1 of Amanita molliuscula. Classification (NCBI taxonomy): domain Eukaryota; kingdom Fungi; phylum Basidiomycota; class Agaricomycetes; order Agaricales; family Amanitaceae; genus Amanita; species Amanita molliuscula. The sequence goes on from JAEBUP010000056.1 coordinate 337,627, forward strand.
TTCAAAGGGGACGCATCCAGTCCCATCTGGAAAGCCATAATGACATCACAATATAACCAATGGCTAATGCTTATCATCGATGGAGAAAAAGCTATTCGAACTCCAGAGATAAAACCCCACGAAATACAATACGAATGCCATACAAAAGAGTTGTATGAGCATGAAGGCATGACCATGAGTCATGAAGATTGGAATGCGTGGATGCACGCACTAAACGGAAATATATCACCTGGATTCTGGTGGACCATTCGCATGGGCCCTATCCCAGAAAAACTCGCACCATCGGTACCAGGATTCTGTTACCTCAATCTCATCAAACCAAAGTACTGGGACCAGTACAAATGGCCTGCCTATCCTACAATTGTGGCCATATGGGAGATGGAAGCAGAATACCGAAACGAGGGAGTTCATACAAGGTGGACCGCTACAGAACGAATCGATGTGGTACACGTAGGATTGGAAATGGCCGACGTCAATGGATGGGACATGGTTGAAGTCTTGTTCACCAGTGGTCACAAAGAACTACGAGTCGGGGCAGAACAAAGTATAAGCGACCCTGAAGTAGGCGAAATCATCAGCCTACGAGAGGATAATGGAGAGGAGCTACTAGAACAACCAGCGCGCTCAGATGCAGCGGCAGCTCTAGTAGAAATAGATCCCTGTCTCAGAAACGAACAACCAGGACTCTCAGAGCAGGCACAAAATAAACTGCACCCAAAACATCCTGGATACTGTTACCTCTGGCTGGTAAAGCGAGAATATTGGAACTCGTACAAATGGCCAGCATACCCCATGATCAGGGAAATTTACGGATGGGACCCGGAACTCATGGATGAGTACCGACCCATATACTGGAGGAGAACCAAAGGATGCAATCGCATGTGGCATTGTGTCTGAGTCTCAGGAGAACCAGGTGGATGGCCATGGATGAAGGCCATGATGTGGAATGGATATGGTTCTCATCGAGTCGGCGCTGGAACTTTCCGACTCACAGTTGACATGGTCACACACACCTATCATGCAGTAATGGGTTGGCGGGAGTACTGGCAGGACACCCAAACAATCGAACCACTTCCTGCCACACAACCGGCAGCAGCAGTAGCAGCTCAAGAGGATGAAATACACAGACAGGCAGAAGAGAGGCAACGGGCTATCACTAGTGCGGGACAAGCACTAGCTGCCATGATCAACGAGTACCAATGGTCCAACCATCGAGAACTGGGACCTCTTACCAAGGCAGAAATGCCCGCGTTCTATGAAGGAGATCCCCGGACAGTAGACGGGTGGTTGCATCAAATGGACACCTATTTCATGCTAGCAAACGAAATAGATCCCAAACGACAGGTCTCAATCTGCCTTTATCAAATAAGGGGTGGAAAAGGAAACCGAGCAGCTGACTGGAGTGGGGTGAAACTCAAAGCCTTCCAGGAGGCCCTACAGGAGTTTCAGGACAAACAAGAGACCAGTGGCTGGAGTGCTGAGTTGGATTGGGCACAGCTCAATGCCGGACAATCCACTGATGACGATTGAGCATGGGTCAGACGACCTTTGGAACATCAATTTCCTTTCACGGACTGGATGGATTTCAAAAATCAAATGCATGAATTCTTCATGTCCACTAAAACGAAAGAAAAAGCTATCGAGGCGTTACTGAAACTACAACAGGGAACGATGATTGTAGAGGATTACATCATCAAGTTCAATTCCCTGACATTGTTAACAGACTGGAACGATCAGGCCTTGATCTCACAGTTCCAGAACCATCTTAACCCAGCGCTTGGTCGAGAATTAATCCGATATGGAGGATTACCAGACAACGCCACATTACACCAGATCCAAACATGGGTCACCGCGCTCACTAGAGCATACAGAAAAGCCAATGAGGCTTATGGACCTCCCGCGCAACGGCAGGAGTATAAAGAGCAATCTCCGGCTCATAATGGTCGCCCTCAGTGGCAGTACAGAGCCCCAACGCCAATAGCATCAGGGAGTCGACCTGATCCAAATGCCATGGATGTTGACACACAAAAATTCTGTTCCTATTGTAAAATGAGGAACCACTCAGTAGAGGAGTGCAGACAGAAGAACAGCACTTGCTACAAGTGCGGAAAGAAAGGGCACACAGCATGGAGGTGCAAAAAGGAAAATGCAACCAGCAACAAAGACAAGCAGGTTGTCAGGTACATTGACAAAAGGGAAACAACCCCAGTCGGACATATAGAGGAGGTCTCTTCGGATTTTGCAGAAAGCCAGTAGGCAAGCGCTCAGCGCTGCTGGCTGCTACTCAGGTTTCGGATAGTGATGTACTAGTAGACTCAAAAATAAACATGCACGATTTACTTTACGAGTGCAGAGGAGACATACATCACTTAAGAAATCTCAGAGTGAGCGCAAAGAAGGGAGAATGGTTACAACCATGGACCCCTCAGTGGATGTTAAGGAGGATTTGGGAACAACCCAAACAAATAGCGGTGGAATGTCTACAACAATGGGTAGACAACAAAAGAATAAAAGAAGTGGATGGACACCTAGTGGATGACTTAAACGCTATGACAGAAGTCGACGCTATGTGGAACTTAGAACACCTACGAAAGAAAGTAATACAGGGAACGGGATACCATGAAATAGACATAACCGGGATCGTAACAAGAATGGACAAATCAAAAAGCATCCGTGTTAAAATGTTATTGGACTCCGGTGCAACTGGAACCTGTATTAGCACCGATTTCGTAGAAAAACACCAAATACCCAAATGACGTCTGGTTCGACCCATATCTGTATATAACGCAGACGGAACCAAAAACTCGAGAGGTGCCTTAGAATACATGGCAAAAATAAAGTTATGCATTGGTGAACACGAAGAAGTCATTGAATGCACAGTAACGCATCTCTCAAAGACAAGCATCTTCTTAGGTTTCGATTGGTTGTGGAAGCACAACCCAACCATCAACTGGAAGAAGCAGACGTTGGAGTTCAACCATTGTCCGGGTACTTGTTGGAAGGGTTCATCCGTTCAGGAACCTGAAGATGAAATAGACATTGAAGAAGACCTCGAAGCAGAGGATAGACTGTTAGCAGTTCACATTGGTGAACCAGAGCTTAACGTTAGGGCCTACGTGTCAACGGCCACAAAAATAGCCGTGGAAGAAGCGGAGAAAACCAAAAAATGAACTCTGGAGGAGGCAGTCCCCAGACACTACTTAGGACATCAAAAGGTCTTCGAAAAGGAGACGTTTGATGAACTACCACCACGGCAGCGATGGGATCACGCCATAGAGTTGATTCCCAGGTCAAACCCAGTTGACTGCAAGATATACCCGCTTAACAGGGACGAACAGCAGCAACTGGATGAATTTCTGAAAGAGAATCTGGATTCAGGGCGAATCCAGTCCAGTAAATCGCCCATGGCATCACCTTTCTTCTTTGTAAAGAAGAAAGACGGAAAACTACGGCCTGTACAGGATTACAGGCGACTCAATGAGATGACAGTCAAAAACCGGTATCCACTACTGCTGATAGGAGAGCTGGTGGATAAGTTGTTGCAAGCTAAGGTCTTCTCAAAAATGGACATACATTGGGGTTACAACAACGTGCGTATCAAGGAGGGGGACGAATGGAAGGCGGCCTTCCGAACCAACAGAGGACTCTTTGAGCCCTTGGTTATGTTCTTTGGGCTTACAAATTTGCCGGCCACTTTCCAAACAATGATGAATGACATTTTCAGAGTCAAAATAGCAGAAGGATGGGTCGTCATTTACATGGACAACATTCTTGTGTTTTCAAAAAATCAGGAGGAACATATGGTTCAGGTCAACCGTATCTTGGCAAAACTGGAAGAGCACAAGCTCTCATTAAAACCAGAAAAATGTTTCTTCGACAAAAAGGAAATGGATTTCCTTGGAGTCGTAATCAGCAAAAACTCTGTTCGAATGGAAACTGCCAAAGTCAAGGCAGTGACGGAATGGCCAAAGCCAACATGCAAGTGGGAAGTCCAACAGTTCTTGGGCTTTATAAACTTTTATCGACGCTTCATCAAAGACTTTGCAAAGGCAGCCAAACCTCTGACTCGACTTACAGGAAAAGACGAGTGGAAATGGACAGAGTTACAGGATGAGGCATTTAAAATGCTTAAGAAAACAATAGCAGAAGAGGTGGTGTTGCGGATCCCTGATGAAAATGGACAGTTCCGAGTGGAGGTGGATGCCTCTGACTTTGCCATCAGAGGAATTCTATCGCAACAAATAGAAAATGACATATGGAAGCCTGTGGCTTTCATTTCGAAATCCCTAAACAATGCTGAGTGAAACTACGAGATCTACGACAAGGAGATGCTTGCAGTTATGCATGCTTTTTACGAGTGGTCCCACTATCTTAAAGGGGCCAAACACACAGTCAAGGTTCTGACAGACCATCAGAACTTGACCTATTTCAGAAAAGCACAAAATTTGAATCGACGACAGGCACGATGGGTGACGGATTTGCAGGAGTACAACTTCGTCATAAAACATAGGAGCGGGAAGTCCAACACAAAGGCAGACTTACTATCTAGGCAAGCAGGACATACTCGTGGAGAAAACGATAACGAAGGGGTGGTTCTACTCAAAGAACACCTCTTTATACAAGTATACAATGATGATCGGGCAATAAACGACATCGTAAAAGACATCAGAGAAGTGCCCAAGCAGCAATGGGAGACACAGGTTGTCGAAGGCCTCAGAAAGGCCGATGGAGAATATAAATTCGAAAAAGGACTCGTTACTTGGAAAGGGCAAGTATACGTACCAGCAGTCGTGGCATTGCGAGAGGACATCATTGCAATCCATCATTCATGGGGGCATTCTGGAGTCGCTAAAACTCTGGAATCGTTAACAAGGAATTTCTGGTGGCCAAACATGCACAAGGACATTGAAAAATACATTCCAGGATGTGAAACTTGCCAGAAGGCAAAACTGGATAGACAGGCACGTGCAGCGCCACTCCAACCAAATGAAGTTCCAAATGAACCATGGGAAGTCATCTCAGTCGACTTCATGGGACCTCTCCCCACGTCCAGGGGATACGACACAATAATGGTAGTGGTGGACCAATTCACTAAGAAGTCATACTTCTTACCCACCACCAAAGAAGTTACCTCACAGGGAACAGCAGCGCTGTTCAGGGATAATGTATTCAGGGAGCATGGACTCCCCAGAAAAGTAATAAGTGACCGAGGACCTCAGTTCGCTTCAAAGTTTATGACAGACTTGTACGGGATGTTGGGGATTCAAGCAAATAGATCTACAGCTTATCACCCCCAGACGGACGGACAAATGGAGCGCGTAAATCAGGAAGTCAAAGAATTCCTGACCATGTTTGTTAACAATCGCCAAGACAACTGGAGTGATTGGCTGTCAGTGGCACAATTCTGCCACAACGATCGCGTGCATTCAGCAACGGGCTTCACACCCTTCTTCATGAATTATGGAAGACACCCAAACAAGGGACTAGACCCCACCTATGCGCCGAAGGCAGTAGCCGTGGAACAACTGGCAAAAGAATTGGAGGATGTGCACGAAAAGGTGAAGAGAGCCTTGAAAAAAGCCGCTCAAATCATGAAAGAGTGGTATGATAGCCATCGCCAAGCAGCACGAGAGTACAAACCTGGCGACAAGGTGTACCTCAGCACAGAAAACCTTCCAGTCATCCGAGCAACTAAGAAGCTTGATGGGAAGTTTGTCGGTCCACTTGAAGTACTCACTAAGGTCGGCGAGTCGTCTTATAAATTAAAAATACCAGCAGCATGGAAAATCTATAATGTCTTCAATGAAGTCTTGCTGAAGCCATACAGGGAACTGGAATTCCCAAAACAAAAAGCAAAAGCAGCAGCGCGCAAGGACGCACAAATGGTTGAGGAGTCTCAGGAAGACGAATACGAAGTGGAAGAAGTAATGGACAGCCGCGTCAGTGGACGCCAGGGAGGGAGGTTGGAATACCTCATCAAATGGAAAAATTACCCAGTGGAAGAGTCCACTTGGGAACCAGCAGGAAACGTGGCCAATGCAACGGCCTTAGTAAAAAAGTTCCACAAAGCCAACCCAAAGGCACCAAAGTACATTCGAAATCTCAAAAATGGAAAGGTGTATATCCAGTATACGGAAACAGTTCCCCAACAAACCCCTAGTGCGCCAAGGCACAAAAAAGTTAAGGGAACTCACTGGAAAGACAAAAGACTTTTTGGATGGGATGATGGCTGGTTCGGCCCAAAATACCTAGAAAACATGGAGCGCAGATGGCGCAATTGGAAAGGAGACAGGCGGGCAATCATGGAATTGCCAGATGACACCGATGGGACGTTCTCCAGAGACCTGGAGCGTGGCGGGCGGTCACCCGTGCTTGATTTCCCAAAAAGGGGAGAGGAAGAAGAGTTGGAAGAGGAGCGCCGAGCGCATGAAAGAGATACCAAGTGTCTCAAAAGAAAATCTTAAAAAGAAATACACCAGTAGCTGCAAAGGAAAGCAGCGAGTCGGAAGATGACCGACAAAAAAGGATCAAGGGTGTTGCATGCCCTACACAGAAAATATGGAAAACCACCGTCGAGGAGGTGGAAGATGTGGATTCAGAATGGTTGGGCTTGATGCCTGAGGAACAAGCAGAGCGCCTTGCCTGCTTTTATGAATGAATGAAAAGAGATCCACACTATGTGGACTCAGCCAGTTCAGCCTCTCGGGACGCGAGGCCTTAAGGGGGGGGTGATGTTATGAGCATACCTTGTCCCTATCAATTTTCACAGTAACGACACTAATGACAATTATGAAGATACGGTCGTGGGGAGTCGGATTGTATTTTTCTTTTCATTTTATCTATTTCACTTCGCTCAAATGTTTAGATACAGGACTAGACGATGCCTTGGTCGCAGGGACAGACTATACTAGGACTGCGACCCTTATATGGAAGGTGGTTAGGTCAGCATCAGTGATGGACATACCAAGTGCCGACAGGAACAGCGGCCCGATGATGGGCCTACGCCATGGAAGGATACATGGGCGGCACGGCACCTGAGGGGCAACATGGGAACGCCGAGATGTACCAATGACTAGGTACCGGCGTATGTGGGAAACGGCCAAGACGCACGACAATAGGCAGTGGCCGTATATGGAAGGACGAAGTGTTGGTGTGGGAGGAAGTCTCCAAGAAAGGTCATATGGGTGCAGACTCAGCTGCTGCGTATCGTCTCTATTGTGAGGGACTTTAGCTGCGCGCTGACTGCGCACAGACCAGGGGACAGGTATATAAGGGTTGTAGTCTTAGGTAGCGAGTCCCTAAGACTCTAGATAGTTTGTGTCCTAGACACTTCTACTTGAGCAACAGGCTTAGTCTTGACCTTGTCTTGACTGATCTGGTCTTGTCTTGTCTTCAGCTGAACAAGCCACACTCAGAAGTCTTAAGGTTGTGTTTAGGTTGTCCCTAACAAATGCTACATTGCACCAGATCCAAACAAGGGTTACAGCACTCGCTAGAGCATACCGTAAAGCCAACGAAGCTTACGGATTTCCTGCAGGAAGGCAGGAGTACAAAGAGCAGGCTCCAGCTCCAACCAGTCGCCCACAGTGGCAATCCAGGGCACCAGCACCAGTTGCGTCTGGAAGTCGATCTGATCCAAACGCTATGGATGTCGATACACAAAAATTTTGTTCCTATTGCAAAATGAGGAACCACTCAGTGGAGGAGTGCCGACAGAAAAATAGCACTTGCTACAAGTGTGGCAAGAAAGGGCACACAGCATGGAAGTGCAAAAAAGAAATCACAACCAGCGATAAAGGAAAGCAGGTTGTCAGATATGTCGACAATAGGGAAACGACCCCAGTCGGACATATAGAGGAGGTCTCGGATTTTGCAGAAAGCCAGTAGGCAAGCGCTCAGCACTGCTGGCTGCTACTCAGGTTCCTAGAAGTGATGTACCAGTAATAGATTCCCAAATTAAGTTGCATGATTTACTTTACGAATGCAGTGGGAAGGTACATCACCTAAGGAACCTAAGAGTGAGCACAAAGAAGGGACAACAACTGCAAACATGGACACCACAATGGATGTTAAGGAGGATTTGGGAACAACCCAAACAAGTAGCGGTGGAGTGTCTACAACAATGGGTAGACAATAAAAGAATACAAGAGGTGGATGGACACCTAGTGGATGACTTAAACGCTATGACAGAAGTTGACGCTATGTGGAACTTAGAACATTTACGAAAGAAAACAGTGCAGGGGACAGGATACCACGAGATAGACCTAACTGGGGTTGTAACAAGGATGGACAGATCAAAAAGTGTCCGTGTTAAAATGTTATTGGACTCCGGAGTGACAGGAACCTGTATTAGCACTGAGTTTGTAGAAAAACACCAAATAGCGAAACGATGCTTAGTCCGACCAATTCCCATATACAATGCAGACAGTACAAAGAACTCGAGAGGCGCCTTGGAATACATGGTGAAAATAAAACTATGCATCGGAGAACATGAAGAAGTGATCAAATGCGCAGTAATGCACCTCTCAAAAACAAGCATCTTCTTAGGCTTCGATTGGTTGAGGGAGCACAATCCTACCATCAATTGGAAGAAGCAGACACTAGAGTTCAACCGCTGTCCGGGCACTTGTTGGAAGGGTTCATCCGTCCAGGAACCCGAGGATGAAATAGAAATAGTAGAGGACCTTGAAGCGGAGGATAGACTACTGGCGGTTCACATTGGTGAACCAGAACTTAACATCAGGGCCTATGTGTCCACGGCCACAAAAATAGCAGCAGAGGAAGCAGAGAAAACAAAAAAACGAACTCTGGAGGAGGCAGTCCCCAGACATTATTTAGGACATCGAAAGGTCTTTGAAAAAGAGACTTTCGATGAACTACCACCACAGAGGCGATGGGATCATGCTATTGAGTTGATTCCTGGGTCTAACCCAGTTGATTGCAAAATCTACCTGCTCAATCAAGATGAGCAGCAACAATTGGATGAATTCTTAAAAGAGAACCTGGATTCAGGGCGAATCCAGTCAAGCAAATCACCCATGGCATCACCCTTCTTCTTTGTCAAGAAAAAAGATGGAAAATTAAGACCGGTACAGGACTACTGAAGACTAAACGAAATGATGGTCAAAAACCACTATCCACTACCGCTAATAGGGGAGCTGGTGGATAAGTTGTCACAAGCAAAAGTCTTCTCTAAAATGGATATATGTTGGGGATATAACAACGTACGAATCAAGGAGGGAGACGAATGGAAAGCGGCTTTCCAAACTAACAGAGGGCTCTTCGAACCCCTGGTCATGTTTTTCGGACTTACAAATTCACCAGCCACTTTCTAAACAATGATGAACAACATTTTTAGAGTCGAGATAGCGGAAGGATGGGTCGTCATATACATGGATGACATCCTCGTATTCTCAAAAAATCAGGAAGAACATACAGTACAGGTCAACCGTATACTGGCAAAGCTGGAAGAGCATAAGCTCTCATTAAAACCAGAAAAATGTTTCTTCGACAAAAAGGAAATGGATTTCCTTGGAGTCGTCATTAGCGAGAACTCAGTTCAAATGGAAACTGCCAAAGTCAAGGCAGTAATGGAATGGCCTAAGCCAACATGCAAGTGGGAAGTCCAACAGTTCTTGGGCTTCATAAACTTTTACCGGCGCTTTGTAAAAGATTTCGCTAAAGCGGCCAAACCCTTAACTCAGCTTACAGGAAAAGACGAGTGGAAGTGGACAGAGTTACAGGACAAAGCATTTGATATGCTTAAGAAAACTATAGCAGAGGAGGTGGTGTTGCGGATCCCTGATGAAGAGGGACAGTTTCGAGTGGAGGTAGACGCCTCTGACTTCGCCATTGGGGGAATTTTATCACAACAGGTGGAAAACGACGTATGGAAGCCTGTGGCTTTCATTTCAAAATCCCTAAACGACGCCAAGCGGAACTACGAGATCTACGATAAAGAGATGCTCGCAGTAATGCACGCTTTCTATGAATGGTCCCACTATCTCAAAGGGGCCAAACACACAGTGGAAGTTTTGATGGACCACCAGAACTTGACCTACTTCAGAAAAGTGCAAAATCTTAATCAATGGCAGGCGCGATGGGTGACGGATTTGCAGGAATACAATTTCGTCATAAAACACAGAAGTGGAAAGTCCAACACAAAGGCGGACTTACTATCTAGGTGGGCAGGACATACCCGCAGGGAAAATGACAATGAAGGGGTAGTTCTGTTAAAAGAACACCTCTTCGTACGAGTATTTGATGATGATCGTGCAATAGACGACATCATGAAGGACATTAAAGATGTGCCCAAGCGGCAGTGGGAGACACAGGTTGTCAATGGCCTTACAAAAGCCGATGGAGAGTACAAAATTGAAAAGGGACTTGTCACTTGGAAAGGACGAGTCTACGTACCAGCGGTCGTGGCATTGCGAGAGGACATTATCGCAATACATCATTCATGGGGGCACTCCGGAGTCACTAAAACTTTGGAGTCTCTAACAAGGAACTTTTGGTGGCCGAATATGCACAAGGACATAGAAAAGTACATTCCGGGTTGCGAAACATGCCAGAAGGCAAAACTGGATCGACAAGTGCATGTGGCACCTCTTTGACCAAACGAGGTCCCAACAGAACCATGGGAAGTCATCTCAGTCAACTTCATGGGACCCCTACCCATGTCCAAAGGGAATGACACAATAATGGTAGTTGTGGATAGATTCACCAAGAAGTCGTACTTCTTGCCTACCACAAAGGACATTACATTGCAGGGAACAGCAGCGCTGTTCAGGGACCACGTATTCAGGGAGCACAGACTTCCAAGAAAAGTTATAAGTGACAGAGGACCTCAGTTCGCTTCAAAATTCATGACAGACTTATATGGGATGTTGGGAATCCAGGCCAACCAATCAATGGCCTATCACCCACAGACGGATGGACAGACGGAACACGTAAATCAGGAAGTAAAAGAATTCCTGACTATGTTTGTAAACAATCGCCAAGACAATTGGAGTGATTGGCTGTCAGTGGCACAGTTCTGCCACAACGATCGGGTGCATTCAGCAACAGGCTTTACGCCCTTCTTCATGAACTATGGACGGCATCCGAACAAGGGACTAGACCCCACCTACGTGCTGAAGGTGGTAGCTGTGGAACAACTGGCAAAAGAGTTGGAGGACGTACACGAAAAGGCAAAAAAGGCTTTAGAAAAAGCCACTCAGATCATGAAAGAGCGGTATGACAGCCATCGCCAAGCGGCACAGGAATATAAACCTGGCGACAAGGTGTACCTCAGTATGGAGAACCTCCTGGTCATTTGAGCAACCAAAAAGCTTGACGGAAAATTTGTCGGTCCACTCGAAGTCCTCGCCAAAGTTGGCGAGTCGTCTTATAAATTAAAAATACCAGCAGCATGGAAAATCTATAATGTCTTTAATGAAGTCTTGTTAAAGCCGTACAGGGAACCGGAATTCCCGAAACAAAAAGCAAAGGCAGCAGCACGTAAGGACGCACAGATGGTCGAGGAGTCCCAAGAGGACGAATACGAAGTAGAGGAAGTTATGGACAGCTGCGTCAGTGGACGCCAGGGAGGGAGGTTGGAATACCTCATCAAATGGAAAAATTACCCAGTGGAAGAGTCCACTTGGGAACCAGCAGGAAATGTGGCCAATGCAACAGCCTTAGTAAAAAAGTTCCACAAAGCCAACCCAAAGGCACCAAAGTACATTCGAAATCTCAAAAATGGAAAGGTGTATATCCAATTTACAGAAACGGTTTCCCCACAACCCCCTAGTGCACCAAGGCACAAACAAAGTAAGGGAACCCATTGGAAGGACAAACAACTGTTTGGATGGGATGATGGCCGTTTTGGGCCAAAATACTTAGAAAATATGGAGCGCAGATGGCGCAACTGGAAAGGAGACCGGAAGGCAATAATGGAACTTCCAGACGACACCGATGGGACGTTCTCCAGAGACCTGGAGCGCGGCGGGCAGTCACCCATGCTTAATTTCCCACAGAGGGGTGACAAGGAAGAGTTGGAAGAAGAGCGCCGCGCGCATGAATGAGACACTGAGTGTCTTAAAAAGAAAATCTTAAAAAAGGGGGAACAGTTGGAAGCTGCAAAGGAAAGCAGCGAGTTGGAAGAGGACCAATGAAAACGAATCAAGGGCGTTGCATGCCCCTTACCAAAAAAATGGAAAACCACCATTGAGGAGGTGGAAGACATTGACTCAGAACAATCAGGCTTGATGCCTGAAGGATGCGAGGCCATAAGGGGGGGGTGATGTTATGAGCATACCTCATCCCATTCAATTTTCACAGTAATGACACTAATGACAAATATGCAGATACAGTCTAGAGGAGTCGGACTATATTTTTCTTTTCATTTTATCTATTTCACTTCACTCAAACATTTGAATACAGGACTCAGACGATACCTTGGTCGCAGGGACAGACTACATTAGGACTGTGACCCTTATATGGAAGGTGGTTAGGTCAGCATTGGCTATGGGTATAGACCGAGTGCCGACAGGAAGGACAGCCTGATGATGGGCCTACACCATGGAAGGATACATGAGTGGCACGGCGCCAGAGGGGTGACATGGGAACACCAAGATGTACCGATGACTAGGTACCGGTGTATGTGGGAGTCGGCCGAGATGCACGACAATAGGCGTGGCCGCATATGGAAGGACAGTGGGAGAGGCTCTCCAAGTAAGGTCATATGGGCGCAGATCTAGCTGCTGCACATCGTCTCTATTGTGAGGGACTTTAGCTGCGTGCTGACTGTGCACAGACCAGGAGAAAGGTATATAAGGGTTGTAGTCTTAGGTAGCGAGTCCCTAAGACTCTAGATAGTTTGTGTCCTAGACACTTCTACTTGAGCAACAGGTTTAGTCTTGATCTTATCTGGACTGATCTGTCTGTCTTGTCTTTGGCTGAACAAGCCACACTCTGAAGTCTTGAGGTTGTGTTTAGGTCGTCCCTAACACATGCAGACTTATTAGAATTGCCTATGGAATCTTATCATCGAAAGAAATGGTGTCTTATGATACTAGATGATTATTCTTCCTATGCTTATATGGCACTTCTTCGAACTAAATCAGAAACATTCACTGCTTTCAAGAGTTATGTAGAACTCATGGAAAATCAATATAGCAGTAAAGTTACACGTTTCAGATCAGATCGAGGGGGGGAATTTAAGTCACATGAATTTAGCAAGTTTCTTGCTTCAAAAGGAATCTTTAGAGAACAAAGTGCACCTCACATACACCAACAAAATGGTCGTGCTGAACAATTAAATGATACTATACTTGAAAAAGCAGAGAGCATGAGATTAGAATCTTCCTGCCCAAAATCATGGTGGGAATTTGCCTTTGAAACTGCTATTCATGTATACAATTGCACACCATTACGAAGGACAAATTGGTCTACACCCTATGAAAACATGACAGGTGAAAAACCTGATGTTCATTATCTTAAAGTGTTTGGTTGTCTAGCCTGGGTTTACATACCTAAAGAAATTCATAAAGATAAGCTGTCACCAAGATCTGAACCAATGACCTTTATTGGTTATGACATAGGATCTAAAGCTTATAAGTTTATGAAGAAAGATAACACTATATTCATTGGTGTGAAAGCACTATTTAATGAATCAGTATTTCCACAAAAAAGCGAAAATTACAATAAAGATAGACTATTTGAAAGTCCACCAGGTATTAACCAAAGGGATCAAAATGGACATGAATCTGACTCCAATTCCCAAAACAACAATCATCTCGATAGTGATGATGATGATCCCAAATCATATAAACCATCATTCAATCATGATCTTACACCAGATGAAGAGCAGAATTCATCTCATGAGAATGATGATATAGAGCCTAATAATAATGGTGGAGAACAGGATTTACCTGTCAGACCTGATGTTTGAGGACCAAGTGAAAACAGATCTGAAGAGAATTCCAGTAGATGGCCTGGGACACAACATCATGCACCACCAGACATTAAAAGAACACGAAAAGAGAAAAAGGTTACAGAAAGACAATCCCAAAAACAGCCTGAACCTATTCCCTTCCCACTTCACTGAAGTACTAGAGAAAGGAAACCAGTTTATAAGGAGGGTAATATTTATGGAAAGAAAACTCCTCTTGAAATTGAAAAACAACTGGAAAAGAATCCTTTCAATGAGTCTGAAGACTCTGATAGTCATAAAGACACTTCAAGCGAAATATCAGATGAATCTGATCCTGGTACTATTCAGGATAAAGGAATTTCAGATATAGATATGCTGCTTGATCAATTACAAAAAGAGGGAGGAAGGAAATTTATCAATTTCCTACTCTCAAAAGCAGTGTTACCTAAATCTGATATCCCTGTTCATTTTAGGGACATGTTAAAAATTAAAGAATCTGATCCTAAAGCTTTTCAAGAATGGATTAAAGCTATGGAGGATGAGATTGAAGCTCTATTTGAACGAGATGTTTGGGAGTTAGTTGATGGTCCAAAAGATTGTAAAGGATTTTCACAAATACCTGGCATAGATTATGATGACACCTTTTCTCCTGTTGCACGATTTGAAACAGTGAGATTACTTCTGGCTTCAGCTGCACTCGAAAATTGGGAAATCAAGGCACTAGATGTTAAAACAGCTTTCTTATATGGAAATCTTGATGAAGAGATTTACATGGAACAGCCAGAAGGCTTTGTCACAAAAGGACAAGAGGGAAAAGTCTATAGATTAAAAAAGGCCCTATATGGTCTTAAACAAGCATCATATGCTTGGAATAAACAAGCTGATAAAAGCTTGAAATCCTTAGGATTTAATAGATGCCTTTTGGATACAGGAGTTTATATCCTTAACAAACAAGGATCAATAATAGTTGTCATACTATATGTTGATGACATACTATTCCTGGGAAATGACAAAAGACTATTTTTAGACAAAAAGAGCAAGTTCATGAAAATATGGGAATGTAGAGACTTAGGACAAGTTTCTGAATATCTAGGGATGAAGATATCTCGAGATAGACCAAATCAATTACTGATAATTGATCAAATAGACTATGCTAAGAAAGTTGTTAAGCATTTTGGTCAAGAAAATGCTAAACCTGCTAGAACACCATTACCAGCAGGGTATGTTCCTAAACCAAATGAAGGAACAGCAACTTCTGAGCAAAGAAGCTATTATCAATCCATAATTGGATCATTATTATATTTAACTCTTGGAACTTGTCCAGATATTGCATTTGCAGTAATAATGATGTCGCAATTTATGGTTAATCCTTCTGAAGAGCATATTCAGAAGGCATTATACATTATCAAATATGTTGCCACCAACATTAATGGCAAAATAGTGTATAATGGAAAGAACCATGAAGGTTTCATTGCATATTGTGATGCAGACTGGGCAGGTGACCAGATTAATAGAAGATCAGTCACTGGATACATAGTCAAACTAGCTGGAGGACCAGTTAGTTGGGTTTCAAGGAAACAAAAGACAGTTGCTCTGTCATTGACAGAAGCTGAATATATGAGTCTGTCTGATACATCGAGACAGATAGTCTGGATAGAGTCTTTATTCCATGAAATTGGAAAGACTATAAAAATGATTCAATTAGGAGTAGATAATCAAGGAGCAATCTTTTTAGCATCTAATCCTGCTCAAGAGCATAGGTCTAAGCACATAGACATCTGCTACCACTATGTTAGAGAATGCATAGAGGAAGGAAAAGTGGAACTTGTGTATATTCCCACAAATCAGCAACTTGCTGATATCTTGACTAAAAATTTGTCTTTTGATAAATTCACAAAGTTAAGATCTGAAATTGGATTAGTGATTTCTCAGCATGGGGGAGTGTTGAATAAATAATGATCTGGAGCATTGAGTATCGAACTCATAGCTTCATATATTATATCATTATTTATGAATGCTCACCAAATCACAAATATAATCTGATATTTGTACACTGTTGACACTTTTATAGTGTTTGACAGATATTATAGAGTTTCATCCCAGGAACAGTATGAAATGACAGCGTGTGGGACACAATGCATGAAACATGCTTCACACGTCAAGTATTGACAGATTGCTGCAGAATGCGCAGCAATATGACACCATGCGCAGCAGGTATGGTGTAATGTGCAGCAGGAAGCTGCGCATTACTAGATATAGGTATATTAGATGTAGTTACAGTGACTCAAAAAAGTGATTCAATGTTTGGTGCTTTTTGACTGTTTATGGCATAACTGAAAAACAAAGGCAAATAATGGTAAATAGTGTAAGAGAGAATGGAGGTATCACATTAGGGTTACACACTGATGAAAGAATTATGTAATTAGGCACAGTATCCATGGAGATATAGGCAATATAATTTGATGATTCATTGAATCACTTATTTGAGTGTGCATCAGAAACATCAGAAACTGATATTGATGGGCTGCTATGACATGAAACTGATGATGGATGGTTATTGTAATGATGGTACCTTAGCACCAATGCTATTTAAGCAGTGCTAAATGCTCATGGCTCCTTCTGATATGTGCCCCATTTCTTCTTCCCACAAGGAAAACATCCTCTCCCTTGCCTCCCATGGTTACTCCACTTGCCATATTGCCTCTAAAACTGGTATTAGTCAGGCCACTGTCTCAAGATCACTCCAGAATCTCCTTCCCAATCAACAAACCCCTCAGCTTGGTTGCCCTTCCAAGCTTTCTGCCACTGCCACACACTCCATCCTCACACAGATCACCACTGGCAAGGCTGCCAATGCTGTCCAGGTTACCAGGCACATCAACATCATCATCCTCAACCCAGTCTCCTCTCAGACAGTCAGAAACATTCTGAAGAAACACTCATTCAAAGCTGTAACAAAGGAGAAGAAGCCACTGCTCAGCACAGTGCACAGAAAGAAGCAGTTGGCCTTTGCTTTGAAACACAGGGAGTGGACTGTGGAGGACTGGAAGAGGGTAATTTGGTCAGATGAGACCAAAATCAATAGGATTGGGTCAGATGGGGGGCAGTGGGTATGGAAACAGGTGGAGGAGGGGTTGATTGAAAGGGAGGTACAAGGAACAGTGAAATTTGGAGGTGGAAATATCATGGTATGGGGCTGTATGGGCTGGAATGGTGTGGGGGAGCTTGCAGAGGTTGAGGGCAGGATGGATGCTAACCAGTATGTGGACATTTTGGATGATCCCTTACTGCCAAGCTTGGGAGAATCTGGGATTGCTAAAGGAGAATGCATTTTTCAGCAGGACAATGACCCAAAGCATACCTCCAAAAAAGCCAGAGACTGGATGAAAGAGAACAATATCACTCTTCTGGACTGGTCTCCACAGTCTCCAGACCTGAATCCCATTGAACACCTCTGATGCAGCTGGGCAAGCATGAAATACCAGCAAAAGGAGTTTGGCAGATATGGGAGAGAGTGGCAGAGGTGTGGAATAATATAGAGCCAGAGGTGTGTCAGAACTTAATTAAAAGCATGCCTAGAAGAGTGGAAGCAGTGATAAAAGCCAAGGGAGGCCATACAAAGTACTAGAATGACCAGTTTCTATATTTCTTATGCACACTCAAAAAAGTGATTCAATGAATGATCAAATTAAATTGTCTATATCTCCATGGATACTGAGCCTAATTACATAATTATTTTATTGGTGTGTAGCCCAGATGTGATACTGTTATTCTCTCTCTCACTATTTACCTTTATTTCTCTTTTTTTCTCAGTTATTTTATAAACAGTCAAAAAGCACCAAACATTGAATCACTTTTTTGAGTCACTGTATATGTGATTCCTATAACTGTATATAAGCAGCACTCTTTGCACTGCTGAAATACATCTCCTGATCTATTGCATAGTTGAGCCCTAGCTCCTAAGCGTTCTAAACAGTACTCAGTAAGTTCCCTCGCTTACTAAGCCTCGCTCTGCGCTGCTGTTGCTCGTTTCAACAGGTCCAACCATTGAGAACCAGGCCCCCTTACCAAGGCAGAAATGCCTGACTTCTACCAAGGGGATCCCAGAACAGTAGATGGGTGGTTATGCCAAATGGAAATGTATTTCATGTTGGCAAACGAGACAAAGGACCTATGAAAAGTTTCAATCTGCCTATACCGGATTAAAGGCGGAAAAGGCAACCGAGCAGTGGATTGGAGCGGTGTTAAACTCAAAGCCTTCCAGGAAGCTCAGCAGGAGTTCCAGGACAAAATAAACAACAATGGATGGAGCTCTGAGTTAGATTGGGCACAGCTCAATGCAGGAGAAAGTACCGCTGATGACTGAGCATGGGTTAGATGACCCCTGGAGAATCCTTTTCCTTTTACAGATTGGGTAGATTTTAAACAGCAGATGCACGACTTTTTCATGTCCACAGAAACAAAAGAAAAAGCCATCAAAGCATTACTGAAACTACAACAAGGAATGATGATAGTAGAAGATTACATCATCAAGTTTAACTCCCTTACCTCCTTAACCAAGTGGAACAATCAGGCCTTGATCTCACAGTTCCAAAACCACCTTAACCCGGCATTGGGCAGGGAGTTAATTTGATACAGAGGATTGGCAGATAATGCCACTTTACACCAAATCCAGCAATGGGTAATGGCACTCACAAGGGTTTACTGCAAAGCTAACGAAGCTTACGGTTTCCCAAAAATACAATGAGAATACAAGGAACACGCCCCAGCTCCTAATAGTCAACCTCAGTGGCAGTTTAGAGCACCACCTCCAGTCACATCAGGAAGTTGGTCTGACCCCAATGTGATGGATGTGGATAAGCAAAAAACAATACCAGTTTGCTCTTATTGCAGGAAAAGGGGACACTTAGAAAAGGAGTGTTGACAAAAGAAAGCCACTTGTTACAGGTGTGGCGAAAAAGGTCACATGGAGGGAAGTTGTGGGAATCCAAAAAGGATTGCGACAGGAGATAAAGGAAAACAGGTGGTCCGATATGTCAAGAAAGGGGAAACAACCCCAATAGCACATATAGAAGAGGTCTCGGATTTTGCAGAAAGCCAGTAGGCGAGCACTCAGTGCTGCTGGCTGCTACTCAGGTTTCGGATAGTGATGTACCATACGTAGACTCCCAAATTAAAATGCATGATTTACTTTATGAATGCAGAGGGAACGTACATCACTTAAGAAACCTAAGAGTGAGCGCAAAACAGGGAGGGAGACTGAAGACATGGTCACCACAATGGGTGTTGAGATGGATTTGGGAACAGCCCAAACAAATAGCAGTGGAGTGTTTACAGCAATGGGTAAACACCAAATGAATAAAAGAAGCAAATGGACAACTGGTGGACCAGTTAAATGCTATGATGGAAACAGATGCCCTGTGGAACCTGATGCACTTACGAGAAAAGAAGGTGCAGGGAACAGGAAAAAACAAGCTGGACCTAAAGGGAACTATAACTACCTTGGACACGCTGACAACCATTCCAATAAAAATGCTATTGGATTCCGGGTGTACAGGGTCTTGCATTAGCAAGGAGTTCATGGAACAGCACCAAATAGCCAAACAACAATTAATCCGACCCATACCAGTGTACAATGTGGACGGAACCACAAACTTGATGGGTTCATTAGAATACATGGCAGAAGTTAAACTCCGGATCAGAGACCATGAAGAAATCATAGAGTGTGCGGTCACAAACATTAGCAAGATGGACTTGTTTTTGGGATTTGATGGGTTGCGACTTCATAATCCAACCATCAATTGGAAAAAACAGTCACTGGAGTTTAATCGATGTCCGGGCACATGTTGGAAATCCTCATCAGTCCAGGAACCAGAGGACGAGATCAATGTAGCTCAGTTCCTTGAAAAAGGAGAACGATTGCTGGCTGTTCACATAGGCAAACTGGAATTGCGCATCAGGGCATATGCGTCAACCGCTACAAAGATAGCAGCAGAGGAAGCAGAGAAAACAAGAAAATGAACTCTGGAGGAAATGGTCCCCAGACATTACCTAAAACATCAAAAGGTCTTTGAGAAAGAAACCTTTGACGAGTTACCACCACAGCGGCAATGGGATCATGCTATTGAGTTGATCCCCGGGTCTAACCCAGTTGATTGCAAAATATACCCACTAAACAGGGACAAACAGCAACAATTGGATGAATTCTTAAAGGAAAACTTGGACTCTGGAAGGATCCAGCCAAGTAAATCACCCATGGCATCACCCTTCTTTTTTGTCAAAAAGAAGGACAGGAAATTACAACTGGTACAGGACTATCGGAAACTAAATGAGATGACGATAAAAAACCACTACCTGCTCCCACTCATAGGGGAGCTGGTTGACAAGTTATCACAGGCAAAGGTCTTCTCTAAAATGGACATTCATTGGGGCTACAACAATGTGTGCATTAAAGAGGGAGATGAATGGAAAGCGGCTTTTCGAACCAATAACGGACTCTTCGAACCTCTAGTCATGTTCTTCAGATTAACAAACTTGCCGGCAACCTTTCAAACGATGATGAATGACCTCTTTAGGGTCGAGATAGCAGAAGGATGGGTCGTCATCTACATGGACAACATCCTGGTCTTCTCAAAAAATCAGGAGGAGCATATGGTTCAGGTCAACCGCATTTTAGCAAAGCTGGAAGAACACAAACTGTCATTGAAACTGGAAAAGTGTTTCTTCAATAAAACCGAAATGGACTTCTTGGGAGTCGTCATAAGTGAAAACTCGGTCAGGATGGAATCAGCCAAAGTTAAAGCAGTAACTGAATGGCTGAAACTGACATGCAAGAAAGAAGTTCAACAATTCTTGGGTTTTGTAAACTTCTACAGATGCTTTGTGAAGGACTTCACCAGGGCAGCCAAACCACTAACTCGTCTTACAGGAAAAGATGAGTGGAAGTGGACAGAGTTACAGGATGAAGCATTTGACATGCTAAAGAAAACTATAGCAGAAGAGGTGGTGTTGCAAATCCCAAATGAGGACGGTCAATTCAGAGTAGAGGTGGACACCTCTGACTTTGCCATTGGAGGGATCCTATCACAACAGGTGGACAATGACATATGGAAGCCAGTGGCTTTCATTTCAAAATCCCTTAATGACACCAAACGAAACTACAAGATCTATGATAAAGAGATGCTCGCAGTTATGCATGCCTTTTATGAATGGTCCCATTATCTCAAAGGGGCTAAACAGATGGTTGAGGTTCTGACGGATCACCAGAACCTAACGTACTTCAGAAAGGCGCAAAATCTAAATCAACAGCAGGCGAGATGGGTGACAGATTTGCAGGATTACAATTTCGTCATAAAGCACAGAAGCAGAAAGTCCAACACAAAAGTGGACTTATTGTCTAGATGGGCAGGACACGCCCGAGGAGAAAACGATAATGAAGGGGTGGTTTTGTTGAAAGAACACCTCTTCCAGACACAAGTATATGATGATGATCGAGCACTGGACGACATCATGAAGGACATTAAAGACATGCCCAAGCAGCAATGGGAGACACAGGTTGTCAAAGGACTCGAGAAGGCTGGAGGAGAATACAAATTGGAAAAGGGACTCGTCACCTGGAAGGGGCGAGTATACATACCAGCAGTTGTGGCATTGCAAGAAGATATCATCACAATCCATCATTCATGGGGACACTCAGGAGTGGCAAAGACATTGGAGTCTTTGACAAGGAACTTTTGGTGGCCAAACATGTGCAAAGACATAGAACATTATATTCCGGGCTGCGAGACATGCCAAAAGGCAAAGCTGGATCGACAGGTGCATGCAGCACCACTCCGACCAAATGAAGTCCCGACGGAACCATGGGAAGTCATTTCAGTAGACTTCATGGGGCCGTTACCTGAATCTAAAGGAATGGATACAATAATGGTGGTTGTGGATAGGTTCACAAAGAAGTCATACTTCTTACTGACCATGAAGGAAATTACATTGCAGGGAACAGCAGTGCTGTTCAGAGACAACGTATTCTGGGAGCACGGCCTCCCCAGAAAAGTAATAAGTGACAGAGGACCACAGTTCACCTCAAAATTCATGGACGACTTATATGGAATGTTGGGGATTAAGGCCAATCAATCAACAGCCTATCATCCCCAGACGGACAGACAAACAGAACGAGTTAATCAGGAAGTAAAAGAGTTCCTGACTATGTTTGTAAACAATCGCCAGGACAATTGGAGCGATTGGTTATCAGTGGCGCAATTCTGCCACAATGACTGGGTACATTCAGCCATGGGCTTTACGCCCTTCTTTATGAATTATGGACGACACCCGAACAAGGGTCTAGATCCCACCTACATGCCGAAGGCAGTCATGGTGGAGCAATTGGCAAAGGAGATAGAGGATGTGCATGCAAAAGTGAAAAAGGCTTTGGAGAAAGCTGCTCAGATCATGAAGGAGTGGTATGACAGTCATCGCCAAACTGCAAGAGAGTATAAACCTGGCAACAAGGTTTATCTTAGCACCGAAAACCTCCCAGTCATTTGAGCAACCAAGAAGCTTGATGGAACATTTGTTGGACCATTGGAAGTCCTTGCCAAAGTTGGTGAGTCCTCATATAAATTAAAAATCCCAGCATCGTGGCGGGTCTACAATGTCTTCAACAAAGTTTTGCTAAAGCCATACAGGGAACCAGAGTTCCCTAAACAAAAAGCGAAGGCAGCAGCACGCAAGGATGTGCAAATGGTGGAGGAGTCCCAGGAGGACGAATATGAAGTTGAAGAAATAATGGACAGCTGCATTAGCAGACGGGGAGGCATGAGGTTGGAATACCTCATCAAATGGAAAAACTATCCAGTAGAAGAGTCCACATGGGAACCAGTGGCAAATGTCACCAACGCACAGGCGAAAGTCAAGAAGTTTCATAGAGAAAACCCAGATGCACCAAAGCACATCAGGAACCTCAGAGATGGAAAGATATACATTCAAACGACAATAACCACCCCTTGACAAACCCCTAGTGCACCAAGGCACAAACAAAGTCGAGGAACTCATTGGAAGGATAAACAAAGACTATTTGGTTGGGAGGATGGTCAGTTCGGACCAAAATACCTCGAAAACATGGAGCGCAGATGGCACAGCTGGAAAGGAGACTGGAATGCAATTATGGAGCTTCCAGATGATACTGATGGGACATTCTCCAGAGACCTGGAGCACAGCGGGCGGTCACCTGTGCTTAATTTCCCACAGAGGGGAGAAAAAGAGGAATTGGAGGAGGAGCGCTGAGTGCACAAGAAAGACACTGAGTGTCTTCAAAAGAAAATCTTAAAGAGGGCAGGGAAGCCAGTAGCTGTGAAGGAAAGCAGCAAGTTGGAAGAAGACCAACAGAAAAGGATCAAGGGCATTGCACGCCCTACACGGAAACAAGTTCAGTGGAACACCACTGTAGAAGAAATTGAAGATGAGGAATCAGAATGATCAGGCTTGATGCCTGAGGAACAGAGTGAGCAGTTAAACCACTTTTATGAAAAATGAAGAGAGATCCACACTATGTGGATGCAGGGATGTCAGCCTCTTGGGATGCGAGGCCTTAAGGGGGGGGTGATGTTATGAGCATAACTCATCATATACAATTTTCACAGTAATGATGTCGATGACATATATGAAGATACAGACTAGAGGAGTCGGACTATATTTTTCTTTTCTTTTTATCTTTTCAGTTGCACTCAAACGTATAGGAACAGGACTTAGATGATACCGCAGGTTGCAGGGGCTGGCTATGTTAGGACTGCAACCCTTATATGGAAGGTGGTTAGGTCAGCATCGGCTATGGGACATACCGAGTGCTGACAGGGACAGCAGCCCAATGATGGGCCTATGCCATGGAAGGATACATGGGCGGCATGGCACCTGAGGGGCGACATGGAATGCCGAGGAGTACCGACGACTTGGTACTGGCATATATGGGAATTGGCCGAGACAGCAGAACAATAAAGCATGGCCGAGGATGGAAGGACAGTGTGTCAGTGTGGGAGAGTAGCTCCAGGTATGGTCATATGGGTGCAGGCTTAGCTGCTGCACATCGTCCTTATTGTGAGGGACTTTAGCTGCGCGCTGTCTGCACACAGACCAGGAGAGAGGTATATAAGGGTTGTTGTCTTAGGTAGCAAGTCCCTAAGACTCTAGATAGTTTTGTGTTCACTAGACACAACTATAGAGCACCAGTCTTGTCTTTGGCTTAACAAGCCCCCTTCTCATAAGTCTTGAGGTTGTGTTTAGGAGCAGTCCTAACAGATGGAAAGTTACGACTGGTACAGGATTATCAGAAGCTAAATGAGATGACAATAAAAAATCGCTATCCACTCCCACTCATAGGGGAGTTGGTTGACAAGTTATCACAGGCAAAAGTCTTCTCAAAGATGGACATTTGTTGGGGATACAACAATGTGCACATCAAAGAAGGAGACGAATGGAAGGCAGCATTCTGAACCAATAGAGGACTCTTTGAGCCTCTGGTCATGTTTTTCGGATTAACAAATTTGCCAGCAACCTTCCAAACCATGATGAATGATATCTTTCAAGTTGAGATAGCAGAAGGATTGGTTGTCATTTACATGGACAACATACTTGTATTCTTGAAAAATCAGGTGGAACATACGGTACAGGTCAACCGTATCTTGAAAAAACTTGGAGAGCACAAACTGTCCCTGAAACCAGAGAAATGTTTCTTTGACAGAACAGAGATGGACTTCTTAGGAGTCGTCATTAGTGAAAACTCAGTTCAAATGGAATCTGCCAAGGTCAAGGCAGTCACCAAGTGGCCAAAGCCTACATGCAAAAAGGAGGTCCAACAATTTCTGGGCTTTGTGAACTTCTACAGGCACTTCATGAAAGACTTCACCAAGGCAGCGAAACTGTTGACTTGTCCTACTGGAAAAGACAAGTGGAGGTGGACAGAGCTACAGGATGTAGTGTTTGAGAAATTAAAAAAGACAATTGCAGAAGAGGTGGTACTGAGGATTCTCAACGAGGATGGACAATTCAGAGTCAAGGTAGATGCCTCAGACTTTGCTATCGGAGGGATCCTGTTGCAACAGGTGGAAGACAACAAGTGGAAGCCAGTCACTTTCATTTCAAAGTCACTCAATGATGCTGAAAGGAACTACGAGATCTATGACAAGGAGATGCTTGCAGTGATGCATGCTTTTTATGAGTGGTCCCATTACCTTAAAGGGGCCAAACAGACAGTAGAAGTTTTGACAGATCACCAGAACCTGACATACTTCAGAAAGGTGCAAAACCTGAATAGGCAACAGGCACAATGGGTCATGGACCTGCAGGATTACAGCTTCGTAATCAAGCACAGGAGTGGGAAGTCCAATACAAAAGTGGACTTGTTGTCACGATGAGCAGGACATGCTTGAGGAGAAAATGATAATGAAGGGGTGGTTCTGTTGAAAGAACACCTCTTTGTATGAGTGTTCAATGATGATTGTGCAATAGATGACATCATGGAAGATATTAAAAAAGTGCCCAGGCAGCAGTGGGAGACCCAAGTGGTCAAAGGCCTCAAGAAAATAGGAGGTGATTATAAACTGGAAAAGGGACTTGTCACCTGGAAGGGGAGAGTCTATGTACTGGCAGCAGTGGCATTGCGAGAAGATATTATTGCAATACACCACTCTTGGGGACACTCAGGCATGGCAAAGACATTAGAATCTTTGACACAGAATTTTTGGTGGCCTAACATGCATGAAGACATTGAATGTTATATTCCTGGCTGTGAAACTTGCCAGAAAGTGAAACCAGACAGGATGGCATGCGTGGCACCCTTACAACCTAACGAGGTTCCTTCTGAACCATGGGAAGTGATATCTGTGGACTTTATTGGACCATTGCCAGAATCTAAAGGCAACGACATGATCTTGGTGATTGTGGACAGGTTCACCAAGAAGTCTTACTTCTTACCTACAACAGTGGACATTACATCTCAAGGAACAGCAGTGTTATTCAGAGATAACGTGTTCTGGGAGCATGGTCTCCCAAGGAAAGTGATCAGCAACAGGGGGCCTCAGTTTGCCTCGAAATTTATGGATGATCTCTATGGAATGTTGGGGATTAAAGCCAATCAATCAATGGCTTATCACCCCCAGATGGATGGACAAATGGAACAGGTGAATCAGGAAGTTAAAGAATTCCTGACAATATTTGTGAACAACAGACAAGACAACTGGAGTGATTGGTTGTCAGTGGCGCAATTCTGCCACAATGATTGGGTTCACTCAGCAACGGGATTCACCCTGTTCTTTATGAATTATGGATGACACCCAAATAAGGGGTTGGACCCTACCTATGCACCAAAGGTGGTAGCAGTGGAACAGCTCGCTAAGGAGCTGGAAGATGTACATGCAAAGGCAAAAAAGGCCTTAGAGAAAGCTGCTCAAGTCATGAAAGAGCGCTACGACATGCATCACCAAGAGGCCGCACAAGTATAAACCTGGCAACAAGGTTTATCTCAGTACAGAGAACTTGCCAGTCATTAGGGGCAACAAAGAAGCTCAATGGCAAGTTCGTCAGTCCATTAGAAGTCCTCACCAAAGTTGGCAAGTCATCATATAAACTAAAAATCCCAGCATCATGGAGAGTCTACAAACATTTTCAATGAAGTCTTGTTGAAACCATACAGGGAACTGGAGTTTCCCAAACAGGGAGTTTTCCAAACAAAAAGCAAAAGCAGTGGCGTGCAAGGACATGCAGATGGTGGAAGAGTCCCAGGAGGATGAATATGAAGTGAAGGAAATCATGGACAGTTGTGTCAGCAGACACAGAGGCAGGAGGTTGGAATACCTCATTAAATGGAAAAACTATCTGGTGGAAGAGTCCACCTGGGAACCAGCAGAAAATGTTGCCATGCACAGGCAAAAGTCAAAAAGTTTCACAAGGAGAATCCTACACACTGAAACATATCAGGAACATTAGAGGAAAGGTGTACGTCCAGGCCAAAATAAAGAGTCCCAGACAAACCCTAGTGCACCAAGGCACAAACAAAGTTGGGGGACCCATTGGAATGACAGACAGAGACTATTTGGTTGGGAAGATGGTCATTTTGGACCAGAGTCTCAAAAACATGGAGTGCAGATGTGCAGCTGGAAAGGAACCTGGAATGCAATAATGGAGTTGCCAGATGATACCAATGGGACATTCTCCAGAAATCTGGAGTGCAGCAGGTAGGTTTGTTACCCATGCTTAATTTCCCACAGAGGGGGAAAGATGAGGAGTTGGAAGAGGAGTTGCCTGCGCATGCAAAAGACATGGGAGTGTTCTTAAAAAGAAAAATCTTAAAAAAGACAGAACAACCAGAAGCTGCTAAGTGAAAGCAGTGAGTTGGGAGGAGGACCAACAGGAAAAAGGATCAAGGGGGGCGTTGCACACCCTACATGAAAGATGATACAGTGGGAAGACCACTGTTGAGGAAATAGAGATGAAGAGTCGGAGCAGTCAGGCTTGATGCCTGAAGAACAGAGCAAGCAGTTGGACCGCTTTTATGCAAAAATGAAAAGGAAGATCCACACTATGTGGATGTGGAGATGTCAGCCTCTCAGGATGCGAGGCCTTAAGGGGGGTGATGTTATGAGCATAACTCATTCCCTATAATTTTCACAGTAACAACGTCAATGACATATATGAAGATATGGACTTAGAGGGTTGGGTTATATTTTTCTTTTCTTTTATCTATTTCTTTGCACTCAAACGTATAGATACAAAGGTTGGATGATGAGACTTCACTATAGGATGCCTATGCAAACACTGCAGCCCATATATGGAAGGTGGTTAGGTCAGCATTGGTTATGGGACATACCAAGTGCCAACTAGGATGACAGCCCGATGATGGGCCTATGCCATGAAGGGAATCATGGGTGGTATGGCACCTGAGGGGCAACATGGGAATACCTGAAGGTACCAAGGGAACAGTACTGGTGTTCACGGGAATGGCTGAAGGTGCTACACAATAAGACACTGCCATATGAGGGGAGATTGGGCTGGTTATGGTCATATGGGCACAGACTTGGCTGCTGCGCATCACCTCTTATTGTGAGGGGTTTTAGCTGCATGCTGACTGTGCACAGACCAGAGGGAGACATATATAAGGGCTGTAGTTTAGTGTAGGTAGCCCTTAAGAGTCTAGATAGTTTTTGTCACCTAGACATTACTAGACAGAGCAATTGACTTGTCTTTGGCCTAACAAGCCACCAC